>CM075964.1:7050264-7057276 GCA_038048745.1 Coluber constrictor foxii
ATTAGCGTGCAAAATGATTTCAGCTCAAAACATTTTGAGCTCACCATGCTCCGGTTTGGATTTGAAACGAGCGGTTCTAAATTTAGCAAGAAATATTCTGGAGCGGTCTTGGCAAGTTTAAGATGGGTGAACTTCAACTCTCGGCTGGGGAATTCTGGGAGTTGAAGCCCATACATCTTAAAGGTAGGAAATCATCCAGAAGACTTGCCACATAAAACATCTCCTGTCTTTTAGGATTAAAGCAGTAATCTGTTACTACCGGTTCTGCGGGCGTGGCTTGGTGGGGGGAGGGTAATGTGATGGTGGGCGTGGCCAACTTTTTAAAAAAACTTTTAAAACCTATTTTTTTTCTACAACCTCTTCAGCTGAATGCTTTTAAAAGCCTCTTGACGATCCCAGCTGAGCCGCGCGATCATCAGAGGCTTTTTTTTTTAACTTTTAAAAGCATTTTTTCAGCCGAAGAGGTTGTAGAAAAAATGCTTTTAAAAATAATATTTTAAAAAAGTCTCTGATGATTGGAGCATTTCACCCCTGGATTTAAAGGTTATTTGAAAAATCAACGTAAACCTCATAATTGGGAGGAGATAATAGGAATAGATTTGTGTGAAGTGACCTGGGCACTGCTTTACTGGTAAAAACACATAATTGGAAGTGATTTAACTAGTTTGATTACTCTGTGTGCGATATTGATGTGTCGTGAGACAATATTTCAAAAGTGTAAGAAAAGAAACAGGCAAAGATTTGGGGAACGCAATAGTATTTTTTTCTCCGATTGCGTATCTTATCTAATAATTATTATTAGAATTACATCTAAAAATTAAGCCTGCGCATAGTTGAAATATTTTTTTTTATTCAGTCAATGTTTCTTTCAAATGCTGATTGCAGGAGTGGTCGCGGCGTCTTGCTCTGCTTAAGCAGAGGCGTCCTGAGTCCGGAGTTTTTGACAGCTTCCAGGGAGCCCTCGCCCTTTACGCCCCAGAATTGCTCCTGGGGCTCTTGGGGAGCTCAACTTGCGTCTGCCTGCTCACCTCTCTCCCCTTTGCCCGGGGGGGAGGGTTCCAAGCCGCTAGACAGCTGATTTTCGCCAGCTGTTCGCCGGCGATCTCGGGAACGGGGCGCTCCCAAAGGAGCGCCTTGCAGCGCCAACGGTGCCACTTGGAAGCCCCGAAATATTGATAACAGAAAATCAAAAAGGTAACAGTTGGTAAAATCCTGGGGTAATATCTGCCATATTCATTTATACCAAAGCCGATCTTTATGTCTTTTAAAAATGCTGATAGTTTTTTTATACTAACAGTCAGATTTATAGTAAGCAGCCAGTAATTACGTAAAATGTTACAGAACCAATGCTAGCACTGATGATGTAACCTACTTTGGCTGATGAAACGCCTTCAAGAAAACAGCCAAGCTCAGACTTCCTGCCGTCTTCCCCAATGACTTTATTAGTGGGGAAGCTGGCAGGGCAAAGGACCTTTCGCTCATTTGTCCGCGTGCAATTTTAATTCCTGCGTTAGTGCCGCGTAGAAGAAAAGCAAGGTAATGTTAGTACGAGTGGTGCCGAAAATGCATCTTGAAGATTTTTTTCCCCCCCCCTTCCCTTTGGTCTTTCAGTGTTCCTGTTCCGGTAGTCAGCCTAGAGAAAATCCCTAACCTCGTGAAGGCAGATGGTGCCAACGTTAAAATGAACTCGACGGCCGCTCCCGCCGTCGCCGCCGCCTCCACCTCTTCGTCATCCGCCATCCCTGCTCCGATTAAGTCCGCTTTGACATCCAAATCTGTGCCGCCGTCGCCCGAAAAGATTCTGAACGGCAAAGGCGTCCTAGTGCCCCCCGTAGACAAGAAGCACCAAAACGGCACCAAAAACAGTAACAAGTCTTACAAGAGGGTTTCAGGTAAGTGGCGCCGGCGGCACAACTTTTAACGAGACGCCGTCCTTCGTTTACGGGACCGCTGGTTGCTTAAGAAACCGATCGTTTTCTCCAGCTTTAAAATATCAATCAAATGTCAAACGCCAATCAAATGAGAGTCCAGCTTGCTTTGGACTTCTCCTTTTTGTGCGCTACCGTTGAGCAGCGTAATTTGGGAAAGACGAGGTAGAGCTCTCGCCTCACAATCAGGAGGCTGTGAGTTCGATCCTAGGTAGAGGCAGATATTTCTCTCTCCGGGCACACTGAGAATATATCTGCTGGGGGGAAAAACTCCGCATTGGCAACAGGAAGGGCATCCGGCCATTAAAACACTCAGCTCCATTCATTTGCCCAAAAGATCATAATATGAGTCAGTTGCCAAGGATGCAGATTTTGATCACATGACCCATGGTCGTAAGTGGGGAAAAACGGTCATCGGTCCCTTTTTTCTTCGGTCGCTAAAATGAACCGTTGTAAGTTTGAGGCCTTACCTGTATTAAATTCTCTGCAAGCAAGAGGTTGGTTGCCTCGTTGATCATATCGATGGAACATCTCAGACTGCTCTCCGGTTTATCCGGACAATAAATAACGGATTAGGTTATTTTCCTTCCACTAGACCTGGGTTTAACCCAGTGCTCGGTGGCAGTCATTAACGTATTAGAGCAGTCCGTTTTCCTCCCACTGAGAAATGCCACATCTGGATAAGGTAGGTGCCCATTCTATGTCCCATCAGCCAACGTTGCCTTCATGTGTGAACCGTCATGCCTGCCTGTATTGTTGCAACCAAGGTTTGTTTTGTCTTCTGTACGTTGCTACAACGATGCCCCCCCCTCCCCTTTGCTTGCTGCATTTTAGCTGCCCATCGGATGCACGTAAGGAGTTACTAGCCCTTAAATAACGACTGCGTGTTTAAAAGTGAAGGGAGAGAAAACTCAAATCCCGAAAAGCAGAATATAATTCGTAATCGAACGCATACGCATTCAAATGCAGCCTTTCAAGAACGGCTTTATTGGACAGGTCTAATCCCATCAGTACAAGCAAGTCAGTAACAGTCACGGAGTGGGAAGGGACCTTGGAGGTCATCTAGTCAAACCCCCTACTCACGCAGGAGACCTATACTAGGGATTCGAACTGCTAACCTTTCTGATCGTCCTCGACTTAACGACCACAACGGAGCCCTAAAATTTGCTGAGACCTCTGTTAAGTGAGCTTTGTCCCGTTTTACGACCTTTCTTGCCCTCCGCTGTTAAGTGAATCACTGCAGTGGATAAGTGAGTAACCCGGTTGTTAAGTGACTCTGACTTCCCCTGGACTTTGCATGTCGGAAGATTGCAAGAGGGGCTCACGTGACCACCACCACCCCATCCACCTCCCGGGGACACTGGGATCGTCATAAATATGAGTCAAGTTTCCCAAGCTTCTGAATTTTGATCGCATGGCGATGGGGATGCCACAGTGGTCGTAACTCGGGAAAAAACAGTCGTGGGTGACTTTTTTCCTAACTTTGAAAGGTCACTAAATGAATGATTGCAAGTTAAGGACCGTGTGTAAATATACACAGTCTTGTTAAGAAATTTGTGCCATAGAGGGCTAGCATTGTCCAGCAAAATAATTGACCAGCTTGTTAGTTTTCTTAAGTACAGTTAGTCCTCGACTTACAACAGTTCATTTAGTGACCATTCGAAGTTACGACACTGAACAAAAGTTACTTATGACCACGTTTCACACTTGCGGCCATTGCAGCATCCCCATGGGTCAGCTGATCAAAATTCAGACCCTTGGCAACTGACTCATATTTATGACGGTTGCAAGAGTCCTGGGGTCGTGTGATCCCCCTTTTGCGGCCTTCTGACAAAGCAAAGCCAATGGATTCACTTATCTGCCATGTCCCTAACTTAACAGCCTCACTTAAACAACTTCCTGTGACGAGAAAAGTCAGAAAATGGAGCAAAACAAAGGTCTGATTAGCAGCAGGAAGTTGGGGCTGAATTGGGGTCATAAACTGAGGACGACCTGTAGCAATGTTCCCCTCGCACATACGTGCTAGTCGTTCCTGACTCTAGGGGGCGGTGCTCACCTCCGTTTCAAAGCCGAAGAGCCAGCGCTGTCCAAAGACGTCTCCGTGGTCATGTAGCCGGCATGACTCAACGCCAAAGGCGCACGGAACGCTCTTCCCTTCCCACCAAAAGTGGGTCCCTGTTTTTTTACTTGTATTTTTTTACGTGCTTTCAAACTGCTCGGTTGGCAGAAGCCGGGAGAAAGTAACGGGAGCTCACCCGTTAACGCGGCACTAGGGATTCGAACCGCTGAACGGCCCCCCTTTCGATCGACAAGCTCAGCGTCTTAGCCGCTGAGCCACCCGCGTCCCCAGCAATGGGATTAGACCTGTCCAATAAAGCCGTTCCGAAAGGCTCCATTTGAACCCTACTGTCACATGTACCTCTAGCAAATATTAAACGGTGACTTGGCTTGGTAAGGGGAACATTTTGGTATTTTTATTGGCAATGGCAGAAGCAAGTTATGAAGGGCGTTACAACAGTGCCTTCCTGCGTCCCGTTGCATCAGAGTGAATAGCAAGTTTCTCAGCCTAGTGACTCCTAATACGTTGGGTTGTCACGAGCCTACACTACAGCGTGTTTGGGAAGGCTAACGGCAAGGCCGTTTCAATTCCGATTTAAAACAGAATAACAAGTGCCGGAAGGGGCCTCAGAGGTCTTCTAATCCATCCTTCTGCTCGAGCAGGAAACCCGATAACCATTTCAGACAAATGGCGGTCCAATCTTTCCAGTGATGAGCACCTACAATTTATGGAGGCAAACCATTCCATCAATGAATTTCTTTTAAAAAAGAACTTTTCTTAAAAACCTCCAGGGATGAAGCACCCACAAAGCTGGCCCTTATTATTCTGGGGGGGCATTATTCCCCGTGGGACTCCCCCCCTTCTCTCCCTCCACGGGGGGAACGCTTTCCCGCTAACCGAAGAACTCAAAATTACAAGATCTGCTTACCGCAACCGGCCGATGGGCTTTGATAAGAAGTGAAGCAGAATTCCATAAGGGCAGGCTTATCTCCCTGTTTATTTATTTATTTATTTTTTAAATGTCCCCCAAACATTTCAACATCCTCCGCGATTGGAGAGAGAATCGCGATCTTCTTCCTAGGCCGTGCGCAACCGTCCACCGCTGCTGGCGGCGCGATAGCCTCTGCGGAGAGAACAGCCGTGTCCTCGCTAGAGTAACTAAATAGTATCCTCTTTCTCAGCATGGCTGGTCCTCAATTGGAGTCTGGTGTTCTGTACTAGGTGCCAGAGTGCAAGAACGTGGTCAACAGAAAGGAAAGGAGGAATCTGTGAGAAGGGTGACAGAAGGTCCAGCGGGCAAGTCATATAAGGAGAGGCTGAAGGAGCTGGGTATGTCCTACTTAGAGAAGACTTAAGAACTAGAGAAGGTCCATCATCGTGAAACAGTCCGAGAAAGAACAGGAGGGACCGGGGAGGGGTGTGTGGCGGGGGGTTCATCTCTGATTTACGTGTAAGGGCAATCCATGGTCAGGCATGACGTAAGTCTTGCATTTGCATGTTTCAATTCCTGTCTCCTTTCCCCGCCCCCCATTCTTTATGTGTTCCACCCCCCTCCATAAGTTCCCGTTAAGCAGTGGTATCCAGGTGGCATAATGGTGGGTTCTGTATTGGTTTACTTGCCCAACTTTGGGGGGGGGGGGGGGAAATGAGGAGAAGAAGAGGAAGGAGGGAGTAGGAGGAGAAAGGAGAACGAGGGAGGGAGGGAGGGAAGAAGAGCCGAAGGGGAGGGGGAGGAAGAGGAGGAGAAAGGAGGGAGGGAGAAGGAGCAGCATGAGGAGAAAGGAGGGGGGAGGATGAGAAAGGAGGAGCAGGAGGAGAAAGGGAAGAGGAAGAGGTGGAAGGAGGAGATAGAAGGAGAAGGAAGAGAAAGAAAGGGGGAGGGGAGAAAAGAGGAGGTGGAGGAGGAGGGAGGGAGGAAGAAGAAAGGAGGAGGAGGAAGAGGAGGAGGAAGGGAGGAGAGGCAAAAGGAGAAAGGGGGTGGAGGAGCAAGGACGAAAGAGGAAGAGGCGAAAGGAGGAGAAGGAGGAAGAGAAAGAAAGGAGGGGAGGGGAGGAGGGAGAGGAAGAGGTGAAAGGAGGTGAAAGAAGAGGAGGAGGAAGGAGGTGGAGGAAGAGAGAGGAGAAAGAGAAGTGGGAGGAGAAGTTCAGCTAAAATAAAAACAAAGCGTGGTTAAGGAAATTCTTTGCAGAAAAGAGATTTTTTTTTCCAGCCATTCACAAGGAATGTTAATTTTAGACTTGAAAACCTGTGGAAAGAAACGGTTAGCCAACGGCCAACTGAACCCATTTGGAAAGTCCCTATCATATTCCCGCTTTGTAGCGATTAAAATTGCAACAGATTTTTTTTTTATTGCCAGAACAAATTTTGGGTGCCATTAACGGACCCTTTCAGGTTTTGATAAGATACTCCAGATTTCTCAAAGACATCTGCATTGGAGTTCAGCACCCTGTTATACTGTGTGGGTTTTTAAAGCAGCATAACGGGGAGAAAAAGTTCCAATTTTGTTTGTGGCCATGAACAATGGGAATCGGTGTTTAATGTTAGTCAAAGTCAATTTTCCATATGCAGTGAAGCCTTTGAATAAACAGGGCTTTGCCTAATCCTTAAATTCCGGGACAGCAGTGGATAAACAAGGACACTCTGATACTCCAGATGTGGTTGAACGAGAGTCCTGAAACATCCCTGAGCTGCATAGCTGAGGGTCAAAGATTGGAGAACTTAAGGATAAACATCTGGAGTGCCACCAATTGCCTACGCCTGCTCTAAAGTTTTCTTGTCCTGCAGCTCTTCTTCTGATTCAGGGACACCAAGAAAAGGGTTGATAACAATTCGCCCTGGCCAACTCGCTGCTGGACAAGAGTTACACTAAGATCAAAGAAATGGTGGAATAGAATCATTAAAGAAAGGATGCAAAAAGAGAGACAAAATTAAACAAATGGCAAAAATTTAAAAAATATATTTATTTTAAATATATTAAATATATATATTAATATATATTAAATATATTATTAAAAGTGGTGTTGCG
>CM075964.1:8857476-9237476 GCA_038048745.1 Coluber constrictor foxii
AGTTCTCCTTAGTTCTAATTTGCTTCTCATCTTAGTTAGAAGATACAAGATAAAAACAGGCTTCCTTCTCTTTTTTTATTATAGGACTAATTGATAACCTGGCATTGCCCGGTTATTTATTTATCCCAATTCTGTATTGTATGCAGCTGCCTTAACCACTGTGATGAGAATTAGAGACCTAGTTGCCCTGGCCAACAGCCTGGGAAAAATTCTACAGGGAACAGCCTCTGAGGTGATTATCTGCATTAGCAGGCACCTCCCCCGACAACTTGCCCTCTTTGCTTGAAGCTGAGGGCCTAGGGTGGTGGCGTTGTTTTTTAAGAACCAATCCCCCTTACCAGAGGGAGCCCCCCTGTGGAGTACAGTGAAGCCGTTACCATGGCAACTCCATTGCGATGTACATTAGAATCCATTTTAAGGCACAACAGGCTGTATCTTAACAGAACTTGAATCCAAAATGCACACTATCACTATCAAAAGTACTGTGATTTGACACTATAGATAACAATTCATTATTTTTCATTTCGGCGGCCCAGGCGTTCCAGAGTTATGCTGGAACACACACACACACACACACACACACACACATACACATTGAGGGGTGCTAGGGGTGTCTTACCCCCACAGTATTTTTTTCCAGAGAGTAAGTCATCTGTGTACCAAGTTTGGTTGAAATTGCTCAAGGCGTTCCAGAGTTATGCTGGAACACACACACACACACACACACACACACACACACACACACACACACACAGCCATTTTTGTAGGTGGGTGGGTAGGTAGGAAGGTAGATAGATGATAGATAGATAGATAGATAGATGGATGGATGGATGGATGGATGGATGGATGGATAGATAGATAGATAGATAGATAGATAGATAGATAGATAGATAGATAGATAGATAGATAGATAGATTATAGTAAGCTTGCTTCCTGTTATTCAGGATGCTGCTTATAAATGCTGTGTGCTTAGAGCTCAAGGCCTTGTTAGAGACCCCACACACCCACTTCATGGTCTGTTTCTGTTGCTCCCCTCTGGGAGGAGGTTTCGAAGTATTTATAGCAGGACATTCAATAACAGCTTTGGTCCTTATGCCATCCGTCCAGTAAACTTGCAAGATTATTATTTTTTCACCATAAACATGTATAAATTGTGCAAACTATGCAGTGGAAGAGGTGGGAGAAATACAGCCAAGATTGGACAGCCAAGAAGTAGATGCAGACAGAGATAAAGAGAGGAATATGGGAGGCAAGTCAAAAAAAAAAAAAAGAAGCATAGCAATTAAAGTATTGAAGTGGGCAAGAGATGATGGATAGATGATTTCTCTTTTTTTGTTCTTCTGATTTGCTTCTCTTTTTCTCTCTCTTTCTCTTCTTTTTTAGGTAGGTGACATGACTAGAAGTTAGGTAGGATAGAAAAAATATAATCTTTATTTATTTATTTATTTATTTATTTATTTATTTATTTTATTTCTATACCGCCCTTCTCCCAAAGGAATCTTTAATAAAGGGTGACATGAATAAAAGCTAGAATAAGAGATAGAAATAAGAGAAAGGGGGAATATTAGTGTATACATTTTTATATAATAAAATAAAAGCAGTAACGAGAAAATGTGGAATAATTGAAAAATGACAGATTGCAACTCAATATAAATGTGTATTATTAGAAATATATAAGTTGATTATATATAAGTGTATATTGAGGACCCAGTTTGTTGAGGGCAATAAGCTGACTTTGTATAAATTTCAATATACAAAAGTATGAAGGCTATTGCTTAACGCACTGTAAGCCGCCCTGAGTCTCCGGAGAAGGGCGGCATATAAATCAAATTTTTTTAAAAAAAAAGTTGGTTGAATGTAATAACTATGATTAATTACTAGTTTTATTTGTATTAGAATGTATGACACCCACTGTTCATGCATTGATGCATATATATAAAATAAAATTTAAAAAACTTGAAACAAACAAAAATCATGTATACATCTGAACTCGACTGCTATTCTTTCTCTGCGTCACAGGATATATGTGGGTATATGCATAATTTTTTTTATCATGTTTACGTTGTATATGTTGGAGTTTTGAGAACCGTATTCAAGGAAATTTCATTTTAATGTATGCCGATTAATGTACATTTAAAGTGACAATGAAAGTTATTCTATTCTAAGGAAGTTGATTATTCTTCTGAAATTCTTCCCTTTGACCTCTTAAACATTTTGATTTGTGTATGTTTTAAGGTGGTCATCGGCACTGGAGTTTCAGCTGGAATGAATCTGTCCAAGACTTACGACGTCGATATTGTCGGGAACATTCCTAGCGGGTAAGCCTAAACTATATGGTGAAGGGGGAGGCGGGTGTATTACAGGTACTCCTCGACTTACGACCACAATGGAGTCCCAAATTTCCAGTTGCTAAGCAATACCGTTGTTAAGTGAGTTTTGCTCCATTTTACGACCTTCCTTGCCACCATCACTAAGCGAATCACTGCAGTGGTTAACTTAGGAACACGGTTGTTAAGTGAATCCGGCTTCCCCGTTGACTTGGCTTGTCAGAAAGTCGCAAAAGGGGATCACTTCCAACCGTCAAAAGTACATGCCAGTTGCCAAGCATTCGAATTTTGATCAGGTGACTACGGGGATGCTGCAATGGTCGTAAAGGTGAAAACCAGTCATAAGTCACATTTCTCACTTCCTTTGTGATTCTGAACGGTCACTAAACCAATGGTGGTAAGTCAAGGGCTACCTGTATTCTTAGAGCCTCCAAATTTACTATAACTCTTTTTTTTTCTGATTGCTTCTTACAGGTTAATCCCTCCTCAAATTCCTGATGTCAGCCTCATCCCGGCTGTGTTTGTCGATGCCATCGCGATCGCTCTTGTTGGGTTTTCCATGACCATCTCCATGGCCAAAATCTTCGCTCTGAAGCATGGCTACGCGGTGAATGGGAATCAGGTGACTCAATTGTAAACCTAGCCTTTGATCCTCGTGACTTAGATAAAAAACTCTGCGGTCAATAAAATGGGATTCTATTCCATTCCATCCCATCTTTTCTACTCCATTCCATTCTATTCCATTCCATATTTTCTATTCTACTCCATTCCATTCCATATTTTCTACTCCATTCCATTCCATATTTTCTATTCTATTCCATTCCATTCCATATTTTCTACTCCATTCCATTCCATTCCATATTTTCTATTCTATTCTATTCCATTCCATTCCACATTTTCTATTCCATTCCATATATTCTATTCTATTCTATTCTATTCTATTCTATTCTATTCTATTCTATTCTATTCCATTCCATTCCATTCCATTCCATTCCATTCCATATTTTCTTTATTCTATTCTATTCTATTCCATTCCATTCCGTATTTTCTATTCCATTCCATTCTATTCCATTCCATTCCGTATTTTCTATTCTATTCTATTCCATTCCATGGGCTACATAGAAGTACCCTGCAGGCCGGATGTGGCTGCGGACCTTGAGTTTGTTACCCCTGGTCTTCTCTTCCCTTCATTTGGAAATTAAGCTTCATCCATAGTGCTATGTGACTTTCCTTTACAGTATTTGTTTTGTGTTCTTTTCTCCTCCTTTTTACGTTATCCCAGGAACTCATCGCGTTAGGCATCTGCAATTCCACCGGATCCTTTTTCCAGACATTTGCTATCACCTGCTCAATGTCCCGGAGCCTTGTTCAGGAAGGCACTGGAGGGAAGACACAGGTGTGAAAAATTCCTATTTTTATCAGACATCTTTCCCATTTTTATTTTATTTTATTTTATTTTATTTTATTTTATTTTATTTTATTTTATTATTTTATTTTATTTTATTTTATTATTTTATTTTATTTTATTTTATTTTTTTATTTTATTTTGTTTTATATTATATTATATTATATTATATTATATTATATTATATTATATTATATTATATTATATTATATTTATTATCTTATCTTATATTTATTATATTTATATTTATTATCTTATATTATATTATATTATATTATATTATATTTATTATATTATATTATATTATATTATATTATATTATATTTATTATATTATATTATATTATATTATATTATATTATATTATATTATATTATATTATATTATATTATATTATATTATATTATATTATATTATATTATATTATTATATTATTATATTTATTATATGGCTTATATGCCACCCTATCTCCAATGGACTCAGGGCGGCTTGCAATAATAAAATTCACAAAGTCATAGTACAAAATTAAAATCTAATTAGACCAACTAAAATTTAAAAACCCATATAAAACCCCATCAGTCCAGATCGGGGAACTTGAATAACCAAGTTTTTAATTCGCGGCGGAAGGTGCAAAGGTCAGGAGCCAACCGGAGCTCCAAGGGGAGTCGATTCCAGAGGGTGGGTGCACCCACAGAGAAGGCTCTACCCCTGGGGGCCACCAGCTGACACTGTCTAGCCAACGGCACCCTAAACAGGCCCTCTCTATGGTTGCGGGCCGGGCGATGGGATGTCGTTGCTGGCTGCAGGTGGTCCGCCAAATATCCTGGGCCTAAGCCATGTAGAGCTTTATAGGTCATCACCAGCACCTTGAATCTCACCCGGAGGGCAACCGGCAACCAATGCAAGTCGCGCAGGAGGGGTGTAACATGGGAGTATCGGGATTCTCCCATCACAACCCGCACGGCTGCATTTTGTACCAGTTGAAGCCTCTGAGTGGCCCTCAAGGGCAGCCCCATGTAGAGAGTGTTACAGTAGTCCATACGTGAGGTGACTAGCGCCTTTGGTTAAGGAGAGTAAGGCAGAGCATGGAGTTGGCCTTCCCCATCGATTTTGCTTCTCCGAAGGTCGCAAAAAGGGGGATCACATGACCCTGGGACAATGCAATCGTCATAAATATGAATCCGTTTCCGAGCATGTTAAGTGGGATGCCCGCCTGCAACTCTCTGCCAGCGAAAATGGAGCTGGGGTGGGCCGTACACAGCCCACTCGAGCTCCGTTTTCGCTGGTCCTGTGCTGTTTCCAGGGTGGCCCCATGGGGCAGATCCGGTCCAGGGGCCTTGAGTTTGACACCCCCTGATCTAACAGGTCTCCAAACATGGTGTCCACCAGATGTATTGGGTACGGCACCGGAATTTTCCAGGCCGGAAAACCTTCATTACATGTAGTCCTTGACTTAGGACCATTCATTTAGTGACCAAAGTTACAACGGCAACTGAAAAAAAAAAGGACTTATGACCGTTTTCCACACCAACGGCCATTGTGGCATCCCCATGGTCACACGATCAGACTTAACATGCTCGGCAACGGATTCATATTTATGACGGTTGTAGTGTCCCAGGGTCATGTGATTCCCTTTTTTGCGACCTTCGGAGAAGCAAAACCGATGGGGAAGGCCAGGGTTCACTAACAATTGTGTCGCTCACTTGACAACTGGGGTGATTTACTCAACGGCTGTGGCCAGAGTGGTCGTAAAAAGAGGCAAAAATCAACAACCGTCTCGAATAGCAACCGAAATGTTGGGCTCAATTGTGGTCGTAATTCGAGGACTACTCTTATGTGGGATTAATACTGAAAATGATCAGATTTATCAGTAGACATTCAACCGACAAGCTGAACCATCCTAGTTCTTTTTCTTACTAAAATGTTCATCTGCTTTTTGTTCAGATTGCAGGAACCCTGTCCTCAATCATGGTTTTCTTGGTGATTATTGCCATTGGTTATCTCTTCGCACCTTTGCCACAGGTAAGCATTCTCCAGCGGTCTAAACCAGCAGAATAAAAAGACCTGTTGTACAGATCATAATATCTATCTATCCATAAAGAAGCATGGTGGCACAGTGGTTAGAATGCAGGTTAATTCTGCTGACTGTCAGCAGTTCAATTCTGACCTGTTCAAGTCTTAAGTGCTCTTGCTCTTCCTTCCTTCCTTCCTTCCTTCCTTCCTTCCTTCCTTCCTTCCTTCCTTCCTTCCTTCTTCCCTTTCTCATTCTCCTGGTTAGAATGCGGTATTGGAGGCTGACTCTGCCCTCTGCCAGGAGTTTGATCCTGAACGGCTCAGGATTGACTCAGCCTTCCATCCTTCCGAGGTCGGTAAAATGAGGACCCAGATTGTTGGGGGCAAGAGGTTGACTCTGTAAAACTGCTTAGAGAGGGCGGTAAAGCATTGTGAAGTGGTATATAAGTCTAAGTGCTATTGCTATTCCTTGCCTCCCTCCCTCCCTCTTTTCTTCCCTTTCTCATTTTCTTTCTTGGTGGCACAGTGGTTAGAATGCGGTATTGCAGGCTGACTCTGCCCACTGCCAGGAGTTTGATCCTGAACGGCTCCAGATTGACTCAGCCTTCTATCCTTCCGAGGTCGGTAAAATGAGGACCCAGATTGTTGAGGGCAAAATGCTGACTCTGTAAAACTGTTTAGAGAGGGCGGTAAAGCATTGTGAAGCGGTATATAAGTCTTATGTGCTATTGCTGTAGCTTTCTTACTGCTTCCTGTTCTCAGAGTTTGGTCACCTATCTTATAGGTAATTGTTGGATATTTTATCCTGTATCCCCTGGTGGTTCTCCATTAACACCACTAGCTTTTTCTGAAGTTCTTTTCTGAATACAGGAAGTCCCCAAGTTAAGAATGCCTCGGTTTAAGGATGACCCATGCTTAAGAACAGACCCCATTGTAGCAACATTCGAGTTAAATATGCAGTGATTCAAGTCCAATGCACAGTGCTATTTATATCACAATACTGGTCACAGCTCACATACAAATTTGACTTAAGGAGAGACTTCGAGAACAGAACTTGTTTAAGTGGGATTCCCCTGTATCCTTAATTACAATGAATAGATTTTACGGTGCTGCTCTCATCCGATCCTAGAAAGCATTTTTTTTTAAATTTGATTTATATGCCGCCCTTCTCTGGAGACTCAGGGTGGCTTACAATGCGTTAAGCAATAGCCTTCATACTTTTGTATATTTTATACAAAGTCAGCTTATTGCCCCCACAATCTGGGTCCTCATTTTACCTACCTTAGAAAGGATGGAAGGCTGAGTCGACCTTGAGCCTGGTGAGATTCGAACTTGCAGTAATTGCAGACAGCTGATGTTAATCACAGTGCTTTAGTCTGCTGAGCCACCAGGCCCTTCTAATTTGTAATCGACAAATTTTAAGCTAGTTTGTTAGCAAGCAGGAACACACAGTTTCAGGCTAACTTGGGTGTGTGTGTGTGTGAAAACTAGGAAAGCTGCCAGCTAAAGACAGCCATAAAATATTGCTGGTTAATTGTCATGAAATCATCTCATTAGTGTCTGAGAAATGTGTGCCCGGAAGATCAAAGTTATTTCTGTTTACATGAATGCTTATCCTTATTAAGTTTAAAGTGTTCTTTTAAAAAGGCATGCATTGCTTATCCGAAATGATGTGCTTGTTTTTTTAAAATAAATACGTGCATTCGGATTGATGCTTGGAATGAGTTTTAAACGAATTCAGAATAGAAATTATCACTATTCTCGAATTATTTTCCTAGACTGTGCTGGCAGCCATTGTCATGGTCAATCTGAAAGGCATGTTCAAACAATTTGGAGATATTGTCCATTTTTGGAGAACCAGCAAAATTGAACTGGTGAGTGATTCTGTGGCCCTCAGCAGGCCTGAGGAGGGGTGTGTGTGTGGGTGCAGCCTTTACATTATTCCATGAAACTTTTTTTAAAAAATTTTTTTACAAAACCAAATTACTTATTTATTTAAGTTTGCAAATTTAGTTTCATTTCGTTTTATGAATATATTTTATATTTATATTTCAGTTTGGTTGAATGGTTATGAGATGTCATCTCAAAAATCTGGAGCTCAAAAACGCAAGGAAAAACAAAAACGTGATGAGATTAACAAAAAAGGGCTTTTTCAATTTGGCGTTAAATGCTGCCAGCCATCTTGAAGCTTCAGTTCCCTTCCGGGGGAGGGGGAGGAGCTGAGGCTGCAGTAAGGGGTGGGACTACAAGGAGGGGCGGAGCCAGTGGTGGGATTCAGCCAGTTCGCAGCCACTTCGAGAGAACCGGTTGTTAAATTACTTAAATCCCATCCCTGGGCGGAGCCATTCAGGAGCGCAGACGCCCCGCCCCCGCCTCCCCCTCGCTGGATTTCCGCTTCCCTTCGTGTGTCCATGTGTAGGTGAGAGGGCCCATATTAGTCTTGTTCCAGCACTTAATAATCCTCTTGGCGGCCCTGCCCCTCAGCTTCCTTTCTTCAGCTTGTCACCTCGGCCGATAGGCCTTGACTTATAACAGTTCGCTTAGTGACCATTCGAAGTTACAAACGGCACTGGAAAAAAGTGATTTGGGGCCATTTTTTCACACTTATGACCGCGGGAGCATCCCCGTGGTCACATGATTAAAATTTGGGTGCTTGGCAACTTATTTATGACGGTCGCAGTGTCCCCCGGGGTGACGGGTGTCATGTGATCCCCCTTTTGCGGCCTTCCGACAAGGGAAATCCATATTCACTCAACAACCGTGTGACTAATTTAAGAATGGGAGTGATTCGCTTAACAATGGTGGCAAGAAAGGGGCAGAACTCACTCAACGAATGGCTCCTTTAGCAACCCAAAGTTTGGGTTCAATTGTCGTTGTAAGTTAAGGACTACTTGTGTTGCTGATTGGATGATTGTTTTCTTTGATGTTTTTCAGGCAATTTGGATTGTAGCGTTTCTCGCCTCGGTTTTTCTGGGCCTGGACTACGGCTTACTCACGTCGATCACTTTTGCGGTGATAACCATTGTCTACAGGACCCAAAGGTACTGTTCACTTTTAAACTCATAAAACAAAGTTCTTTGGGTTTGTTTTTACACTTCTTTATGCTTTCCCCCCCTTATTTATATCGTTTATTTAATTTAATTCAGGACCCGCCTTGATCACGAGTAACTCAATTTCTAACACCGGTAGTCCTCAACGTACGATCACAATTGAGCCCAGAACTTAAGTTGCTAAGCGACACATTTCTTAAGCGAGCTTGGTCCCATTTTACGAATTCACTTGCCTCGATGGTTAAGTGAATCACTGCAGTCGTTAAGCTAGTAACACCATCGTTAAGTGAATCCGGCTTCCCTGTTGACTTTGCTTGTCAGAGGGTCGCAAAAGGCGATCATGTGGAAACACCCCCACCCCACCCCCCGCACCTGGGACATAGATACGAGTCCGTTGTCAAGCATCCAAATGTAAGTTGCTTGACTCCAGGGATGCTGCAAGGTCATAACTGTGAAAAAGGGCCATAAGCATTGGTGGGATTCAGCCAGTTCGGGCAAAGCGGTAGTCTAATTGGTGCCTGGCTCCACCCCTTCCCTCCCTGCCCTACCCATTCCAGTAGTCCCCATGCGCCCCATTTTAGCTCCCAAGTAAGTGCAGGGAGGCCTCCTAGGCCCAAATTGGGGTGTGGGGGAGGCGGCACATCTCCCCCTCCCGCGGCCCATTTTTGTTCCCAGGGGGTGCAGGAGGCTGAGTGCTGCCTGTCACGCCCCCTGGCCACGCCCACCATGGCCACGCCCACCCAGCCAGTCATTAGGGCAGAGAATCGATTGTTAAATTATTTGAATCCCACCACTAGTCATAAATCATTTTGTTCAGTGCCATCGTAACTTCAAACGGTCATTAAATGAACCATTGTATATCGAGGACTTCCTGCACTCTTTCCTCCTATTTCACGAATGACGTAGATGCTCTAGGCCGAAATTGGCTTTCAGCTGACCCATCAACTTTTAAATCCATCAGAGTCAGGGAGGATAATGAGATGCCGCTGGCATGGGTGAGAGAAACAGATTTTTGGCTCCAAAATAAGATTAGGATTAGAATTCTTTATTGGCCAAGTGTGATTAGACACACGAGGAATTTGTCTCCGGTGCATAAGCTCTCAGTGGACAATTAAAATTATTACCCAAATGATAAGCCTTCCTGAAATATTGTCGTTCTAAATTCATGTCCCTGTTTCGGCATCCATGTCTTGCAAGGTAGATTTTTCACTTAGTTCTTGTCTGGTAAAGGTAAAGCTAAAGGTTCCCCCTCGAACATAAGTGCTAGTCATTCCCGACTCTAGGGGACGGTGCTCATCTCCGTTTCAAAGCCGAAGAGCCAGCACTGTCGGAAGACGCCTCGGTGGTCATGTGACCGGCATGACTCAATGCCAAAGGCGCACAGAACACTGTTAACTTCCCACCAAAGGTGGTCCCTATTTTTCTACTTGCATTTTTTTACATGCTTTCGAACTGCTAGGTTGGTAGAAGCTGGGACAAGTCACGGGAGCTCACCCCCGTTTCACGGCACTAGGGATTCAAACCGCTGAACTGCCAACCTTTTGATCAACAAGCTCAGTGTCTTAGCCACTGAGCCACTGCATCCCTTTTCTTTACTTCTTTTTTTTTTTCTGGTAAAGGCTTCGTTATATAACTGCTTAATTTTGTTAAGCAAAAGGCTGCTCGCTTTGTTTCTCAATCAGCAAGTCAAGTTCAAAGCAGTAGAACCTGTTTCGGTAGTGGACATAAACTTTGGACACAATCAGTAAAGCGACAAGTTTGGTTTGGTTTTTTAAAAAAATATTTCTTGAAAATTCTGCCATGCGGAAGTACGCGTGATCTTCTGACTTCTCCAAGAGGAACGGTCACAACGCAAATAATCGTATTTCTGTAATTTTTTTCTCTGCAGTCCCCAATATAGAATCCTTGGCCAGGTTCATAACTCCGATATTTATTGCGATGTGGAACTGTATGAAGAGGTAAGAGATTTGGAACTCCTGAAGGCACAGAAAATTAACGTGTTCCTTTAAAAACGGGGTGGAACAATAGGGATCTCGTGAGGTAATCTTCCTTGCAGTCTTGTCTTACCAGTAGGTTCATGAAAGATGAGTAGCCTGAGTAGCGTAGGGGAGTAATGCCTCCTACAAAGGCAGCATTTAAGATCCAGCTGCTGCAATTACTTGCGAGTTCAATCCCAGGCAGGCTCAAGGTCGACTCAGCCTTCCATCCTTTATAAGGTGGGTAAATTGAAGACCCAGTTTTTGGGGGGCAATAAGCTGACTTTGTATAAATATAAATATACAAAAGTATGAAGGCTATTGCTTAACACATTGTAAGCCGCCCTGAGTCTCCAGAAAAGGGCGGCATATAAATCAAATTAAAAAAAAAAAAGATAAGGAACTTAAAGGAATCCTCAATAGATTGATTGAGTTGAACTAAAGCTAGGGAGGAGAGCAACCAGAATCTTTCCAGATCGGTAAGGTTAAACATACTTAGGATTTCGTCTCAGGTTTCCAGATCAATAAGACTGATTCATATTTTGGAATCCATCTTAGAAGGTTTGCAGATCAATAAGACTGATTCATATTTTGGAATCCATTTTAGAAAGTTTCCAGATCAGTAAGACTGGTCCATATTTTGGAATCCATCTTAGAAGGTGTCCAGATCAGTAAGACAGGTCCATACTTTGGACTCCATCACAAAACGTAGATTTGAAGGCTGAGGAACATAGATGTAGTTCTAACTATTTCATTCTCACCAACCCAGCCGTTGGGCCCCACCTTGCTACTTCTGTTTACTACAGATGTGGAAAGTATGGGTCTTCTATTAGGACGAAAAAAGACTCAAACAGCTCTGCTTCCATTGGGAAAGTCATTTCAATGATTAGAACATAGTTCAGCGCTCTGCCAAAAAAAAGAGAAGAATTTGACAGCAAATTTGGAGGGTAAACAAACTGAAGGCACAACATTTATAACTGCCAATTAACTTAGGAAGAAGTGTTGCCAGAATTAGGAGAAGAGTAGAAAGGAAAATACGTTTCACTGGATAGAGCAAAAATCACAGCGTTTTAGGAATGTACAAATGCAATCCTATTTTTAATCCTTAAAAACAAGGAGGAATTCCATTTTTCCCACTTTCCCGTCTGCCAGACAAAGAAGTATCCCGTGCAACTTTTGGGTGAAGAAAAATAGTCCCGTAGAAACACTTAATTTTTGATTTTGGAGGTACCAAGACTAACATCCGGTAAATGTTTTCGAGGGCAAAGAAGTAGCTATTTTTGCAGATTCTGATGAATTCAATGCAATACAAACTTACCGAGGAACGCTTATTATTTGTTTTAATTCTGCCACCGTTTAGGTAAAAGAATGCCCTGGGATTAAAATATTCCAGGCAAATGCACCACTCTATTTTGCCAACAGTGAATTATTTACCAGCGCATTGAAAAGAAAGGTAAAGGAATTTCCTGGTTATTCAGTCCATTGTCAAATTTTATAGCTAAATTGTACAAGTAAACTCATGAAACGGATCTTTGTTGGGCTCTAGAATTACAGACTTTTGAGAGGGGTGGGTGTTACAGGAAGGTCTTCTCAGTCTTTAAAAAAAACCCCTGAACTATACAGAATTAAGACTACCATTTCTATTTAAGATGCTAGTTTTATTCTTCCATAGTTTTTTTTTTTAAAAAATCAGGCAAAGGTGAAGATGGTGTTACTCAAATATTTTATGTCTTCACCTGTAGGTTTAAGTGGTACGGTCCAGCACAGGTAGACCTTGATTTGCAATCACAGTTTGCTTAAGCCAGTTTTGCTCCGTTTTACGACCTTTTGCGCCACCGTTGCTAAATGAATCCCTGCCGTTGTTAAGTTAGTAACACGGTTATTAAGTGAATCGGGCTTCATCCGTTGACTTCTTTTGTCGGAAGGTCGCAAAAGGGGACCCCGGGACCCTGTCGCCATCATAAATACGAGCCAGTTTCCAAGCCTCTGAATTTTGACCATGGGACCATGGGGATGCTGCAATGTTTGTGTTAAAAATAGTCATAAGTCACTTTTTTCAGTGCCGTTATAACTCCGAAAAGTCACTAAACGAATGCTTGTATGTAAAAGACCACTTATATACTACATCATCTTCTTTTAATGACCCCATAATCCCTTGCGGGGTGAAGTCGGGGCAACCGAATAGAGTTAGCAGAGTGTTTTGATGGCCGGATGCCCTTCCTGTTGCCGATGCGGAGTTTTGTTCAGCAGATATATTCTCAATGTGCCCAGAGAGAGAAATATCTGCCTCTACCTAGAATCGAACTCACAGCCTCCTGATTGTGAGGTGAAAGCTCCACCTCTAGGCCGCCTCACTTCTTTTATATATATATATATATATATATATTTGTTTTCTGAGGTTTTCGCGGGTGTTTGTATGTAGGTCTTTGGTTATTCGGGTCTTCTCCCGCGTAGAATTGGAAGTATCTTGGCGACGTTTCGACGAAATCTCATTCGTCATCTTCAGGCTGGTGTTCTTGGCTCCGTGCTTTCATTGCTCCTGGAAGCACGAAGCCGAGAACACCAGCCTGAAGATGACAAATGAGACTTCGTCGATACGTCGCCAAGATACTTCCAATTCTACGCGGGAGAAGACCCGAATAACCAAAGACCTACATATATATATATATATATATATTATTTATTATTTTATTTTCGTAGGTCTTTATGTGTATCTTTCTTTATGCCAGGGATATACACACACACACACACACACACACACACACACACACACACACACACACACATACACTGTGCGGCCAATGATATTTTGAACTGAGTCAAGGATCATTTTACCAAAACCTCTTCCCTTTTCTAAATCGGAGTCCCATTTTCAACAGGACATAAATGATAAACATAGTAAATTGACCTCATTAATCGCTTTCATTCAGTAAAGCTGCTAGCCGCTTTCATGAATTAAAGCTATTCATTCAGGGGCCATATTTTGGCACAAAGATGTACAGAAGAATCGTATCTTATAAGATCCTCCTATTTATTTTGGCAGCAGCCTATCGCTGTTAACCCTGCCTTTTTTTTTTTTTTTTTTTGTACAAGGTAAGATAAAGTTTCATGAGATTTTCCTTTCTTTCTGGGGTAGACTGGCGTGGATCCCCATAAAATATTGGCGGCGAAGAAAAAAGCGCAAAAAAGGCACACGAAGGAACTAAAGCGTCTGGATGAACAGCAAAAAAAAGCTGTTTTGAAGTTGGTGAGTTTGAAATGCGTTGGGGAATACAAACTATAGTTTGCGTTGAACTGCTAAGAGATTTCTACTGAAAAAGGAGATTATTTATAACTCAGGGTTGAAATGAGACATCCTTGGTGCTCTCTGAGTTTTTTTGAAGACGTTTCATTACCCAACTAGGTAACATCATCAGTGATAGTAAGGAATGAGTTTTGCTCTCAGTTTATATACTAGTGACTTTCGGTTTATATACTGCATTCAGTTTTGGTCGCCAGGATGTAAAAAAGATGTGGAGACTCTAGAAAGAGTGCAGAGAAGAGCAACAAAGATGATTAAAGGGCTGGAGGCTAAAACAGATGAAGAACAGTTGCAGGAACTGGGTATGTCTAGTTTAATGAAAAGAAGGAGTAGGGGAGACATGATAGCAGTCTTCCAATATCTCAGGGGCTGCCCCAAAGAAGAGGGAGTCCAGCTATTCTCCAAAGCACCTGAGGGCAAGACAAGAAGCAATGGGTGGAAACTAATCAAGGAGAGAAGCAACTTAGAACTAAGGAGAAATTTCCTGACAGTGAGAACAATTGATCAGAGGAACAACTTGCCTCCAGAAGTTGTGAATGCTCCAACACTGGAAGTTTTTAAAAAGATGTTGGATAGCCATTTGTCTGAAGTGGTGTAGGGTTTCCTGCCTAAGCAGGGGGTTGGACTAAAAGACCTCTGAGGGTCTCCTTCCAACTCTCTTATTCTATTCTATATACTAGTTGCTTGCTTTCAATGGGGAAACTGACTGTCCTAGACCAAGTCCAAAATCACTAGAGAATTCCTGGAGGCCTGGCAAATTGGCCATTAATGGACACAAAGATATAAACAGCATCAACATACTGTACAGAAGAGACAATTAACAAGCCCAAAAGGAAACAGAAAAGACTAAAACACGTCCCCACCAGCAATGACCCACATGGGCATAGATGAACTCCAAGGTTAATATCAGACAATTGTAAACAATACCTTGAGTCACCATGGGCAAATAGGTGGCAATATAAATTCAATAAATAAATAAAGTTTGGGGATGATTAGGGATAGATAGGATACTGAGGTAAACTTTCCCCAAGTGGACTATAATTACAGTTTGCTAATAAGAATTTTGAAACTTTAGTTTCGTTTTAGTATTATTATTATTCTTCCCATTAATTACTTTGTCACTAACATAATATATATAGAAGACAGGCCAATAATTTGTACCTAGACTTAGTAGTTTAAAAGAAGGCCTGTTGGATAAGGGGTCAGAACCAGTGGTGAAATCCAAATTTTTTTACTACTGGTTCTGTGAGCGTGGCTTGTTGGGTGTGGCAGGGGAAGGATACTGCAAAATCTCCATTCCCACCCCACTCCTGGGGAAGGATATTGCAAAATCTCCATTCCCACCCCACTCCTGGGGAAGGATATTGCAAAATCTCCATTCCCATACCACTCCTGGGAAAGGATATTGCAAAATCTCCATTCCCACCCCATTCTGGGGAAGGATATTTTAAAATCTCCATTCCCACCCCACTCCTGAGGAAGGATATTGCACAATCTCCATTCCCATACCCCTCCTGGGAAAGGATATTGCAAAATCTCCATTCCCACCCCACTCCTGGGGAAGGATATTGCAAATCTCCATTCCCACCCCACTCCTGGGGAAGGATATTGCAAAATCTCCATTCCCACCCCACTCCTGGGGAAGGATATTGCAAAATCTCCATTCCCACCCCACTCCTGGGGAAGGATATTGCAAAATCTCCATTCCCACCCCACTCCTGAGGAAGGATATTGCAAAGTCTCCATTCCCACCCCACTCCTGGGGAAGGATATTGCAAATCTCCATTCCCATACCACTCCTGGGGAAGGATATTGCAAAATCTCCATTCCCACCCCACTCCTGGGGAAGGGTATTGCGAAGTCTCCATTCTTACCCCATTCTGGGGAAGGATATTGCAAAATCTCCATTCCCACCCCACTCCTGAGGAAGGATATTGCAAAATCTCCATTCCCACACCACTCCTGGGGAAGGATATTGCAAAATCTCCATTCCCACCCCACTCCTGGGGAAGGATATTGCAAAATCTCCATTCCTAGCCCATTCTGGGGAACGATACTGCAAAATTTCCATTCTTACCCTATTCTGGGGAAGGATATTGCAAAATCTCCATTCCCACCCCACCCCTGGGGAAGGATATTGCAAAATCTCCATTCCTACCCCATTCTGGGGAAGGATACTGCAAAATCTCCATTCCCACCCCACTCCTGGGGAAGGATATTGCAAAATCTCCATTCCCACCCCACCCCTGGGGAAGGATATTGCAAAATCTCCATTCCCACCCCACTCCTGGGCCACCCAGAGGTGGCATTTGCTGATTCTCCAAACTACTCAAAATTTCCGCTACCAGTTCTCCAGAACCTGTCAGAACCTGCTGGATTTCACCCCTGGTCAGAACTAATATAGCAATGTATTAATCAGTATTTAACTAGAGGGGATAAAATTTGTGTATATGTGGTAGTTGAGGGTTTTCAAATACTTTTTTTTTTAAATGTTTTGACCGTTTTGTGTCCTTTGTCCCTTTTTGTCTTCTTTTGTGTTTTTTCTGTTGTTTTGCATTTTAACCTTGTCTTGAAACAAAATGAAAAAAAAAAAGACGAATGATGTGGAGCACAGCATGAAACATGAAGTGATGCAAGATGAAGTCTCACTTAATGGGAAATTCTCAGCGGCCGAAGCAACTCCTCAAGATGTCTCCCCGGAGGAACTGGAACATTTTATGATATCAGGCAGCAACATCCACTCCATCGTTCTAGATTTTTCACCTGTGAACTTTGTTGATTCAGTTGGCGCCAAAGCCCTTCAGTCAGTACGTACTACCGGTTTTGATTGCTCTTTCTGACAATAAAGCATCTGCTTAATTTTTTTCTCTTTCATGCACCCAGAGAAGAAGTGGGTGAAGTTAAATAATGATGATGATGATGATGATGATGATGATGATGATGATAATGTACTTGGTTGATATCTAGGACACTGGCAGCAACCCGTATCAACCATTAGCACCAGTCAATGGTATTTGTGACACATTTTTAAATGTTCAGTTGACTGAGTTTAATGTTTAATGAAAATAATATAATATAATAATAATAACAGTAGTTGAAATAAATAAAAAACAGTAGTTGAAAAGATTCATTGACATTGCAATATCTGGTGATGCACGGACTGAAGATAAACAGCAAGAACAAATCACAAAAGTACCGGGACTTGCAAATTGAAGTTGAGCGACTGTGAAAAAAGAAATCGTGTGTTGTCTCAATTGTAATTGGAGCCCTTGGAGCAATACCCAAAGGGCTTTCCCCACTATTTAGAAATTCTAAATTTACCGGACTTGAACATTTTGATTCTACAAAAAACCACCTTCCGAGTAAGATAAAGTAATCACAATCTTACTAAGGTCGGCAGAAAGCTCAGAAGCAATTTGCAGAGAATCCAGACGCGAAGTTGAGTGAACTGAAGTTGTTCCCTACAAATTGCTTCAGTTGGCGTTCCTCCTTAAATAGGCTAAGGGAGTGGCCAATTAGCCCCAAGCCTTATTCTCGAGGAGACCTCCTCCTGAGGAGCCACTCCTGCCTTTTGGCAGCTCTGCGCACCCATGCATTGAGAAGAGGTTCCTCCTCTTCATCCTCTTCACTTAAAGGAGCTTCTGGAGGTTCTGAAGGCCCTGGCTGAATCCCTGCCTCTGGTACCACATCTTCTCCAGCCTCCTCATTGTCTAACTCTGGTGCCAGCTGCACAGGCTGCTGGCGCAACACCACACCAGCCTCCTCGCTGTCAGAATCAGCTACAATCCGCACAGGCCGCTGACGGGCCGCAACACTATGTAGGGATTCTAGGCTGATCCCTTTTTTGACTCCGCCTCCAGGTCCCGCCACTTTTTCTCCTACAGTACATCTTTAGCCACAACCAGAGGGGGCATCAGTATAAGAAAGACAGTTTGAGAGGTTTAGCGTTGAGTTTCATCTTACTCCTTCTGAATATTTCTAAGACGACTGGAAATCAACTTGAAAAGGGAATTTTATAGCAGATTGGTAGGGGTGGAATGGATGAGCTTTGATAAATCTAGAAATATTAACCGAAAGTTATTTTCTTCCCTGTTGCAGATCATAAAAGAATATGAAGAAATTGGCGTTTCAGTTTATATAACTGCCTGCAATGGTAAGTCGGAGAAATGTGGGTTAAATTTTCCCACAGTCATTAGGACATTAATGTTCTGTCTTAGTCTTCCTCAACTTGATGTCTTCCAAAATTGCTACACTTGAATTCCTACCTAGCCAATATATTGGGTGGAAGTCCATCACATTGTATAATCCACCAACTGCGGTCCTACTTCACACCAAGTAAGATTAACGATTCCTTGAAGAACTGGAATTATATGTGTGCATTTGTACAGTATAAGTCCTTGACTTATAACCATTCGTTTAGTGACCGAAGTTACAACACACTGGAAAAAGTGAGTTATGACTGTTTTTCCCATTTAAGGCAGCATCCCATGGTCACATGATCAAAACTTGGATGCTTGACAACAACTCAGAGTTATGACGGTTGCAGTGTCCTGGGATTTTGTGACCTTCTGACAAGCAAAATCAATGGGGATTCACTTAGCAACTGTGTTAACAACTGCAGTGATTCACTCAACAACTGTGTTAAAAAAGATGGTAAAATTGAGGAAAATTCACTTTAACTGTTTTGGTTAGCAGTAGACATTTTGAGCTCAATTCGGGTCATAAGCTGAGGACTACTTTTAAATATATATTTTACCAAATATTTTGGAAAGGTGGAAGCTGTGGGAAAAAAAACTTTTTCAAAAAGAAAAACAATATCAGTATCGGATTAAAGCAAAAGAGGAATACAGAGGCATAGTTTATGGTTTTAAATAAACCAAGGCTTGTGCCAAAAACATAATATTATCCCTAGTGCTTTAGCTGAGTGCAGAATAAAACACAACTTAATCAACAAGTCAAGTTTAGGAGCCAAACACAACTTTCTCTCATAGAAATTATCCACTGTTCCCTGGGGAACAAAATCATTTTTGCTTTTGCTTGTGATAATTTAGTTTTGTTTTCTCCGCATAACTGTGTTTCCCCAGTCTGGGTAAATTACTCCAAATTGGGGAAAAGTGACTTTTGTTTGCGAAACGACTTACAAACCCATTGCCCAATCACAGAAGGGACGTTTAAATTTAAAGACTTTCTGATAAATAGTAAAAAGGTCTTTCCGATAAGCGGTAAAAAAAAGGATTTTCTGATAAGTGACTTTGAAGAATGAAAGAAAAGGTTAGGGAAACAATGGTGCAACGGGAATTAACCGTGATTTGAAATGACCCACAGTTTTACCTCATACATTTTATCAAGTTTCATTATAAGATAAAATACAGAAGAAACAAAAATTAGGTAATCAAGATACTTTATTTCATGTCATTCATTTTCATCATTTGTTTTATTCAATCTGTTTGCCGCCCATCTCGCTGAAAGGCGACTCTTGGATGGCTTACATTTGAATTATATATAAAAATCAATTTAAAATTACAGTAAGATCACAGTATAAGATTTATACTTATTAGATTATAAGATAGAATGTAGAAGAAACAAAAGTTAGAAAAGTAAGGGAATCACTGATTCTCTTAGTTTTCTTTTGTGTCTTTTGGACTTCATCTTATAAAGAAACTTAACAAAATTCATAAAATAAGGTTAAGTAAAGGTTTTTCTGTTGAGTCGGGGACAGAAGGGGGCGGTACTCATCTCTGTTTCGCAGCCGAGGGATCCAGTGTTGTCCAAAGACATTTCCGTGGTTATGTGGCCAGCATGTCTTTACAGCAGTGGTGTGCAGAACACTGTTATCTTCCCACCTAAGGTGATACCTATTTATCTGCTCACATTTGCATGCTTTTGGATTGCTATGTGGGCAGGAGCTGAGGCGTGGATAGGAGCTCACCCTGTAGTGCGGTGATCGGGTCTCAAACCCGGACTATCAGCTTTCCAGCTGACAAGCTCAGTGCTTTTAACCACTAAGCCATTGTGCCCCTTTATGAAGAAACTTTTTTTAAAAAATTAGATTTATATGCCACCCTTCTCCGGAGACTCAGGGTGGCTTACAAAGCGTTAAGCAATAGCCTTCATACTTTTGTATATTTATACAAAGTCAGCTTATTGCTCCCACAAACTGGGTCCTCAATTTACCTACCTTAGAAAGGATGGAAGGCTGAGTCAACCTTGAGCCTCGGACTTGCAATAATTGCAGACAGCTGGATGTTAATAACAGGCTATCTAGCCTGCTGAGCTATTTGAGGCTCTTCAACTTAATAACATTTATAAAATAAAACGGTGTATAATTTCAAATCCTTGTTAATTCCTGTTACACCATTGTTTCCCTAATCTTATTAAACCAAATCAAACCTTTATGGTCAATGCACAACATGTGTACAATGTTTCCTGTTTTATAAATAGTTTTTTTATGTAGTTTCATTTGTAGAGGCTGGGTAGTAATACAGGTAGTCCTCAATTTAGGACTAAAATTGAAGGCAAATTTTCTGCTGCTACGCGAGACATTTGTACAGTTAGTCCTCAACTTACAACAGTTATTTAGCAACCAAAGTTAACGGCACTGAAAAAAGTAACATCTGACCATTTTTCGCACTTAGGATTATTTCAGCATCCCCATGGTCACATGATTAGAATTCAGACACTTGGCAACTGACTCACATTTATGACCGTCGCAGTGTCCCGGAGTCATGTGATCACTTTTTGCAATCTTCTGACAAGAAAACTCACTGGGAAAGCCAGATTCGCTTAACAGCCGTGTTACTAATTTAACGATGGCAGTGATTCGCTTAACAACGGTGGTAAAACGGAGCAAAACTCACTTAACTTTTTCACAACCACATAAATATTGGGCTCAATTGTGGTCATAAGTTGAGGCCTACCTGTATACAGTACTAATTTAAGTCTATTCTCAGCCAAGAGATTTTTATTTTCCTGTAGGTGAATAGGGGCTGTTTTAATTACAGTAATCAATTAACATTTAATGGTCGTAAAGTGGGTCAAAATTCACTTCACAAATGTCCCACTGAGCAACAAAAATTCGGGGCTCAATTATGATCGTAAGTCAAGGGCTACCTGTATAAGGGACTCTTAAATGTGTGTGTGTGTGTGTGTGTGTGTGTGTATGTAGGTCCTTGGTTATTCGGGTCTTTTCCTGCGTAAAATTGGAAGTGTCTTGGCGACGTTTCGACGAAGTCTCATTCGTCATCTTCAGGCTGGTGTTTTCGGCTTCGTGCTTCTAAGAGCAATGTGTGATCGCAGTAGTTAAAAGGAAGAAACAGCTGTGATCACACATTGCTCCTAGAAGCACGAAGCCGAAAACACCAGCCTGAAGATGACGAATGAGACTTCATTGAAACGTCGCCAAGACACTTCCAATTTTATGCGGGAGACGACCCAAATAACCAAGGACCTACATACAAACACCCGCGAAAACCTCAGAAAACACACACACACACACATACACACACATATATATATGTATTTTCCTTTTATTCTCACCAGGCTCTGTTATGGACAACCTCACTAGACTGCATTTTTTCGAGAAAGCATCCTTACGAGATTTGTTCTTCCCGAGCGTTCACGATGCCGTCCTCACCAGCCAGCTGAAAGGCTTCTCTTCCACCTATCTTTAACTCATCTCCTCCACCCCTGAACTAGGTGGATCTATTTCCAAGGGCTCCCGTAGAACTTTATTTAATTTGCACAGATGGCGGAGCTGAAGACTAGCCACTCCTACGGGTAAGGTGTGTGTCTACACCCACACCGCAACAATCTGTGTTTCCCTGCCAGCCGCTCGGCTTGAAGACTCTCCAGAGGCCTTAATCCTTTCCGACGTTGTACCTTTTTGCTGAAATTCACAAGTTTGTCCATGGACGTGTGGGATAAAACGCAAATATTTGTAGAACACGGGAAGTTTTGTCGGCCGTTTGGCCGTTTTCTTTCTGAGTTTCACGGGCCAGACAATACGGACGCGCTGTTATTTTAACGGCGCGTTCCTGTGCAAGAATTGGGGTGGATGTGGAAAGGAGCACCGCGTGGGTGGGGTGCAATGGTGCGTATTGTGTGCGTGAGAGCGCTGCTCTAACTTGAAAAGGCAAGCTGCGTTTCCAGATTTTCAGTTCAGAAATCAAGTGGCTTTCGTCCGATGAACTACTGTGTAAACACTTTTTTTGGAACCCATGAGGAATTTAACTCTGTTTTATAAATGATTATGACTGAAGAGTGATAGATTGTTTTCATATAAAGGGGGCTCCTGTACTGACCCAATGTTAACCTTAAGCAAGGTGTATTTAAAATTAGCTGGGAATGAAAAAGAGTGCAACTAGTTACGTAAGAGGGGGGAAAAACCTAGCATCCAAAATCTACTTTCTACACCTAAAGTTAGCGAGGCCTAGTTAACTGCAGCTAGCTACAAGTCGTCTGGAAAGGAAAAAATATATGTTTTCCAAAATAGAGGGTCCCGTTTGATGTATTTTCTGGGCACTTGACACATCTTGAAGTCACAAAAAAGATTGTTCTAAAAATCTTACATCTCTGGACTCCCGAGGAAGTTGGTTTCTTAAGACAATTCTCAACACGACGAGTTTATCCATTCATGTTCCATTACGTCCAGCGGTCGGTTGCAAAAAAATAAAATCTGTTTTGTTGACTAGAATGCAGCCGGATGCCCTATGCAAGTTTTATTTTGATAGTGCTTCCTCTCAGGTAGATAAATACAGGGTTGAGACATTGCTGCCACGAAGCAGGCGAAAATAAAAAATAAAATGGAGAAATCGAGCAGATAATTCGATTTCTCCACAACTATATTTAATAAGCCTTAAGCATCTAGGGAGGTTTCTGCTCTCTGCTCCCCAAATAGAGTTCCTGCCTTTCTCTCTAATGTTGCCAAACTGATAACTGTCCTGTGTTAAGAATATTATTATTAGATAAAACAGATTTTCTTCCCTGGTACGTTTAAACCAGAGGATTTTGGTGTTATCCATCAAAGGCTGTTTACATGCGTTTCTTTACACAAATCTGAAATATTGACGGCCGAAGACTCGTCCATCAAAAGCGGTTTCTTTTAGCATCAGTCTGCAAACTGATAAGAAGTTTCTAGAAAAGAAATTTAAGCTAATTCAGGCCACCACCCCACGCTCTTTCATGGAGCTGCTGCTTAGCGAGGCTGTACAAAGGATACGGGACTCTGATGTGCTGCCTTTCACATATTATATTTAAGGAAAAGTAGCCCTTTGTAGCTTATGTGAATTGCTAAGAGTTAACATAGAACGCACTGTGAATATACTAGTTTAATCATTCTGGTATTTTTGCAAGATCTTTTTTTTGTGGGAGCGACTGCGTTTCAGACAATATATTCTATCAACTGCCTGTTCTGGCAAAGTCCTGTTGCATTTTATAACCAAACATTTCTTTCAGATACAAGTCCAAAGTTAAAACCTCTAAATAAAAAGAGAAATCTTGAAATTTCACTCTTGTCATTTTTAGACAGCTAAACGTATTTTTGGGACTATAAGACGCACCTACCTTTTTGGAGGAGAAAAACAAGAAAAAAAAATCTGCCTCCCAGCAATTTGCTTCCTTGCAGCAAACAGCCTGTTTCAGTTGCATTTTCAGCACAGCCTGATTAGCACAAGGAAAAAAAAATCTGCCTCTGCCTCCCAACAATTTGCCTCCTTGCAGCAAACAGCAAAATGGGGCGCGCCGAGGCGGTAATAGGCAATCCCTGCAGCCTGAAACAGCTGATGGTCGGGAGGCCAATCCAACCGCAATCAGCTGCTTGTGCTAATCAGTCTGTGCTGAAACTGAAATGGGCTGTTTGCTGTTAGGAGGCAAATTGCTGGGAGGCAGAGATCAAAGGGTGAGGGCTGGTGGGTGGATGGGGCTACTTTTGGTGTGTAAGATGCACCCAAATTTTCACCCTCTTTTGGTGGGGGGGAGTGAATCTTGTACTTTGAAAAATACGGTAATTCATGTTGGTATGGTGACAAATCTATAGTATGTTGGGCCTTCACTGCTGCCAAAAGGGATATTCAACCTTGGCAACTTTTTAAGGCTTGTGGACTTCAACTCCCAGAATTCCCTAGCCAGCATGGAATTCTGGGAGTTGAAGTCCACAAGTCTTAAAAAGTTGCCAAGGTTGGCCAACTTTGGCTTACAATAAAGGCATTAACCAGGATACAATACCTTCTTATTCTAACTTTTTATCTTCTCATTCTAACTTTCCTCCTTTGTTAAAAATTAATTTCATTGCTCCAGCATTAAATGGTCAGTTCTAGTCTTCAAACGAGCTGGAATAAATCCTCTCCTGTACTATTTATTTGTGTGCTCAAGGCACCATTGTGCTCTTTTCAAAAGTGTTCCTGGCCCAAAGCTTAATTGAAACCTAAACAGATTTACATTTGATTTAGCAAGAGCACTTGGACTTATATACTGCTTTACAGCCCTCTCTAAGCAATTTACAGAGTCAGCCTCTTACCCCCAACAATCTGGGTCCTCATTTTACCTACCTCGGAAGGATGGAAGGCTGAGTCAACCCTGAGCCTGGTGAGATTTGAACTGCCAAATTGCAGGCAGTCAGCAGAAGTAGCCCGCAGTACCTCACTCTAACCACTGCGCCACCATGGCTCAATTTAGAAAGTAAATTAAGAAGCATTAAAAGTCAGGAGTTTGACCTCTTTATTGAATATCACAATAAAGCTAGTTTACAGTTTCAATAGACAACCACGTAAATTGGAATGTCATTTTTTTCCTTTTTTTACTTCTACTAGCTCCAGCTACAACACATAAAACACTCCCCAGAAACAAACTCCCTCTTCTTGAGGGTTATCCAAAAGATCCAAGCTTAGTTGTAGGTCATGTATCGCGGGGTAGCGCTGAATTTGGCGTAGGACTTGATGACTTTGTTCACCGCATCCAGGAAGTCCTTCTCGGTGGCAATTTTTCGCCTCGCTCGGATGGCGAACATACCCGCCTCTGTACAGACACTGCGGATTTCAGCACCTGTGCGGGGTGGAGGAATAAAAAAAAAGGATTTAAAAACATGAAACATGAATAACAAAGCAAGCGAGAGCGCAACCTGGTGGCGCAGTGGTTAGAATGCAGTATTGCAGGCAAACTCTGCCTGCTGCCAGGAGTTCGATCCTGACCGGCTCCAGGTTGACTCAGCCTTCCATCCTTCTGAGGTGGGTAAAATGAGGACTCTTGGGGGCAACATGCTGACTCTAAACCACTTGGAGAGGGTTGTAAGGCACTGTGAAGTGATGCAGAATAAAAAGGCCTGTTCTACAGATCATAATATCCTATCTATCCATAAAGAACCATGATGGCACAGTGGTTAGAATGCAGGCCAATTCTGCTGACTGCCAGCAGTTCAATTCTGACGCGTTCAAGTCTTAAGTGCTATTGCCCTTCCTTCCTTCCTTCCTTCCTTCCTTCTTCCTTCTTCCCTTTCTCATTCTCCTTCCTGGTGACGCAGTGACTAGAAAAGCGTATTGCAGGCTGACTCTGCCCACTGCCAGGAGTTCGATCCTGACCGGCTCAAGGTTGACTCAGCCTTCCATCCTGAAGTTGGTAAAATGAGGACCCAGATTGTTGGGGGCAACAAACCAACTCTGTAAACCGCTTAAATTGGATGGTAAAGCACTGTGAAGCGGTATATAAGTCTAAGTGCTATTGCTATCTAAGCCATGCAGGCGCAGTGGTTAGAATGCAGTACTGTAGGCTGACTCTGCCCACTGCCAGGAGTTCAATCCTGACCGGCTCAAGATTGACTCAGCCTTCCGTTCTTCCCAGGTTGATAAAATGAGGACCCAGATTGTTGGGGACAAGAGGCTGGCTCGGTAAACCGCTTAGGTCTGTAAAGCAGCGTCCCCCAATCTTTCAAGCACCAGGGACCAATTCCGTGGAGACAGATTTTTCCATGGACCGAAGGGGATTGTGGTTTCACGTACTGCCTGCATCCCACGGATGGGGCTTCGCTTGTTAGAGCGGCCCGGTTGCTGGCATGTCATGGACCGGTGCTATTTCGCAGACCCGGGGATTGGGGACCCTTGCTGTAAAGCACTATGAAGCGGTATATAAGTCTTGAGTGCTACTACTAATGTTTAACTTACCGGTGCTATTGGGACACAGCCGAGCCAGCAATTCGAACCTTATGTCTCGTTCAACGCTCATGGAACGGGCGTGGATTTTGAATATGTGAGTTCTTCCCTAAAGAAAGGAAAGAACCAGGGTTTGGTTATAATAAACGTAGCTGAAATAACTCAAACAGGGTTTAGCAGATGTTGAGCTCCCTTAAAGAAGGACTCTCCTGGCTCAGATCAAGACGACTTGTCTTCCTAAGAAAGGCGAGACAGAGGAGTTTTGAGCAAGCCGTTGTGCGCAAGTGAGGATCAGTGGTGCGGTGGCCTAGAGGTGGAGCTCTCGCCTCACAATCGGGAGGCTGTGAGTTCGATCCTAGGTAGAGGCAGCTATTTCTCTCTCTGGGCACAATGAGAATATATCTGCTGAACAAAACTCCGTACTGGCGACAGGAAAGGCATCTGGCCATTAAATACTCTACTAGCTCCATTCAGTTGCCCAGACTCCACCCCGCAAGGGATAATGGGGTTGTTAAAAGATGATGCCGGAAATGTTTGAGGGCAAAAGAAGAAGGGGACAGCAGAGCATGAGGTGGCTGGATGAGTGATCTTAAATGGTTTCTGGGGGATGGTAGAGAATAGGAAGGCCTGGAGGAACGTTGTCCATGGAGTCGCGATGGGTCGGATACGACTTCGTGACTAACACAACAAAAGAAGATGCTGAAGAATGGAAAACAGGTGAAACATGGATAGGGGTGAATGAATGTGGGGTGGTAAAAAAACAGTCTTATCTATGTGAGAACCAGTCTGGTCAAAACACCAGGGTAGAAAGTGGGAGGCTGCGAGTTCAAGTCCTGCCTCAGCCATGAAGCCAATTGGGTGACATTGGGCCCGTCGCTCTCTGTCTCAAGCCAAATTTACCTCAGAGTTATTGTGGGGGGAAAATAGGAGCATATGGGGATGTACTGGAGATGTTCACCACCTTGAATTATTTGGAATACAGGTAGTCCTCGACTTACAACGGTTCGTTTAGTGACCGTTCACAGTTACAACAGCACTGAAAACAGTGACTTAGGACCATTTTTCACACTTACGACCACTGCAGCATCCCCATGGTCAGGAGTTGTACACATTCGGATGCTGGACAACTAGTTCCTATTTATGACGGTTGCAGTGTCCCCGGGATCACGGGATCCCCTTTTGCGAATGGGGGAAGCCAGACTCACTTAATAACCGCGTGACTAACTTAACAACCGCAGTGGTTCACTTAACAAACGTGGCCAGAACCGTCGTAAAACCAAGCAAACCAACAGATGTCTCACTTAGTAACGTAAATTTTGGACTCCATTGTGGTCATAAGTTGGGGACTACCTGTACCAGCATACTATTCATCATCGTCATCACTGACATTATTTAAGAATAAAAGCATTCTAAACCTCTAAATCCGGTAGGCTAAATTCAATCTTCCTATCTAATCTTCCAGGCCTCATCAATGCTGGATCGAGGGTATCTGGCCTGTTCGTTGCCATCAACACTTTGATATTCCCTCTCGGATCAAAGCCATCCAGTTGGTTGATCAATTCCAGCATTGTGCGCTGGACTTCATTGTCTCCTCCGGCCCCGTCATCGAAGCGAGCGCCTAAAAATAAATAAAAAAAGAAGCAAGCCCTTTAGAACGACTAAAATCCAGGCGAGGTTTTGATCCCACGCTGTCAACACTGACGGCTCATCCTGGTTATTTTATAGATGAATTAAGAGCAAAGCAGAACAAGGGGTAACGATCCAGAGAAAGGTGTTGTGGTCCGCCGGCGGCCTGAGGAGTTGGCAGCGGAGTCGGACAGTGAGGAGGTTGGGGAGGAACATGGGTCAGTCCTGGAGTCTGGGGAAGGCTCGGACGAGGGCTCTGTGTCGGAGGCAGAGATGGGACCAGGGCCATCTGGGAGTTATGTGCTGACTCAGGAGCTTCCAAAGTCTGACATCAGCGAGGAAGAGGGAGCCTGTTCCCAGTGCGCGCATGCACAGAGCTGCCAGAAGGCAAGAACAGTTAAGACAAAAGGGACGACTCAGGAGTAAAGCTTGGAGATGATTGGCCCCTTCCATAAGACATAAAGGAGCAGCAAAAGCACATGAGCCTTTGTAGGAAGCAACTTTGTTCGTGCTGGTCGGTTTAAATTCTGAAGCTCCGTTTTGTCTCTGTGCTCCGTGTGGCCTTGCAAAGCTAATTGCCATTTAGGCCTTTGGCAGCGTGTCAAGGGAGATAAAGGCGGGTGCTTATTAGCCTTAACCCGAAGGACTGTGGCAGACTTCTGTCGGACTCTTTACCAACTCTTTGTGACTCCATTACGGCCTGTGACTGACAATAATTCACAGCCGTTGAAATAAAAAGAGGGTTTGGGGGACTAATGGTGTGCTTTTTACTGTCTCAGGAAGCCTAGGTCAGAACGAAAGGAGGTTCTTGAGAACGAATGGGTGGGGAATGGAAGGATCGATACTCCTTGCAGATAGCTGGTCATTTGCATTCTTTTTAGAGAGTTGTTGAGGCCCCTTGGAGGTTTATCTGTGTCCTCAGGGTCACCTCAACGCCTCAACCTGGATGACTGAGAAGCTCCGTAGACATTTACATTATTAGAAACCAAGAAGATTCACAGTCAATGTGTCCAGCGTTTGTGGAAATCAGGAGTTCAAATGAGCATAAAGATTTATTGCAAGCTTGAGTTCTCTACAAGAATCTGGCCAAGCGACCGTTAAGGGAAAAAGAGCGGGAGATAAGAAAGGCATTCAAGGTGGGATGGATTTTGATCTCTTGCAGGTGTGCAGGGACTCATGACTTATGACGCCTTTGACCCCACTCTCAGGCTCAGCCTGGTATATCTCCCATACGTTATATGAAGAATTGAAGAAATATTATGTCGACACCAACCTCCAATAGCATCAATTTCGTCGAAGAAAATGAGGCATGCCTTTTTAGTCCTCGCCATTTCAAACAGCTCCCGAACCATTCGAGCACCCTATAAAACCAAAAAGAAGGAAAACATGATTATATTTTTTTTCGTCAGCGCTCCAATCTGTTATGCCACTTAAAATTTCAAAAAAATGGCTCCCGCATTATTCTACTTGACCCAACAGAATAGCTTGAGATACCAAAATCATTTACGAACATAAAGTTGTATTAGTTGCAAAATTCCCACGTCCACCAGGAAGATCACCATCATCAGAGTTGGAAGGGACCTTGGAGGTCTTCTAGTCCAACCCCCTGCTGATGCAGGAAACCCTATACCCGTGATGGCGAACCTATGGCACGCGTGCCACAGGTGGCACACGGAGCCATATCGGTGGGCACGCGAGCTCAGCTCCGTTCGAACCTTCTGGGCCCACCGGAAGTAGGGAAACAGATTGGTTCCTGCCTATGGAGGGCCTGGGCGGGAGGAAGGCCCGTTTTTTTGCTCTCCCCAGGTTCCAGAGTCTTTCTAGGAGCTTGGGGAGGGCAAAAACGGCCTTCCGCACCCCCCAGAGGCCTTCTGGAGGCTGGAAACAGCCCGCTTGCCAACTTCTAGTGGGACCGGAAGGCCCGTTTTTTGCTCTCCTCAGGCTCGAGTCTTTCTAGGAATCTGAGGAGAGCAAAAACAGCCTTCCCCACCCCTCGAGATAACGGGCCATTTCTGGCCTCCGGAGGGTCTCCGGGGAGACGGGGAGGAACACTGTTTTTGCCCTCCTCAGGCTTCTAGAAAGGCTCTGGAGCCTGGGGAGAGCAAAAAACGGGCCTACCGGGCCCACCGGGTGCCAAAAATGGGGGGAGTGCAGGTGTGTGTGCACGAATGCACGGGGGTGGGGTGCATAAAATGATGGGTGTGGGCACATGGGCACACGACCCCCTCACGCTCACCTCGCTTTTGGCACATGATGGCAAAAAGGTTAGCCATCATGCCCTATACCATCTCAGACAATTGGATATCCAGTCTCCTCTTAAAACGCCTCCAGTGATGGCGCAGTCACAACTTCTGAGGGCAAGCAGTTCCACTGGTTGGAATTTTCATGCTCGCTTTACTTCATAAATACGGTTGAGTCCACGTGCTCAAAAACAGTCATTGCCATGAAGTTCCAGCCCTGTGTTCTAACCCACTCTGAGCAGAACCAAGAAAGAGAACTCCTTGTCCCCAAAGAACCCTCTTTATTTAGCTACTGGGAATTCATAGCATTCCCACACGGAAAAGTCCAGGCAATAATCTTGCCAAGGGTTAATTGCTGTCACAGACCTTATCAGTCCTTGGATAATTGCCAAGCCAGCAATTATAGCCACACAGCTATAAATCAAACTCTCTCAAGAAGTTTTCTGCCCCAGCTACGGACCCCAAAGAACGCAGCAAACACAAAGTCTGTACAAACCTTAGTTTACTAAATTAAATCAATCTTTTTCAAACAAAAGCTGTTAATTAACTTTAACAGCCTACAAGAATCCAGAGAATAAATAATCGTAATCTTACTAGGGTTGGCAGAAAGCCCAGAAGCAATTTGCAGGAAACTGATAAAGAGAACTAAGATCAGGACGTGAAGGAGAGTGAACTAAAGTTGTTCCCTGCAAATTGCTTCAGTCGGTGTTCTTCCTTAAATAGGCTAAGGGAGTGGCCAATTAGCCCCAAGCCTTACTCTCGAGGAGACCTCCTCCTGAGGAGCCACTCCTGCCTTTTGGCAGCTCTGCGTGCTCGTGCATCGAGAAGAGGCTCCTCCTCTTCGTCCTCTTCACTTAAGGGAGCTTCTGGAGGTTCTGAAGGCCCTGGCTGAATCCCCACCTCTGGCACCACATCTTCTCCAGCCTCCTCATTGTCTGACTCGAGTGCCAAATGCACTGGCCACTGGCGCAGCACCACACCAGCCTCCTCGCTGTTGGAAACAGCTACCAGCTGCACAGGCAGCTGACGGGCCACAGCAAGCAGGCTCTGAGACATGAATAAATCCGAGTGGTTGTACTCTCCTTTAGCTTCCATTTATTCCCCAGACAGGGAGGGCCATTCAGCATCCATGTATGCCTTTCTTTCTGAGTCGGCTCCTGGTACTCAATTGTTCTCCTCTCCTGACAGCTCTGCGCATAAGTGCATCTGTAACAGGCCCCAGCTGTTCTTCTTCCCAACTTATCTACGACTCCGAAGGCAACTGGGAAACATCTGACGGCCCTGTCTCTCTCTCTCTCTCTCTGCTTCCAAAGCAGAGCATCCATCAGAGCCTTCTCCAGACTCCAGGAGTTTCTCCCCAACTTCCTCATCGTCTGAGTCTGCCCGGTGAGCCACATCACGCTCTTACATTGAGTCATACAACAGAGCAGACAAGGGGGAGGGAAAACCCATCGAAACAAAACCACACCCTACTAAATAGGGAACCTGTAACATTCTGCACCAGTGAGCAAACAGAAAAACCTGGGATGATTTAGAGCAGTGTTTCTCAATCTTATCTGTTTGAAGATGGGTGGACTTCAACTCCCTGAATTCCCCCAGAGAGCATGGGGAATGGCTGGGGGATTCCTGGGAGCTGAAGTCCACCGAACAGGCAAGGTTTGAGAAACGCTGACCTAGAGAGTAGCCAAGTATTAAAAACAACAGAATCCATCTTGCAAGGTGTTCTCCATTACCTCTCCCACGTATTTCTGCACCAGCTCGGACCCAATCACTCGGATGAAGCAAGCATCCGTCCTGTTAGCGACCGCTCGAGCACAGAGAGTTTTGCCTGTCCCAGGTGGGCCGAAGAGAAGGACCCCTTTGGGAGGTTCAATCCCCAGATTGACAAATCGTTCTGGCTGTAATGGTAGGGGGAGAAAGAGAAAGAAGAAAACAACAACAAAAGAATTGGGATTAAAATCTCTAGAACGGTCACAATTCCATCACCGACTTCTCCCCGCCAATAGACGGGAGCAAAGAGATTTCCAGAAGGAGACAAAGACTGCTGTAAGATTATTAAAAGTTACAACGGCACGGGGGGGGGGGGGGGGAGAAATGACTTATGACCATTCTTCACACTTCTAACCATTGCAGCATCCCACGGTCCCGTGATCAAATGACCTTCCCAGCCAGGAATGGGGGAAGCCAGATTTGCTTAATGGCTGCATGTTTCACTTAACATATGTGGCAAAAAAAAAAGGTCGTAAAATGGGGCAAAGCTCACTTAACCAGCACCTTGTTTAGCTCCGTAAATCAAGGACTGACTGCAGTACAGCCGTAGCAATCGCAAAATACAGGACCCAATGCCAAATTGGCACTCATGAAGGCTTCCAGTATTTCAAGCGTATGCAATTTTGGGCTCTGAGAATGTTTTCAGATTTTATTTCCCCTTGATATAGCAGGGATTGTGCAAATTGCAATCCTAGGTGTCAAACAAGGGTGGGAAACTCAAGACCCACAAGCCAGATCTGATCCGCGGGGTGCTTAGATCTGGACTGCAGCGCCGGCCTGGAACAGCAAACGACTGGCCAATGGTACCTCGGCCAGCGAAAACGGAGCTCATGGGGGTTGCATGCGCCCCGCCCCCCAGAGCTCCGTTTTTGCTGGCAGAGGGCTATCAAAACAAACTAAAGACTAAAAAAATATCTCTTTAAACCAGTGATATTTTTACGAGGGATTTTACCAGAGACATTTAATAAAGAATTACAATACTTAATTGTGAATATTTTAACAGCAGCTAGAATTGTATTTGCTAAAAATTGGAAAGGCGAGAAGATAATTACTGATGGAAGAAATTATTAAGAAAATGTTGGACTGTGCTGAAATGAGTGGACTGACATTTGAAATAAGAGAACAGGAAGATAAACAGTACTATTCGATATGGGAGATATTTTATCAAAGGCTTGACAAAAATGTATGGAGAGGCGATAGCATATATGAAATGAAATTTTGATGAAATGTTTAAACATCTATCTCCTGTTCAAATGAAGAATAATTGTTATATGATGAGATTTGGAAAATTGTAAGCACGAAATGATCTTAACTGATCGAGATGCTGTCTATAATTGTTCGTAAGGATGATATTTTTAAGCTGTTTTTTATTTTAATTTAAAAATAAAACTTTCTTTCAAAAAACAAACAAACAAAAGACAAAACAAAAGGAGAAATGTTTCCCCTTTTGCATTTGAGCATCCAAGAAGGGACAGGAAAGGAGAAAGGGAAAAAAGAAAGACAAAGAAAAAGATGGGAAGATGGGAAGAGAGCAAGGAAGGAAAAATAAGGAAAGAGGGGAAGGAAGAAGAAAGAAGGAAGAGGGAAGGAAAAAGAAGGAAGGAAAGAAGGAAGAATGAGGGAAGGTCTCAGGGAAGTCCTGTCTTAGCACTTGGCCACCACAGGTGTCCCCAAGCCCACCATGGCCATGCCTCCCCCCGGCCCTCCAAGGTCAAACACAACCATGATGAGGCCCTCAACAAAATTGATTTTTGACAGCCCTGCTGTAAAAGTTCTGGCAAGTGAAATGAAGAATATAACCTGCGGGTGCCTATTAATTGCCTTTCCTTGTTTGCTGGCCTTCTTTCTCCCAGCAAACCAAGATCAGAAGCCAGCCACCAATCATGGCATCTGAACCTGTTTTGTTTAGGAGAGGAACAAACCACCGGGCCTTATAAAAATGCCCAATAAAGAAGCTGCTGGAGGAGCATCCACAGTTTACACCTTTCTGCTGGCCGAAGCCGAGTTTACCGCTTACTGTCCGATTTAAGATTGAATGAGTGAATCCTCACGTGAAGCAAAGGCGTTTCCACCACCTCTCTCAGCTTCTCGATCTGCTCTTTGCATCCTCCCACGTCGCTGTACGTGACGTCCGGTTTTTCCTCCACCTGCGTGAGAAAACAGATGTCCGTCAGGCGGTCGGAAGCCTTGCAAGATCATCCAGGTGGGGGGGAAAAAAACCACCGATGGGAAAAGTTAAGAGGAACCAAGAAGAAGGAAGAGATGACTTCACCTGCATCATAGTGACCGTCGGGTCGATCTTTGGAGGTAGGGGGATGTGGATCTGATATTTGTTTCTGTCCACGCTGTATAAAGAAATGGAAAAAGGCTTGTTTTGAATACGTCTTTTTAAAGCTCCTTGAAACACTCCTCCTCTGGCTTGTTAAGAGAGAAACTGCATGCAGAATATTGACATGCTGTCAGGGTCCAAGTAACACCCCCAACGAAAGAAAACTTCTTTTGAGGTCCCTCAAAAGATCCATTTTATTAGAGATGTCATAGTGGCACATCTGGAAAAACCCAAATCTGAAAGCTTCCAGGTTTTCCCCACCCAAGTAAAAGTTCCAGTTTCTGCCCAGCATCACCGTCCCAACTGGAGATACCTCCCAGTCACACCCCTCCAGGTGCAGGGCAAGCTGTCCTTGACGCTCTGAGAAAGGAATGTTATTATGACTACGTGTCACCCTGGCTCCACACAATTCCCCCTCACAGTTTCCCACAGTAGTAAATGTGGCAGGCCTGGAGGCCCAATTCAAAAGATGGCTTCCAGGTCTGAGACATACTAACAGAACACAACTAACTGCATGGCAAACCATCTGCATCGGGAAGGGTCAAACTCGATTTTATTGAGGGCTGCATCAAGGTTGTGTTTGACCTCGGGGGCAAGGGGTGGGCATGGCCAGGCTGGGCGTGGCCAGCTCGATGTCACTCATGTCGGGGACGCCTGCGGTGTCCCAAGCACTCTGCCAGCGAAAACGGGCTCCAGAGCTCCATTTTTTGCTGTGATGGCCTCCTGCAACCCACTGCCAGTGAAAACAGAGCTCGGGAGGGCCGCCTATGGCTCTCCCAAGCTCCATTTTAGCTGGCAGAGGCACCACATGCTGGTCCGCTGTTTCCAGGGTGGTCCCGTGGGCCAGATTGAAGCACCCCCGCGCCTTGAGTTTGACACCCCTGATCTATATCAGAGTTAGAATTCCCCTCAGATTTTCCAGTTTTTGCTATATTAACCTGCAGCTGAGGCATTTTACAATGGGTTAGTATTTCAGAGGAATAGGCTGTTTTCTATATGTTGCTACATAGTCCCTATATGAATCTATACGATGCTTACAGAAATGACTGTCATCAGTTCCAGCTAGATCTTGCAATAATTGTAGAGCTGGGTTGCATTTTGCACCCCACGACCCTAAGAAAACAGAGGAAGACGCTAACTAGTTCAATTCCAGGGAGATTAAAGCCAACTCACCCAACTCTCATTCCTTCTTCAATGTCGGTGGGGGCCACCTGGTCACTGAGATCCACCACAAACTTGGCAAATTGTTTAACATTGATAATGTACTTGGGGTCCTCAGAATCCGCATTGATGATCTTGGTACACCTAAGCCAGAGAGGAAAAGGAGTCGGTAAATCGGGTTCAATCTGCCAGCATTCAGCCAAGCGTCATTCACAGCCAGATTTTATTCTCCTTCAAATGGTCCGTTGCATCGTCAGCCAGATGTTCAGATTGGATGTGGCATTTTTGACCACCTATCAAAGTCCTTCCTAGGGACCTGGGATAGGTACATATTTGACACTATTAAAGCTATCATCACAGGAGGTTAAGTGCCGACTGTCCAGTTGGCGAATCCAGAAAAAGAAAACTCCTGGGAGATTATTTTTATACCAGGAGTCTAAAACTTTGCTGAATAAACCACATTGGCACAGAAAGTTCTGATCTAGGCTCCCCAAGAGCATGAAGCAGACTCCTTGTCCCGACAAAAAACCCCTTTCTATTAAGAGCCTGGTGGAGCAGTAAACTAAAGCGCTGTTAAATAGCACTTAGCTGCCTGCAATTACTGCAAGTTCGAATCTCACCAGGCTCAAGGTTGACTCAGCCTTCCATCCTTTCAAAGGTAGGTAAAATGAGGACCCGGATTGTGGGGGCAATAAGCTGACTTTGTATAAAAAAGAAAACCGCTTAGGGGGCGGCCGAAAGCCCTACTAAGCAGATATATATAAAAGTATGAAGGCTATTTCTTAACGCATTGTAAGCCACCCTGAGTCTCCGGAGAAGGAAGGCATATAAATCGAACCAATCAATAAAAAAATAAAATAAAATAAAATAAAATAAAATAATAAAATAAAATAAAATAAAATAAAATAAAATAAAAAAATAAAATAAAATAAAATAAAATAAAATAAAATAAAATAAATAAAATAAAATAATAAAATAAAATAAAATAATAAAATAAAATAATAAAATAAAATAAAATAAAATAATAAAATAAAATAAAATAAAATAAAATAAAATAATAAAATAAAATAAATAATACAATAAAATAAAATAAATAAAATACAATACAATACAATAAAATAAAATAAAATAAAATAAAATAAATAATAAAATAAAATAAATAAAATACAATACAATACAATACAATAAAATAATAAAATAAAATAATAAAATAAAATAAAATAAAATAATAAAATAAAATAAAATAAAATAATAAAATAAAATAAAATAAAATAATAAAATAAAATAAAATAAAATAAAATAAAATAAAATAAAATAAAATAAAATAAAATAAAATAAAATAAAATAATAAAATAAAATAAAATAAAATTAAGTTGCTGTGAATTCCTCTCATTCACATCCAGCAAAATCTTTCAAGGGAGATGATGACTTAAGATAATTTCACTCTTTAACAAGAAGAGGGACTGAACGCTCTTCCTTTTGGTTAAGCTGCATCACAGATTGAACAACAACACTGTCATTTATTATGATGTTACGATATACCTGGCCACCTGCAGCGGCTGCTCGCTCTGAAGAGTTTGTTTATCGGCAGCTAAATCCCACAGGGCAGGTGGTGCCAGGCCAGTGTCTGATTCTTTAATGCCTACAGGGGAGGGGAAAAAAGGAGTAATTTTGCCATATTAATCAGCACAATATATATTCCAGCATTTAGCTTACTGCAGCAAATTTACAATTGGCAAGCCAACTCAAACAGGACAAAAATAAATCTTCCTTTAAAGTCAGGGCTAGAGTAGGGTCAAAAGGAGGGGGGGGTGTCTCCAAACTTGGCAACCTTAAAAGATTTGGGGACTTCCAATTCCTAGAATTCCTCAGAATTCTGGGAGTTGAAGTCTGCAAGTGCCATAAAGTGGGCAAATTTGGAAAGCAATGGTGGGGAAAGGGATGGGTGGAAAGGGCCAATCTGGAAAAAAAAGCAGCACACTATAGGCTCCACCCCTTTAATGCAAACTGTGGCGATGTCACGCACACATTCCCCAAAGGGGCGGAGCTTGTGAGATGCTGCTGCTGCTTCTTGTCGTTTGGACGAGAGCAGGAGGTAGGTGCCTGCAGATGTTTGCAAGCCAAGACAGTGTGACAATCTCACAAGGTGAAAAGAAAACATTGGAGTGCTCTTTTCTGTACCCAGAAAAATCATTCTTGAGTACAGGGAGTCCCCGGCCCACAACTGGACCTTGAGACATTCAAAACCGGGCCGTGGACCTTTCTTTGCTTGAATAGAATCGCACCCCCACTTGTGAGAGCAGCGGGAAAGTGCAGCGTGCACGCTTCGTTTGGTGTGGGCGGTGGGCGCACGTACCCGCCGCTCGCGGAAATGGAACTGCTCGCGCACGCTTGCCTGCCGCTCGTGCGGAATCATCCCCTCCCCTCCCTCCGATCCGCAAAGCCGAAAAAAGTTGGGGGAACTCTGTTAGTTTGATTTAAACTGGGGCACCCCAGATTCTAAATCTTGCTCTTAATGAAAGTGTCACCCCGATTTTCCACACAAGAGATTCTTGCTGGGTTTTCTTTTTCTTTTTTTAAATATATATTTTTATTGTTTACATATAAATATATTGAATACAGTGTAATTGTCCTGGCATTCTGCTTGCCACGAAACAAAGGTAAAAACAAAACAACATACCGTATTTTTTGGAGTATAAGAAGCACCGGACTATAACACGAACCTACCTTTTTTGGTGAGGAAAAGAAGAAAAAGAAATCTCCCTCTGCCTCTAAGCAATTTTGCCTCCTTGCAGCAAACAGCCTGTTTTACTTTCATTTTCGTTTTCAGCATAGCTTGATTAGCAAAAGAAAAAAAAAATTTGCTCCCAGCAATTTACCTCTTTGCAGCAAGCAGCAGAGGCCGCAGCAAAACAGCTGAGAGTCGGGAGGCCAATCCAATCAACCTCTGCTAATTAGGCTGTGCTGAAGCTGAAACGAATTGTTTCTTCTTGCTGTTTGCTGCAAGGAGGTAAACTGCTGGGAGGCAGGGGGCCAATGGGTGGGCGGGGCTACATCTGGTGTATAAGACACATCTAAATTTTCACCCCCTTTTAGGGGGGAAAAGGGTGCGTCTTATACTCCAAAAATTACGGCATATACTATTTTAAACAGTGCTTGTGTTGTACAGTAATTTCCGACCATTATATTCTAGCATGTCAACTTATCTATTATTCTATTACCTGCATTCTAATACATACATGTCCCTTTCCATGTCTACCTAACCTGATCCTTTCGCATTCCAAATTCTACATCGTGTTTCTAACCATTGATAGAAACTATCCCACAGTGTTCTCCATCTCCTTTATCTTTTATTTTTAGCGTTAGCCTGTCCATTTCCGCACAGACTAGTATCTTCCTTATTGTCCTCCTCTGAACGGGTGTTTTCGTTCTTCCACTGCTGCGCATGCACAATTCTTGCTGCGGTCAAGATGTGTAATATTAGGTATCTTGTCCCTTTATCATCACCATCTGATATAATGCCTAGTAAAAATAATTCTGGCTTAAACTCTATAAGTTGTCTGGTCATTTTTTCTAACCACATATGCATTTGTAGCCAAAATTTCCTTGCCTTTATACAGGTCCACCACATGTGCTAATATGTGCCAGTTTTTTGTTTTTGTTTTTTTACAATGTCTTAGGACCCAGCTGTCTACGGGACCGCCTTCTGCCACCGATAGCCTCCCACCGACCAATCCGCTCCCACAAAGAGGGACTCCTCAGGGTGCCGTCAGTTAAACAATGTAGACTGGCGACCCCCAAGGGGAGAGCTTTCTCTGTGGGGGCACCCACCCTCTGGAATGATCTGCCCACCGGGATACGTATGATTCCCGACCTGCGTACCTTTCGCCGTGCCCTTAAGACCCTGCTATTTCAACAGGCTGGGCTGCCGTAATGAAATTGTAATGAGGTGTTTTAAAATTGGGGTTTTTAATTTAATGGCCGAAATATTTAATCTATTTTTAAATTGTTTTAAATTTTGTATTTTTACATTGTTTTATGATGGCTGAACACCGCCCTGAGTCCTTCGGGAGAAGGGCGGTATAGAAATCTAATAAACCTAAATCTAACAATGCCAACACTCCCAAGTCTACATTTAAGCATCTTCTCTTATGTGATATCCACCTTCTCCACTTCCCCTTTTTTCCCCTCAGTTGAAGAAGTACTTTCATTTGTTTTTAGGGTTGTTTTTTTTTTGCTTAACCTTCCTTCCACCTTTTGAGCTTTTCTTGCCGCAAATGACAAAATAACCCTTAGGAAATTCAGCATTCGGAACAACTGTCAAGGCCAACATCAGACAAGATTACTGCTCCTAAAGCACTAAAAGAATTTTTTTTTAAAAAAAAAAGTACCTGTGAGTTCATTAATTTTCTTAAGCAACTGTTGAATGTCATCTTCCACTTGTTTGATTTGCCTCGAGTAGGTACTCTGGCCCTGGATTTGAAAAAGATTGACAGCGTTTGAGGGAAATGAGGAATATTTGTGTCACGAAGGGGCTTTTTCCAGTGGCAAGTTATTTTTTTTTTAAATCTTTGAAGAAGTTTCACTTCTCATCCAAGAAACTTCTTCAGCTCTGACTGAGTGGTGGGGAATGAAAGGATTTATATACTTTGGACAATTCTGTGTGTGTCTGTATATAAAAAATACTCAAGAGGACAATACTCTATGGATTTAAAGATAGAAAGTGGACCAAAACATGTTTGAATATCAATTCAACTTTAAAAGGCCATAAAGCACTTTCTCAATTAAAGTTACCCCCCACCCAAAAAAAGCTGCAAAATATTAATGTGAATATTCCTCTGGTAACTTTATCGATTTATTTAATGCAGATGCTTCCTAAATGTTTCATTATAACTGATTCTCAAAGTTATGCTGGAAATGCTATATGGCGTACTTACGTAGGTTTTCAACAGGGCGATATCACCTTCATCCAAAGCTGAGAGACATAACAGAGATAATTTAGAAAAAAATGATGTTTTACTTTGTTTCCCAATAGAAAACCAGGTTAATACAGTCAGTCAGTTTTATCATCAGTACTCACACATCCTTAAAGAACAACAACAACAACAAATCCTTGAACTTTTAAACTCAGTTACTGAGGACTGACCCACTATCTCTGCTGGAAATTAGTTCCAAGCCTCCATTACACTTCCTGTAAAGTCACATTTTTCTAACGTTAGAACCAACCAATCTGGTGGAAGAAAAAGGGGGTGTAATATATAAAATATAATATAATATTATACATACATACATACATATATATCCATACACTCTACTAACAGCAAACAAAACAGAATTTTTTATACATTATTTTAACATCTTGAGATCTTCTCACTTTTGCCAGGAATAAGACAATAAAATTATGAGGGGTCCTTGGTGCTCTCTGAGCTTGCTCGTTTTCTTGTAGACGCTTCATTACCATACTAGATAACATCATCAGTGCTAGTGGTGATGTTACCTAGTTTGGGTCAAGGACCTCTCATTTCAACCCTGAGCTACAAATATTCCCCTTTATTGCCTCTATATCTATCTATCTATCTATCTATCTATCTATCTATCTATCTATCTATCTATCTACCCATCCTTCCATCTATCTATTTACCTACCTATCTTCTCCTTTATTGCATCTATCTATCTATCTATCTATCTATCTATCTATCTATCTATCTATCTATCTATCCATCCACCCATCCTTCCATCTATTTACCTACCTACCTGCCTGCTTACCTATCCATGTATCATCTATCCATTACCTAACTTTCTCTACTATCTACTAGCTAACACTGATAATGTTATCTAGTATGGTAATGAAACATCGGCAACAAAATCCACCAAGTTCAGAGAGCAACAAGGACCCTTCATTTCAACCCTGAGCTATAAATATTCTCCTTTATTGCATCTCTCTCTCTCTCTCCATCTACCTATCCGTGTATCATCTATCCATCACCTATCAATCTCTACTATCTATCTACTACCTAACACTGATGATGTTATCTAGTATGGTAATGAAACATCGGCAACAAAACCCACCAAGCTCAGAGAGCAACAAGGACCCTTCATTTCAACCCTGAGCTATAAATATTCTCCTTTATTGCACCTATCTATCTATCTCTACATCTACCTATGCATGTATCATCTATCCATCACCTATCAATCTCTACTATCTAGCACGGATGATGTTACCAAGTATGGTAACGAAACGTCTGCAATAAACCCCCTAACTCAGAGAGCAACAAGGGCCCTTCATTTCAACTCTGAGTTACAAATATTCTCCTTTATCTAATACAGTAAAATTACACTGTACTCCCCAATCTCCCTCCTAGTTTTGTTTCTCTCAGGTTACGGTTTTGAGCTACCAACCCAACTCCCAACTAGGTTTAAACGTAGCTTACGGTTCTCTCTCCAGGATGAGAGTTAAAGGTAAACACAGGTTGATGTATGTATGTATGTATGTATGTATGTATGTATGTTTTATTTATTTATTTATTTATTTATTATTTTTTATTTATTTATTTATTTATTTATTATTTATTTATTTATGATTGATTGATTGATTGAATTTCTATACCGCCCTTCTCCCAAAGGACTCAGGGCGGTGAACAGATTTAAGATTTCATATACATATAAATATATTTTATAAACAGTAAATAATAAATTGAGTCAACTTGGTGTATCTATTAAGACCTTGGCATAGAATTTTGATGTTTATGCTAGCCCTGCTTGTTGAAATAGAATATATATATATATATATATATATATATATATATATATATATATATATATATATATATATATATATATATATATATATATATACATATATATATATATATATACATACACACATATATAAATTATATATGTATATATAAATTATATATGTATATATAAATGCTCTTTGTTTTTCAGCTTGGCCTTCAAAATCTCAGCTTTTACGACTGGCATTATCCGAAGGAGCCCAGCCAAAGCGTCTGAATGAATGGAGACGCGCCGTTTCCATTTCTCCAACCCTCCCGTAACTGCATTCACACGACACGCCAGACCCGTGTTCAGGCTATTTCAACCCCCCTTTCCAAGAAACCGAATCACAAACAGGCTTCCCACCCCTCCACCACACGTGAAGCAGCTCAAGCACGCATCTCTATGCCCAGTGCACGCATCTCTATGGACCCGACCCGGGTCGTGTGAACGCAGCCGCCTTAGTTCAGGAATCCGGGTTATTATGCCATTACGGCCTGGGTGAAACTCTTACCACGGATAGGCTTGTCCTCCTTCTCCTCCTCTTTGGTTTTGCGCTGATCGGCCCCCAAATAATCCGGCATCGCGGCTTCCCAACGGCCGGCTGGACAACCCCGATAGCCAAACCCGGGTGTAATCTGCGCATGCGCAGATGTTACCGAACCAGCTCTTGCATTACGCAGCACCTCGCCTTTTCTTTCCTTTCTTTCCTTCCGCGACTCGCCGGAAACGTCCCGCCGGAAGTAGCGCGCGGGGGAAGCAAATGGAGGTCGGACCTACTCTATGGTTCTTCTCTCACTCCCCCCCCCCCTTTTTTCCTGGACAAATGGCAGTTATGCCTATGGCAAGAGATCTTCAAACTTGGCCGCTTTAAGACTTGTGGACTTCAACTCCCAGAATTCTCCAGCCAGCAATGCTGGCTGGAGAATTCTGGGAGTTGAAGTCCACAAGTCTTAAAGCGGCCAAGTTTGAAGATCTCTGGCCTATAGGATATGACAATATGTCCCAAGACAAATTCCTTATATGTCAAATCACACTTGGCCAATAAAAAAATTCTATTCTATTCTATTCTATTCTATTCTATTCTATTCTATTCTATTCTATTCTATTCTATTCTATTCTATTCTATTCTATTCTTCTATATGGGAGATTTTTTTTGTGTTTTGTTTTCATTTGGGGTATTATTAATGCTTGGTGACATAAATTCACTGGAATTCACTGGACATATAATTAATCTGGCAAAAACTGATACAATTTGAACTGAAGTCTAATCCTGGAATGGGGAGGATGCGTGTGATTGTGTGCATGCAGAGAGACCTTATTCACTAATTGTGCTCTTTCCTTTTCATATTTTAAGTCACAAATGCTGCAAGAGTTTCCCTCGCTTATATATTGTAAGCAATAACAGATTAACGGAAGGGAATTTGCAAGTCATCAAGTCCAACACCCCCCCCCCCTGTATATAGATACACAGACACAATTATGTAGATGCGTATATATACACACATAATTGGGACACGGTGGCTCAGTGGCTAAGATGCTGAGCTTCTCGATCGAAAGATCAGCAGTTCAGCGGTTCGAATCCCTAGTGCCGTGTAACAGGGTGAGCTCCCGTGACTTGTCCCAGCTTCTGCCAACCTAGCAGTTTGAAAGCACATTAAAAAATGCAGGTAGAAAAATAGGGACCACCTTTGGTGGGAAGGAACAGTGTTCCATGAGCCTTTGGCGTTAAGTCATGGCGGCCACATGACCACGGAGATGTCTTCAGATAGCACTGGCTCTTCGGCTTTGAAAGGGAGATGAGCACCGCCCCCTAGAGTCGGGAACGACCAGCACATATGTGCGAGGAGAACCTTTCCCTTTAGCTTTATACACATATATACTATTTTATACAGGTAATCCTAGACTTAAGGACCACAATTGAACCCAACATTTTATGCTGCAAAGTAAGAAATTTGTTAAGTGAGTTTTGCCCCATTTTAACAACTTCTCTTGCCACACACTAAATGAACAGTTGTAAGTCAAGGACCACCTGTATGTGTGATTGTTCTGCTTTTGTTTGGGGTTGAAAGGACATAATAACAATGGAACAGGTAGAATTAGTGCAGGGGTGGGTTCTACTTACCTTTACTACCAGTTCGCAGTGGGGCCGCTGCTATCTGTATCTAGATACGTGTGTCTGTGTGTGTGTTTTCCTTTGATTAAAGCAAAGTTTTCCCCCGTGGCTGGCAGGGAGGGAATTCTAGCATTTGACGTCCACACATCTTACGAAACACGAGTTAAAACGATGAGATGGATGGAAACTAATCAAGGAGAGAAGCAATTTGGAATAAAGGAGAAACTTCCTAACTTAACTTCAAGAGTAACAGAATAGTAACATCAGTAACATCTGAGTAACAGAATAACAGACCTTGGAGGTGTTCTAGTCCAACCTGCTAGAAACCTTATATCATTCCAGACAAAGGGTTATCCAACATCTTCTTACAAACTTCCAGTGTTGGAGCATTCACAACTTCTGGAAGCGAGTTGTTCCACTGCTTCATTGTTCTCACTGTCGGGAAATTTCTCCTTAATACTAGGATGCTTCTTTTCCTTGATTAGTTTTCATCCATTGTTTCTTGTCCTGCCTTCTTGGTGTTTTTTCTTTTTCCCTCCTTTCGCTTCTCTTCCACCTCCATCTCATCTCACTGAGACCCAAACTCTTCCAGCGGGGAAAGAGAGAGAGAGATAGAGGAAGAAAGAGAGAGAGGGAGAGAGAGAGAGAGAGATAAAGAGAGACACACAGAGAGAAAGAAGGAAGGAAAGAAAGAAAAATAGAAAAAGAAAGAGAAAGAAAAAGAAAGAAAAATAGATATATACATATATACAGAGAGAGAGAATATATATATATATTTATAGAGAGAGAGAAAGAGAGAGAGGGAGGGAGGCAGGGAGGAAGGGAGAGAAAGAGAGAAAAAAGGAGAGAAAGAAAGAGAGAAAGAAAGAAATATATATATATAGAGAGAGGAGGGAGGCGGGAGGAGGAAAGAAGGAAGGAAAGAAAAAAGAGAAAAAGAAAAAGAAAGAAAAATAGATATATACATATATACAGAGAGAGAAAGAATATATATAGAGAGGGGAGAGAAAAAGGAGAGAAAGAAAGAAAAAGAGAAACAAAGAAATATATAGAGAGGAGGAGGTGGGAAGAGGAAAGAAGGAAGGAAGGAAAAAGAAAGAAAAACATATATACATATATACACAGTGAGAGAGAATATATATATGTATCTATAGAGAGAGAGGGAGGCAGGGAGAGAGAGAAAAAGAAATAGAGAGAGAAAGAAAAATAGAAAGAAAAAGAAAGAAAAATAGATATAGACATATATACAGAGAGAGTATATAAATATGTGTGTGTGTGTTAGTGAGAAAGAGGGAGGGAGCCAGGGAGGGAGGGAGAGAGAGAGAAAGAGAGAGAGAAAGAAAAGGAGAGAAAGAAAGAAACATATATAGAGGGGGGGGAGTAAGAAAGAAGGAAGGAAGGAAAAAAAGAAAGAAAAATAGATATATACATATATACACACAGGAGAGAATATATATGTATAGAGAGAGAGGGAGGCAGGGAGAGGAGAGAGAGACAGAAAGAAGAGAAAGAAAGAAAAAGAGAGAGAAATAAATAAATATAGAGAGAGAGGCGGGAGGAGGAAAGAAGGAAGGAAGGAAAAAAAGAAAGAAAAATAGATAAATACATATATACACACAGAGAGAATATATATGTATAGAGACAAATGGAGGCAGGAAGAGAAGGAGAGAGAGAGAGAAAGAAAGAGAAAGAAAGAAAAAGAGAGGAATAAATATAGAGAGAGAGGCGGGAGGAGGAAAGAAGGAAGGAAGGAAGGAAAAAAGAAAGAAAAATAGATATATACATATATACACACAGAGAGAGAATATATATGTATAAAGAGAGAGGGAGGCAGGGAGAGAAGGAGAGAAAGAAGAGAAAGAAAGAAAAAGAGAGAGAAATAAATATAGAGAGAGAGGCGGGAGGAGGAAAGAAGGAAGGAAGGAAAAAAGAAAGAAAAATAGATATATACATATATACACACAGAGAGAGAATATATATGTATAGAGAGAAAGGGAGGCAGGGAGAGGAGAGAGAGACAGAAAGAAGAGAAAGAAAGAAAAAGAGAGAGAAATAAATAAATATAGAGAGAGAGGCGGGAGGAGGAAAGAAGGAAGGAAGGAAAAAAAGAAAGAAAAATAGATAAATACATATATACACACAGTGAGAGAATATATATGTATAGAGACAGAAGGAGAGAGAGAAAGAAGAAAAAGAAAGAAAAAGAGAGAGGAATAAATATATAGAGAGAGGCGGGAGGAGGAAGGAAGGAAGGAAAAATAGAAAAAGAAATAGAAAGAAAGAAAAAAAAATAAAGAAAAATAGATATAGACAGAGAGAGAGAGAGAGAGCGCAAATAGCCCCACCCCCTCCATAAACCTCCCCGCCCACCCACGACCTCGCCTGCCCCCAGAAGGGAGGGGGGGGGAGAGAGAGAGAGAGAGAGAGAGAGAGAGAGAGAGAGAGTCGCGCTGACCTTTCGACCCGGAAGCACTGCCCGGGCCCTTCCACGCGCCGGCACCTAGTAACCCGCGAGCAGGGCCGAGCGTTCCCGGCTAGCCCAGCCAACGCCGACGCCGCCGGTCGAGATGCTTCGCGGGGCGCCCGAAGGCCAGGCCACCGCCGTCACCAGAGCCTTGTCGGCCGGTACGTGCCGCCTCCTCCCAAGGGGAGACGCCCGGGCCAGGGGTGGCCGACCCCCGCTTGGAACCGGGGGGGGGGGGAGAGACGGCGGGTGGGGGGGGCTTCTGGGCAGCGCCTGGTCTTCCGGGTAGGGGTCCCTGGGGCTGCCCGAGAGGCGTCCCGGAGCTGCTGCTGGATTCTACCCTGTTGAATTTACGGGGCCTCTACAGTTGAGGAAGCCTTGGGTTGGCCTCGCCTGGAGATGGATAGGAGGCCACGAAGAAATCCATTGAGAAGAAGGTGGGGAGCAGCCCCTTCCCCACTGATATTAATAAGTTGTATATCTATCTAACTATCTTATCATCTATCTATTATCATCTATATCTCTCTCATCCGTCTATGTCATATTTATCATCTATCATCTCAATCTGTCATCTATCTCTATATTCTATCTATCATCTCTCACTATCATCTGTCATTTATCTAATCATCTCTATCTCTCACCTGTCTATATCCTATCTATCATCTATCTATCTATCATCTCAGTCTGTCATCTATTATCATCTATCCTCTACCTATCTACCTACCAACCATCAAAATCTGTCATCTGTAAACAACTATTTATCATCTATATCTATCATATCTATCATCTATCTATAATCATCTATATATCTCTCATCTGTCTATATCGTATCTATCAATCATCTTATCATCTCTATCTTTCTATCTTATCATCTCTCTATATCATATTTCAATCTATCATCTATCATTATCTATATACCGTATTTTCCGGCGTATAAAACGACCCTCCTCAGAGCCATTTAAGGCTCGTCAGAGCCTTGTGGGCTGGTCTGCCTGGTTACAGGAGAATGAGACCCGGCGTATAAGACGACCCCCGACTTTTGAGAAGATTTTTGTGTGTTAGAAAGTAGTCTTATACGCAGGAAAATACAGTATATATATCATCTGTCTATATCATATCTATCGTATCTACCATCTCAATCTATCATCTATCTCTAATCATCTATCCTCTACCTACCTACCATCAAAATCTGTTATCTATAAACAACTATTTATCATCTATATCTATCATCTCTCCCTCATCTAATCATCTATATATCTCTCATCTGTCTATATCATATCTATCAATCATCTATCATCTCTGTTTCTATCTTATCATCTCTCTATATCATATTTCAATCTATCATTTATTATCTATCTATCTATCTATATATATATCTGTCTATATCACATCTATCTTATCTACCATCTCAATCTGTCATCTATCTCTAATTATCTATCCCCTACCCACCTACCTACCATCAAAATCTGTCATCTATAAACAACTATTTATCATCTATATCTATCAATCATTTCTCACTCTATCATCTATCATTTATCTAATCATCTATATATCTCTCATCTGTGTATATCATATCTATCAATCATCTATCATCTCTATTTTTCTATCTTATCATCTCTCAACTCTCTATCATATCATTTCAATCTATCATCTATTATCTATATATAAATCTCATCTGTCTATATCATATCTATCTTATCTATCATCTCAATCTATCATCTATCTCTATCCGCTACCTACCTACCTACCTACCTATCATCAAAATCTGTCATCTATCAACTATTTTTCATCTACCTATCTATATCTATCTCTATATCAACTCAATCTGTCATCATCTATCTCTCTATCTCCCTACCATACCTATCTATCTTTCATCGATCTATTGATCGCTATCCATCTAATTATCATCTATCTATGTCTATCTATGTCATCTCTCTATCCTCTACCCATCTCTCTCAATATATATTTAATTGATATCTATCTATCTATCTATCTATCTATCTATCTATCTATCTATCTATCTATCATCTATATCTAGCTGTCTAGCTATATCTTTTATCTATCATCTGTCTTATCAACTGTATATTTCTGTCTATATATCTATATCACACATATCATCTATATCATCTGCCATTTATCAACCATCTATCTCAGGGGTGTCAAACTCTATTTCATTGAGGGCCAGATCAGGGTTGTGTTTGATCGCCGGAATGGCGTGGCCAGCTCTATGTCACTTGTGTCAGCGCCTATGGTGGCCCAAGTGCTCTGCCAGAGAAACAGGCTCTCGAGCTCCATTTTCAGCTGCGACGGCCCTCCGAAACTCGGCTCTCCCAGGCAGTGGCATCGCAGGCTGGTCCTTCGTTGTTTCCAGGATGGTCTTGTGGGCCAGATCTAAACACCCCATGGGCCAGATCCGGCTCCCTGGCCTTGAGTTTGACACCCCTGATCTATCTATATCATCCATTCATCCATCCAGTTATCTAGCTAGCAAATTTATTTGCCGTCCATCTCGCAGTTCATATGACTCTGAGCGGCTTATATCAACAGAATTATCCATCCGGAGTGGATACTTCCTTTCTCTCTTTTTGTGGTTGGTGCTGGATGAGAGCAGGTCAAAATCCGACAACCAGAGCTTTTCAGGGGACTTGGGCTCCACATTTCCATGCAGCAGGTTCCTCGAAGATAGTGCTAGCAAGAGCCTGGAGTTTGCTTACCATGTTTGGCCCTTGAAACAAACACCTTGAGATGGAGGGAAAGGAAGAGAAACTCACACTGGCTTTAATTTCAGGCACAAGAGTGACAGTCTGGGTTGACCGAAGTGTGAATGTGTCCCTGTTTAGGTAATAACACACTGTTCTTCTGGAAGAACGGCATCTTGAAAGCTTTTACACAAGAAATTGTTTTTAATACTGTTAAATTATTAGTTGCGTTCCATATTCTTCTGGTTAACTGGAATATAATATGCGTTAAATCAAGTTTGTCAACAGTCTGAAAAAAGTTCCCGAGATGCTTTTTCTCCCTAGTTCAGTAACAGAGAAGCCTGCTGCATTTCAGAATAGAATAGAATAGAATAGAATAGAATAGAATAGAATAGAATAGAATAGAATAGAATAGAATAGAATAGAATAGAATAGAATAGAATAGAATAGAAAATATGGAGGAGGAGTGGAGTGGAGAGTGGAGTGGAGTGGAGTGGAGTGGAGTGGAATGGAATGGAATGGAATAGAATAGAATAGAATAGAATAGAATAGAATAGAATAGAATAGAATAGAATAGAATAGAATAGAATAGAATAGAATAGAATAGAATAGAATAGAATATGGAAAGGTATGGAGTGGAGTGGAATTAGAATTAGAATTAGAATTAGAATCGAATTGAATCGAATTTGTCTTTGGTGCATAAAGGGGAAAAAATACATTCATCAAGAATCATAAGTGATAGTCATAGATTAGTAATAATCTAATCGTACTAGGAAACAAATAAAACAGTATCAATTGTAAAGATACAAGCAATATGGTTATAGTCATAAGTGGGAAGAGATAGGTATTAATTGAATTTGGAAAGGTTCAAAGCAGGGGTGAAATCCAGCAGGTTCTGACAGGTTCTGGAGAACCGGTAGCAGAAATTTTGAGTAGTTCAGAGACACCCACAAAAACACAGCCAGTCGAGGGTTAAAGAAGCACTTGCCACACACCACAGTTCTTATCTCTAACTTGGCAGCGATATGCACACCGTCTGCCAAGTGCTTTAATAGTTCACAGAAAGAAAATCACATACGTAGCTTTGCCAAAATCCGTTCTTTTAGCTCCAATGACTACCAGATTGAGTTATTGTTCGTCACAGGGATCATTGACCACCACCCTGTCTTATATAGTCTCTGGGTGTGATCCAGTGACTCATTGGTCCTGTGACTCAAGTCCAGTGACTCAGGTCTATTCCCTCGCACGCCTCCTCAGCTGCTGCAAGCGCTTATCTCGCCTTCGTTGACGTGCGTCCAGGAATGACGTCTCTCCCTCACTCTCATCTGAGACACCTGTTTCCCCACTACTTTGCTCTCTTTCAGCTGGCACCTGAGACGGTGCCAGAGTGGGGGGGCTGGGAGATCTGGCTGGCTCCTCTTCCTCATGCTCCGAGCTTCCTTCCTCCAATGGGATAGGCTCAGAGGACGGGGCCACAACATGATTGGCCCAAAATCAACAAGTTGGTTTTCATACCTAAGGTGGGACTAGAACTCTCAGTCTCCTAATGATTGGCCCAAAATCAACAAGTTGGTTTTCATGTCTAAGATGGGACTAGAACTCCCAGTCTCCTGGTGATTGGGTAAAAGTAACCCAGCTAGCTTTCATGTCTAAGGCGGGACTAGAACTCCCAGTCTCTTAGTGATTGGTCAAAAGTCACCCAGCTGGCTTTCATGTCTAAGGCGGGACTAGAACTCCCAGTCTCCTAGTGATTGGCCCAAAGCCACCCAGCCGATTTTCATGCCTAGGCAGAACTAGAACTCCCAGTTTCTAGCCTGGTGCCTTAACCCCTAGATCAGACTGGCTCTCTCTGTTTTAATTGCAGCAATTCAATGATAGGGCACCCGAGTGCTGACGAATGAAATTGCGACATGCTAATGACATCTGATAGAGATGACCTCAATGTTTGGGGATGCATAACGCATTTAGTTTTTGTTCTACTGCTTGTATTCGCAGCTTCCGTGCTGTGCCAAGTGGAGCCCGTGGGAAGATGGTTCGAAGCCTTCGTGAGGAGGAGAAACATACACGTTTCTGCCTCTTTCCAAGAATTAGAAGATGAGAAAGAACTCTCTGAAGAGTCGGGAGATGAAGAATTACAACTAGAAGAATTTCCCATGTTAAAAACTCTGGATCCCAAAGATTGGAAGGTATATATATATAGTAATGTTGCACAATTACACACATCTATTGACTTTTCTTGTCAGAAGGTCACAAAAGGTAATCACATATCTCTGGGACACTGCAAGCATCATAAATATGAGTCACTTGTGAAACCTCTGAATGCAGTGGTGGGATTCAACCGTGTTATAGTCCGCCACAGCCTGCAGACCTGGCAGCGGTCGGAAAGTGAGGAGGCTGGGGAGGAACATGGGCCAGTCCTGGAGCCTGGGAAAAGGCCGGACCAAGGCTCTGCATTGAAGACAGAGATGGGGCCAGGGCCATCTGGGAGTTATGCGCGGACTCCGGAGCCTCCAGAGTCGGACATCAGAGAGGCAGAGGAACAGAAGGAGCCTGTTCCTAGTGCGCGCATGCGCAGAGGTGCCAGAAGGCACAAACAGTTAAAACAAAAGGGACCACTCGGGAGTAAGGCCTGGAGATGATTGGTCCCTCCCATAAGGCTTAAAAGAGGAGCAAATGCATGTGGGCCCTTTTCAGGAAAGCAACATTGTTAATTCTGTTCCAAGTCGGCATCTCTGTTTGATTCTGGACTCCGTGCGGCTTTGCCAAGTAGGTCGTTGGCAGAAAGTCAAGGGAGATAAAGGTTGGTGATTATCCCGAAGGACTTTTTGCAACTAATTGGGACTCAGCTGTGAATGAACGTAATTCACAGCTGTTGCAATAAAAGAGGTTTTGGGGACTACTTGTGTGTTTTAATGACTCAGGAAGCCTAGGTCACAACAAACCGGTTCACTCGGTGTGCGCGCAATGTGTTTGAAAACAGCTCTAAAACCCTAAAACAACTGAGGCACGGCAATATGCTCTGCCACGCCTATCAGCTGGGCTTCAAACAAAGGAAATATAGGTCGGTATAGCGCAGGGGCTGAACGAACCGGTTTGGTCTCCGCTGATCGTCGGAGGTACCAATTCTGCCGAACCGGCTGAATCCCACCCCTGTCTGAATGTTGATCTCACATTCTGCAACTGTGATGTCAAAAACGGTCATGAGTCATTTTTTTCCCAATGTCGTCATAACTTCAAACAGTCACTGCACAAACTGTTACAAGTCTACCTGTCATAAACAAATTGCAATAACTTCTGTAACTGGCAAGGCAAACAACTGGACAAAGGGGAGACTAACGGGGGTAGGGCAGATACAATTTCTTCACGTTAGAGTTTCTGTTGTTATTAACCTGAGGCTGCTATAAATATTCATACTTTTGTTTTTCCTTCCTTCCCAGAATCAGGATCACTATTTGGTTCTTGGATTGGGAAAGTTAAGATACAAGGCCTCTCAAAAACAGATCAAAGCAGCTCGTAAGTTCACCAGGCATTCATGGAAAATGATAACATGCTAAAACTATTTCTCTCCAAGTTCAATTGTTTGTCACATCGCAATCACTCCTAGGCTACAAGGTAGGAGTGGGACAAGGGGACAATTTAACGTCCTTCCTTCAACTAGCCTTACCCACCTGAACAAGATTACATCCATATCTACCTGGAGTAACATCTAGGAGCCATAAGATTCTGTTCTATGGCAGGGGTGTCAAACTCAAGGCCCTCATGCTGCATCCGGCCCCCGGGGAAGGTAGATCTGGCCAGTGGGCCCACCCAGAAAACAACGAAGTGCCTCTTTGCTGCACTGTCGGACAGTGAGGAGGCTGGGGAGGAACGTGGGCCAGTCCTGGAGTCTGGGGCAGGTTCGGACGAGGGCTCTGCATAGGAGGCAGAGAGGGGGCCAGGGCCATCTGGTAGTTAACGTGCTGCCTTCAGAGTTTTCAGAATCTGACATCAGCGAGGCAGAAGAACAGTGTGAGCCTGTTCCCAGTGTGTGCATGTGCAGAGCTGCCAGAAGGCGAGAATAATTAAGGGAAAAAAAGGGCGACTCAGGAGTAAGGCTTGGAGATGATTGGCCCCTTCCATAAGACATAAAAATTCATATAGTCAATTCAGGCTCTGAGAAGTCCTGTTTGACTCTGTGCTACGTTTGGCCTTGCAAAACTAATTGGCAATTAGGTCTCCGGCAGCATTTCAAGAGAGAGAAAGATGGGTGCTTATCAACATTAGCCTGAAAGACGGTATCAACTCGAGCAGACATCTGTTCAAAATCTTCACAGACTGTTTGTGAATCGTTACGGGCTGTGAATGACCATAATTCACAGCTGTCTCAATAAAAGAAGTTTTTTTGGGACTAAGATTGTGATTTATGCTTTCTCAGTATCTTGAACATGTATTTTATTTGACTGTAATTTGGTTTACTTTAGAAAAATAAATAAGGACACTGCGCGGATAATTCTACGTTGCTTTTACTTCTTTTGAAGGCAGCTACATCCCCACATATATAGACAATTGTCTTATTTGTTTATATACAATACAAAGAAAAATAGGAATAGGAGATTAAGGAAAGGAAAAGGAAGCGAGGAAAAGAAGGAGTGAAATGCAAGGGAAAAAAGGGGGAAAAAAATAAGGACACGATGTGGATAATTCTACATTGTTTTACTTCTTTTAAATACAGCTGCATCCTCGCATACGTAGACAATGGTCATTCTGGAATGTTTCTGCCAAACGCAAAACGTCAGTGTTTCCTCACTCTTCCTTGTTTGAAAGGTTGCCTTGCGATAATGTGTAATATGTCCAGAAAAATATGTCCAGAAAAATCAGTGTAATACTTGATTTTATTTTCCTCAATCCATAGATAAAGCCATGGTTTTAAAGCATCATCCTGACAAGCGGAAAGCAGCTGGAGAACAAATAGGTGAAGGTGACAATGATTATTTTACCTGTATTACAAAAGGTAAGAACCAGCCAAGTATAGTACTAAATATAAATTGTCTCATTGTACCAGTTGACCAGTTTTCATGCTCAACCTTTGCCTTATGAATGGGCCACTATCTATAAATAATTTTTCCTGTCTGCACTTCCTACTTTCATTTTGGCTTTTACTTTCCGCTGTAAGCAGCTGAGTTACGTTTCCTTATTACCCCCAAGTACTCCAGTTGATTGATTCTACCCCTCAAGCCCACCATATTTAATTCCTCCGAGCAACACACCCACGGCCAGGGCCATATGCCAGTTATCAGCTGCCTTTGGAGTCAGACATCAGTGAGGCAGACGAACAGTTGGGGCCTGTTCCCAGTGTCCGCATGGACAGAGTTGCCGGATGAAGGGAACAGCTAAAGAACAAGGGTCGACTTGGGAGTAAGGCCACGGGTGGACGATGAAGAGCCCCTTCCATAGAGAATAAAAGAGGAGTGGAGTTTGCAGGAGACCATTAGTTCATTCCTGCGTTCTTGCCAAGTATTGCGGGCGTCTGAAAGACATCGGCCTGGCCATTCTCCAAGCCTGATAAAGGTCGGTAATTGTGAACTATCTTGAAAGACCACGGGAGAGGAAAGACTTTCCTAGAGAGGAATTCACCGTAAAGTAAATGAAGTTAGCACAGTTTTGTGCTGCTGGGGAAGCCTAGGTCAGAACAAACACGCAGTTGTATTACGCTACAATACCCGCAAAGGAACGGCGAGAATATGACAAGCAAGTGTAGCAGTCGAGCTCAACGTTCTCCTTGACGCAATGTAAACAGAAGAATTTTCCTTTTTTGAGGGGCGAAAACAATCTGGGGACGCAACTTGCGTTACAAAAAATTAGGAAGCAACTGATCAGTGTAAATATGTCCAGGAGTGAGTTATCACAGGCATGGAAGAGAGTAAGTGTCCTTTACTTGATCCGTGTAGGGACGCGGTGGCTCGGTGGCTAAGACGTGAAAAGTGAGGAAGGATAAGACAAATAGAAAAAGAAGTATTGACTTCTGACTCTGTTGCAGTAAAGTCAGGCATTAACATCAACTCACAAACGTTTTGCTTTTCCATAATAGTAGGAACAAGCCATTTCTATAAAGATCTATCAATCTAATCAGTAAAACCCAAAGTCCAACTGTCATTCTTTTCCACTTCAAGCGCGAAGTTCAGAAGCGGTTTCCATGTGGAAACCAAAGGACTGAAGTGCTTTTCTTTAATCAAAATTAGTCCGTTGTGCCATTTAAGCCAACTCCCATCAACTTCTGCAGCCATTCGTCCATGTTAGGAATCGAAGTGTCCTTCCTATTTTTGCGCATACAATAATAGTCTTGCTGTGGTCAACATAGATAGTAACAAAGTTCCAATTTTTTTTTCTCCAGGTCTTTTTTCCATTAGAGGAAAAGTTCTGATTTCATCTTCTTACCCTTCCTCTCTTCTCTTTCCCCTCTTCCTCCCCACCGTTTTCCTATTTACTGTATTTTCCTGCATATAAGACTACTTTCTAACACACAAAAATCTTCTCAAAAGTCGGGGGTCGTCTTATACGCCCGGTCTCATTTTCCTGTGCGCTGCTCCCACTATCCAGGAATGGGTTAACCTTCAGCCCTTGGCAGTGAACTGAGTGCTTATTTAAATAGTTTTCCCCTCCCGGCTCCCTAGCCACACCCCCGTTCCCATGATCCCCAGTCTCACTCAGTTCCTGGCAAAGACTGAAGTGCTTTTGAGTGCTCCCTGTACAGGTATTGTTCCTGTGGGAATTTTCCCCTTTCTTTCTAATTTCTACTTAAAGTTTCCTTTTACCCTTCCTGGCTCCTAGGTTTTGTTGTTTTGCCCTTTGATTAGCCTTTTTCTCCCTCGCGTTTGCTTTCTTGCTGTTTGCAGTTTTTTTGGATTTCCTTTGTTTTTTACAGCTTCTTTTACCGCTGAGCGCTCTGCTAGCGCTCTACAGCTGGGCGGCGGGCTCTGCACTTCGGCCGCCCACGCTACCTCTCGGCGCGCTGCTTAGAGCCCGCAGCAGCAGCGCGCCACGTTTTTTTGTTGATTTGGGAGGCAGCTACAGCTGGGCGGCGGGCTCTTCACCCTCGGCCGCCCTCGCTTCTTCTTGGCGCGCTGCTCGGAGCGGCAGCAGCAGCGCGCCCGTTCAGCGCTAATTGGAGGCGGCTACGGCTGGGCGGCAGGCTGAGCACCTCGGCCGCCCACGCTTCGTTTCGGCGCGCTATTTGAATCAGCAGCGCGCCCGCTCCTACACTCCCTCGTGGCTTCCAGCTGGGCGGCGGATTGAAGATCCCGGCCGCCCACGCCTTTATTGAGCAGCCGCCTCGCCACGTGGAGCACCTGGGGCCAGCGCTCAGCAGCCCCACAGCCCCCCCCACCCCCACTACGCTACAGGAAACCGGCGGATTAAGCGGGGGGGGCTAGCGCGGCATTTGGACGGACCCCCGGGCCGCCATTGTAAGTCCGCTGCTGAGGCACACGCCCTCGTGCCAGCGCCATTTTGGTTGGACCCTCGGGCCGCCATTTTGGCTTGCCTCAAAACAGCGCCTCCCTAGGCCACCAGGGAGTCAACAACACCAAGGCGCAGCCCTCAGTGGGGTGGGGAGCCATTAAGGAGGCCGTCCTCCCTTATTCCAAGAGGCAGCTATCAGGGCTATTGCGGACCACCACCAGGCCGCACAGTCCTTGCGTTAGAGGGCTCTCTCTCTCTCTCCATCCCTCTCTCCAAACCCCCCCCCATCGCGGCTCCAGACTAGCGCAGCGGCCAGCAGAGGCTCACCATGCCGCACTCTCCGTGGTCTTCAGACTTGGAGCCGGAGTTAAGCCCCCCTCGAAAAGGGGCTAGGGAGGGGAGAAAGTCTGCCAGCACACACCACAGCTCAGAGCGCAAAACCTCTGGAGACAGGCCCCTGTCTCCTCAGGACAAAGACGAGCTCAGGAGGCACAGGGCTCTGGAGCGCCAGTGCGAAAGGGCCCAGAAAGCAGCATCAGCAGCCGCTACTAGGGAAGTCACGCGCCCGGAGCTGTCACCATCACCCACGAGGGACCTGGAAAGGGGTATATCGAGCCCAGCTGATATCACCCGAACCCCGATAACACCGGAGGGGGGCAGACTGCCGCGCCAATCCCCCCATCCTGAGGCCAGCAGGAGAACCACGCCATCCTCACCAGCAGCGGGCACTATCTCCTCGCACCCTAGGGCCACTGAGCGCATCGCCCCACCCCAGCAAGGGGGGGGGCCAAGCACCTCAGCACACATGGACTTCCAAGCCATGCTGTCATCAGCGTTCTCTTCCTTCCTTGCGGCCAGCTTGCAGCAATCTACCCAAGTTCCCTTGCAAGCCTTCCAAACCCGAGCCTCCCACCACCATCCTCAACCACAACAGCCGCTACATCGAGATCAGGCGTCAGCATCAGAGGACTCTGACCAAGGGGACGAAGGTCAGGAGGACATGGAACTATCAGAGGACGAGGGATTATCGCCGGACACCCCTGCCTTCACAGGTCTTTTCCGGCCCGCCTTATTCAAATCCCTGCTGCATAAGGCTAGGCTAACAACTAACCAAGGCCTACCAGGGGAGGTTTCAGCCCCGTCCTCCTCCTCATCGGGACCACATGATGCCCTCTTTAAGTCCTCTAAGCCCCAGAAGGACTGTGTCCCCTGTCCCCAGCTCTTTGTGGACGTGATCCAGAACCCATGGACCCAGCCTGCCTCCCAAGCAACACCCAGCAGCCTAGATAAAAAACTCTATTGCGCTGAACAGGAACTGGAGGACATGTTAGCCCTCCCTTCGGTGGACCAACCGGTGCAAGCGCTCCTTTCCTCCTCTATGGTTTCCACCGACCCCTTGGATGCTCTCAAGGCAGAGGAGAAAAGGATGGAGGGAACCTTCCGAAGGACCCACCAGGCAGCCGCCTGGGCAGTGAAAACAGCAACGGCTACGTCCTTTTTTAGTAGGGCGTCCCTCATCTGGCTGCGACAACTGCAGGAAAGGCTCCCGGCTGAGGATACTAGACTGCAACACGATGTCAATAAAATTATAGCAGCCACAGAATATATAGCAGACGGGTCCCTGAATTCCGCCAAGTTTGCCTCTAGGGCCTTGGCAGCCAACACCACTGCCAGGCGGCTATTCTGGATCCGTCCCTGGAAGGCCGACCTTAAAGCAAAATGGAAACTGGTGGCTGCTCCATACAAGGCTCCCGACCTCTTTGGCCAGGCTCTGGACCCCCTGCTCGTGGAGGGAAAAGACAAAAGGAAGATCCTCCCATCCCTCCACAGGCGCCAGGAGCGAAGGTATACGCCTTATCCCCAGCAGCCCTTTCGGGCCGGCGCAGGATCCAGGGGGTCCTCATTTCAACGCTCGTCCTACCAGGGAGGGGACAGATTCCAGGAGAGGCACCAGTTTAGAGATAGAGGAAGAAACCACCATCCTAAGAGGGGCTCCCGTGGAACCGGATATAAAAACACCAGAAGGGGCAAGTGACTCACCTCCCCGGGGCTCCATCGGTGGAAGACTCCTCCTCTTTCAGCACCAGTGGGCCCTCTCAACTTCGGATACCTGGGTGAACCGCACGATTTCTTCGGGCTTATCCATAGAATTTATAGGGCGGCCGCCCCAGCGCTTTGTCCGTTGCCCCATCCCAAGCTCCAGGCAATTACAGCTCCTCATGTCACAGGAGATCTCGCACCTCCTGGAGGTCAATGCGATAGAACCTGTACCAACAACTCAGCAGCGGTCAGGGTTCTACTCAACCCTCTTCCTGGTTCCCAAGAACTCCGGGGGTTGGAGAGCCATTCTGAACCTGAAGCGTTTGAACCTGTCAGTCAAATACCACAGGTTCAAGATGCACTCCCTCAAGTCCATTTTGGCGGGAGTGAGGCAGGGCGACTTCTTGCAATCCGTAGACCTCCGGGAAGCCTATCTCCACGTGCCCATTCACCCAGACCACCGCAAATTCCTAAGATTCGAATATGCGGGTCACCACTACCAGTACAAGGCGATGCCGTTCGGTCTCTCATCGGCCCCAAGGACCTTCACCAAACTGGTAGCCGTAGTAGCAGCCAGGCTCCGAGCTGTCCCGATCAGAGTTCTCTGCTACCTGGACGATATTCTGGTCCTGTCCTCCTCACAGGACCAAGCCATCTCAGACATGAACCGGGTGGTGAAAGCCTTCCAGGCCCACGGCTTCACCATAAATTTCGAAAAGAGTCAGCTCCATCCAACCACCAGACTTCAACATCTGGGAGCCGTCATAGACTCCATCAGCGGGTATGTCTTCCTCTCTCCGGACAGAGCACAAAGCATCCATACCCAGTCCCAACAGATCCAGGGGACAAAGAGGATCCCCCTACTCCACCTCTCGAGCCTCCTGGGGAAGATGGTCTCCTGCTTCGGTATCGTACCGTGGGCACGCAGACATTCGAGGCCCCTTCAATGGTTCCTCCTTCCGTTCCAGAGGTCAGGGTCGACCAACTCCAACCGCAAGGTACGCCTAACTCCTCAGGTCCGTCAGTCCCTCAAGTGGTGGACGCTGACATCCCTTCACAAAGGTTCCACCTTCCTGGAGCCAGACAGAGTAATCCTTACCACCGATGCGAGCCTGAGGGGCTGGGGAGCCCATCTCGGCCAGCTAGTGGCACAAGGTCAGTGGTCCCGCAGGGAACAACACAGCAGCATCAACTTGCTGGAGCTCCGTGCGATCCGCCTGGCCCTGCAGCAACTCCAGTCCGCTGTGCAGGGGAGACATGTCCTGATACGGACAGACAACATCTCGGCCAAGGCCCATGTCAACAGAGAGGGGGGCACAAGGTCCCGGCCCCTGATGCTGGAGGCCGAGACGTTATTCAGCTGGGCGGAGAGACATCTGGCATCGATCAGAGCAGATCACATATCGGGGGCGACCAACATCAGGGCGGACTGGCTCAGTCGCGAGACAATAGACCAGTCAGAATGGCAGCTCCATCCACGCCTGTTCCAGGAGCTCTCTGCACGCTTCGGAACCCCAGCGGTGGACCTCTTCGTGACAGCGGCCAACGCCCAGTTACCTCGCTTCGTGTCTCGATACCCATCACCACGGGCGGAGGACCACGACGCTCTCAGCTGCAGGTGGCCCAGGGGCCTGTTGTATGCCTTTCCACCAATTCCCCTGTTACCACGCCTCATCAGGAAACTATTGGCGGAAAAGGCCGACCTCCTTCTGGTGGCTCCCAACTGGCCCCGGAGGCCGTGGTATGCCGACCTCGTGGCTCTGTCAGTGGCCCAGCCATGGGTGATCCCCCCGCATCGTCTAATCCTCTGCCAGGGGGCAGTCACTCATCCAGATCCCCAGTGGCTGCAATTAGCCGTCTGGCACTTGAAAGGGTCATCCTAAAAAAGGACAATTTACCGGACTGTGTCGTAGACATTATGCAAGCGGCCAGGCGCCCCTCAACAGCCCGCATCTATGAAGCGACCTGGCAGGCGTTCTGCCGCGAGTGTTCGCGACAGAACACGGATCCCACATCGGCCACAATCCGGGACATCCTGTTGTTTTTGCACGCAGGCTTATCTAAAGGCCTAGCCCCAGCTACGCTAAGACGTCAGACGGCGGCCTTGTCTTCAGTACTCTCTTGTCCTCCATACCGAACGCTCTCCCAACACCCACATATAAGGACCTTCCTGCAGGGTGCCACTAATGTGCGCCCTCCCACGGTACATCACTATCCGTCTTGGGATTTACCTCTGGTCCTCAGGGCCCTGACGGGCCCGCCTTTTGAGCCACTGGGATCTACGCCGCTTAAACTCTTATCCCTTAAAGTGACCTTTCTCCTGGCCATCACCTCCGCCAGGCGAGTATCCGAACTGGCGGCTTTGTCAGTCCGCAAAGACCTCTGCATATTCCGAGATTCCACCGTAATCCTTCGCTTGGATCCGGCCTTCATCCCGAAGGTAAACTCCTGGTTCCATCGGGCTCAGGAGCTCATCCTCCCGGATTTCTGCCCTTCACCCCGCAACCCCCAGGAGGAACGCTGGCACACCCTCGATGTTCGGCGGGCGCTACACATTTACATTCGACGGACGGCGTCCTTTCGACGTACAGAAGCGCTCCTGGTGTCCTGTAACCCATCCACCATGGGGCAGAAGATTTCAGCCTCCTCGGTCAGCCGGTGGATCAAGGCGTGCATTTCCCTGGCGTACGAACTGGAGTCCAGTCCAACGCCTGCAAAGATATTTCCTCATTCCACTCGCAGTGCCGCCACCTCAGCAGCCTGGGCCACCCAGGCGTCCATAGCTGACATCTGCAGGGCGGCAACTTGGTCCTCTCTCACCCCCTTCATTCGCCACTACAAAATTGACGAGTTCTCTTCGGCAGAAGCCTCCTTTGGACGTAGGGTTCTGCAGCAGGTGGTGGCTGAGGGGTCTTCCGGGAGCAGTCAGCAGCCCACCCGGGGGGATTAAGCTTGGGTATATCCCATTCCTGGATAGTGGGAGCAGCGCACAGGAAAATGGACGTTGTCTTACCTGAACGTCCCTTTTCTGGGCGCTGCGTACACTATCCAGACCCACCCTGTTATCTGCTGCCTGCCGTTGACCTGTGGGTCTTGTTATCTTCATCAGTTAAGTGTTGTAATCAATAAAGTTGTGTTATTCTGCATAGAATTTCTGTTTGCCGCATCTTCGTTCGACTGGGGATCATGGGAACGGGGGTGTGGCTAGGGAGCCGGGAGGGGAAAACTATTTAAATAAGCACTCAGTTCACTGCCAAGGGCTGAAGGTTAACCCATTCCTGGATAGTGTACGCAGCGCCCAGAAAAGGGACGTTCAGGTAAGACAACGTCCATTCTCCTGTAACCAGGCAGACCAGCCCATAAGGCTCTGACGAGCCTTAAATGGCTCTGAGGAGGGTCGTCTTATACGCCGGAAAATACGGTACTTTCGTAATTTGGTACCTTATTTTATCTTACAACCCAATAAAAAGGTTAAACTAGAAACGGCCAGAAAAGCAATTTGTCCATAAGTGAAATGAGGAATTGAAATCTGTTTTCACTCCGTGCATTGAAACGCTAAGCTATCTGTTTGATAAATTAAGAGCTGTCTGATTCCACCTTCCAGCCTACGAAACGTTATCAGACCCCTTGAAGAGAAGAGCATTTAACAGCATAGACCCGACTTTCGACAACACGGTCCCTTCGAAAAGCGAAGCAAAAGAAAACTTCTTCGAGGTTTTTGCCCCCGTTTTTGAAAGAAATGCCAGGTAAGCTTTGTCTGTTAGACCGTCAGAGATCTTCCCTCCCCTATCTGGGCATTATCGTGGCCTTTGCTTTTCAAATGTTTCCAGGCCATCATTGGATTTCCTTGAAAGATCTGCTTAAGGGGGATAAAAAACACGAACAGTCGAGTTGCTACCATTGGATTCGCAGATTGGCAGGAAAATACACCTGAGCGTAAAACAATTCACTCGGCTGTGCATACGGCTGTATCTGAATGTCATCGAAGTACCGTATTTTTTCGGACTATAAGACGCAACTAAATTTAGAAGAGGAAAACAACAAAAAAAGGTTTTGGCCTGCCTTTTTTCAGGCTTTTTTTCGGCCCTTTTCCAGTCTTTTTTTTTTTTTTCCGCCTGTTTCTGAGGCTTTTTTTCTGCCCATTTTGGGGGCTTTTTTCGGCCTGTTTTCAAGGCTTTGGGGGGGGGCATTTTCAAGGGTTTTTTTTAACCCATTTTCAAGGCATTTTGGGCCTTTTTTGGGCCTGTTTTTTAGGCTTTTTGCGGCCCATTTTTGCATCTTTTTTGGCCTGTTTTTTAGGCTTTTTGCGGCCCATTTTTGCGTCTTTTTTGGCCTGTTTTTTCTAAAAAAAACAGGCTGAAAAAAGCTTCAAAACGGACCCCAAAAGACCTGAAAATGGGAAGAAAGAAGGCTTTAAAACGGGACCAAAAGAGCCCTGAAAATGGGCCAAAAAAAAGCCTTGGGTGAACTGGTCCAAACTGGCTGAATATCACCTCTGACTGGCACTAAGGTCCTGCATATTGCAGTTCTGTTTCATGTTAAGAATTTAATTGATTGGGATATCATCTTAGACCATTTAAGATTTTTTTTTTAATCTGAAATCCCCTTAAAATCAAAAAGTGCAGGTCTTTAGATGTGTAGAACCATGCTGGAGATGCGGTTCCTGCAAAAATTTTTTTTAAAAAAATGGTTTGTTTCTTTGTTTGCTAATTTGCTACAGATGGTCAAATAAGAAAAATGTTCCTAAACTCGGGGATATGAACTCATCCTTTGATGAGGTGGATGCCTTTTATTCTTTCTGGTAAGTGAATTAATTCTGCCCCTTTTTTATCAGGATCATACAGATAAAACCTATAGGAAAAGCAAATTGGGAATGAGTGGAAGTAAATCTATATAAATATGTGATAAAATATTGTGGTCTTTAGCTTTTTTTAATTAATCTGTTTCATTTCTTTCCCCCGCACCCTCATCTTCCCTAAAATAAACTATCATAAATATAACTAACTGAATTTCAGACACCAAAGCATAGACCAAACATTTGTGATAGGGTAGGGTAGGGTAGGCTAGTGTAGGGTAGGATAGGAATGGAATGGAATGGAATGGAATGGAATGGAATGGAAAGTAGAGTAGAGTAGAGTAGAGTAGAGTAGAGTAGAGTAGAGTAGAGTAGAGTAGAGTAGAGTAGAGTAGAACAGAAAAGAGAACAGAACAGAACAGAACAGAACAGAACAGAAGAGAACAGAAAATATGGAATGGAGGATAGGATTACTTAACACATTGTAAGCCGCCCTGAGTCTCCGGAGAAGGGCTTCATATAAATTGAACTAATAAATAAATAAATAAATAAATAAATAAATAGGACAGGACAGGACAGGACAGGACAGGACAGGACAGGACAGGACAGGACAGAAAAGAAGAGAATAGAAGAAAAGAAAAGAAAAGAAAAGAAAAGAAAAGAAAAGAAAAGAGAAAAGAAGAAAAAAAGAAAAAAGAAAAGAAAAGAAGAAAAAAGAAAAGAAAAGAAAGAAGAAAAAGAAAGAAAAAAGAAAAAAGAAAAGAAAATATGGAATGGAGAATAGGGATAGGAAATGAATGGAATGGAATGGAAGAATGGAACGGAACGGAACGGAACGGAACAGAACAGAACAACAGAACAGAACAGAACAGAACAGAACAGAATAGAATAACAGAGGTGGAAGGGACCTTGGAGGTCTTCTAGTCCAACTCTCTGCTTAGGCAGGAAACCCTACACCACTTCAGACAAATGGTTATCCAACCTCTTCTTAAAAACTTCCAGTGGGGATGCTGGCAGAGAAATTCTGGAAATTGAACTGCACACACCTTTAAGTAGCAGAGGTTGAAAAACTCTGATCTCCTACTGTGTTTCCCCGAAAATAAGACCCTGTCTTATATTTTTTTTGAACCCTGAAATAAGCGCTTGGCCTTATTGCCATGCACTCAAAAGCCCAATTGGGCTTATTATCAGGGGATGTCTTATTTTGGGGGAAACAGGGCATATAGGTGTGATACTAAGTTTTGGGTTTGGAAAATCGGCTTTTATTTTTACTAATCCATGGATGTATATAACTAGTCAGAGCCTGCTCCCTGTCATGCTGTATTTAGTCTGCTATGTAAAACACATGTTAAGGATAAATGTGTTCTGTCCACGCCACAGAAACACACACACACTCAGACAGTCGGGGGTTAAATACACTGGCAGGCAACCAATTAGTCCGATAAGACGCTTGGCAGCAATCCCAGCAGCTGCTTGCCAAGACCTTTATTAACTTAGCAGAAAATACACACCACAATTGTCCAGAAATAATAGCTGAAGCTGAAATGCAGGAATAAATCTGAAGACTCCAAGGGATTTATTTGTTTTGTCCGTCACAGAGTTGAAGGCTTAACTCACTCCCTTTTATAGCCTGTGGGGTGTGGTCCAGTGAGTCAGCTAATCACGGGCACGCCTTTTCCTTTGTTGCGCACGCCTGTCTCTGCGACACTGGCGAGGGTCCAGCCAAAACTCATTACCCTCATCACTGTCCACCTGTGGCTGCGGGGACGTGCTTGGCTCTGGGCCTATCTCTTGCCCTTCTGTGTCCTCCAGAGGCATTGCCAGAGAGGAGAGTCCTGGAGAAGAAGGCCTTGCCAACTCCTCTTCCTCACTCTCAGAGTCCTCTCCTGCTGATGACACAGTGGGGGGATGGGCAGGGGAAGGGGTGGGGGGATAGGGATGAGGGAGGGATGGGAAGAGGAGGGGAGGGGGGGTAGGGAAGGGGGGATATACATGTAAACCTTTTGTAAAACTTTTTCAATAAAAAAAACCCCACATGTTAAAAGGACGAAAATATATGTGGCAGTATAGAGTATTACTTTGCATGTTTTATGATTCTTGTGATTTTCGCTGGATAGGGTGCTTTCATGCAGTAGGGCTCCAAAGAATAAAAGTGATGTTTCATGCTTTCTAATCTGGTTGGAATTCGCATATTAACTATATGGACTATTAAAAAGGCTTTTCAATTATATTAAGGAGCTGTCATTTCCCCCTGTTTTATTGACTTTTTCTCTTGACGTTACTGCAACAGGTATAACTTTGATTCTTGGCGAGAATTTTCTTACTTGGATGAAGAAGAAAAAGAGAAAGCAGAATGGTGCGTAAAGGAAAAGGGCTTTTCAAAAGAAATGATTAATATATCAAAATGATAAGTTCACGCATTATACTGGGGTCACCAATTTTAGACAGTCCGGTACTTGTCTGCTCAGAAATAAATCTCTTAATTCAATGGAAAATACTTACGTATACATACCCTGTTTCCCCAAAAATAAGACCCAACTGGAAAATAAATCCTAACATGATTTTTCAGGATGCTCGTAATATAAGCCGTTAAGACTGTCAGTCAGATGGATGCATTTAGTACCGTATTTCCCCCAAAATAAGACCTAAGCAGAAAATAAGCTCTATTGTATCTTTTGGAGCAAAAATTAATATAAGACCCGGTCTAAATACGGTAGCTATGAAGAGAATTGAAGCCTTATCTAGGAATATATCTGGACTTAAACAGTAAACTTGTGTTGTTGCATATTACTAGACGGTACATTATTGTTGATTTATTCTTATTATTAGTGCTTTTCTGTCAGTCCTGACTCTTGGCAACTGCGTGGATAATCATGCAGATTTCGACAGGGAGGGAGAGAGAGAGGTGCTCTGCTTGAGGAGGACTGGTCCTTCATTACTAGATCAAACCAGCTCATAGTAGCATCATCATAATCATGGTTTTTGAGTGCCAGTTTCGTGTGGTGATTAAGGCACCTGTCAGGTTTCGAGGTGGTCTCAAATAAATTGCATTTCAAACACAGTCTTTGATGAAAAAACTCTCATTGATTAAGACATTAATAAATAGACATTTATTAATGTCTATTTATTAGACATTCTAACTCCGACTCATCGTAGCCAACACTGACTTCCGACCCAAAAACCCTCCCTTTCCTTCCCTTTCCACTCCTCTGCACTCATTGGCCATCTTTCAAGTCACTCTATCCCTAATCTACTGCTCCAGCTCAAAGGAATTTCCCCCCTCCCATCCCATCTCTTAGGGGATATTATCTCCAGGGAAAATAAGTAGGTGAAAAGTCAATCGTCCCTTTCCAGACACCTCCGCTTCTCCTCCTTATGTCAGCACTAGAGTAAATGCAGAAGTGCTGACAGCACCAGGCCAGAAAGCAGGAGACTATAAGTTTAGTCCCAAAATAACAAAATAAGAGTTGGAAGGGACTTTCGAGATCATCTAGTCCAACCCAAAAACCGGAAGACCAGGTGGGCAGTGCGCATGCGTGCGCCAGAAACCGAAAGATCGTGTTCCCGGTGCACGCATGCGCACTGGGTGTCTGCTTTTCTGGTTTCCACTACGCGCATGCTGCCATTTTGGCACTCAGTGCCGAAAGTGTTCGCCAACACTGGCCTAGGACCATGGCTTATTTTGAAAAGGTATCCGAGCTAAACCGAGCTTCCTTTTCGTCTTTCCCTTCAGTCGAGATGAGAGAAGATGGATTGAAAAGCAAAACAGAGCAGGTAGATCGTTAAGGAAGAAGGAAGAGATGAATAGAATGAGGACATTAGTTGGTAAGTATGAACTCAAGATCCTCGGGCTATCTCATCGTTCAGTGCCATTTTTTGTGCCAGCCCTATACCTGTATAAATTTTCTTTCCGTTCCAAGATAACTCGTACAGCTGTGATCCCAGAATAAAAAAGTTCAAAGAGGAAGAAAGAGCAAAGAAAGAAGCCGAGAAGAAAGCGAAGGCAGAAGCAAAACGAAAAGAACAAGAGGAAAAAGAAAAAGTAAGTACTGCATTATACCTGAAGCTGAAGCCATTTAAGATATCGTAAATGCATGCGTAGGCTTGGGATTTTAGTAGTTTAATAGCAATAGCGCTTAGACTTACATACCGCTTCACCAGGGGTGGGTTCTACTTACCTCTACTACCGGTTTGCAACGGGGCTGCGCGCACTTGCGCTTCTGCGCATGCACAGAAGCTTCCTGATGACGTCTGGGTCGGTGGGCGGAGCCTCCCACCAGTTACTACAGGTTCTTGCAAACCAATCCAAACTGGGGGCATTGAACTTCACAGCCCCCTCTAAGCGGTTTACAGAGTCACCATATTCTCCCCAACAATCTGGGTTCCTTATTTTACCCACCTCGGAAGGATGGAAGGCTGAGTACTTGCGGGACCGCCTTCTGCCGCCAATAGCCTCCCACCGGCCAGTACGCTCGCACAGAGAGGGCCTCCTCTGGGTGCCGTCGGCCAGACAGTGTCGGCTGGCGACCCCCAGGGGGAGAGCCTTCTCTGTGGCAGCGCCCGCCCTCTGGAATGACCTACCCCCGGAGATATGCAGGATTCCAGATCTCCGGACCTTTCGTCGGGCCCTTAAAGCCCATTTATTCCATCTAGCTGGGCTAGCTTGATCCCATCCTCCGTTTTTAAATTTGAAATTGATTTTAAATTGGGTTGTTTTAATTCTTGGCCGAATAATATTTAATAATTTTTAATTGTTTTTAACTTTTGTATACCATGTTTTATTTTGGCTGTTCACCGCCCTGAGTCCGCAAGGAGAAGGGCGGTTTATAAATTGAAATAATAAAATAATAATAAATAAATAATAATAAAATAATAATGAGTCAACCTTGAGCCTGGTGAGATTTGAACTGCCAAATTGCAGGCAGTCAGCAGAAGCAGACTGCAGTACTGCAACTCTAACCACTGCGCCACCGCGGCTAGATAATGGCTATCTATTTCACATATTGTAGCATGCATGCAGCATGTTAAAGAATAAATCCTGGTTTAGAAAGTTATGGCTGGGATTATTCAAGACGCGACGTCAAGCGATGTTTTGGTTCATCCCATAAAACCGAGATTCCACAGTGCGACAGCTACCAGAATACATTACAATTCTCGATATCTGCAGAGCCTCCAAATTTAAAAAAAATTACACTTTTGAAAATAAAATGGATGAAACGGCACAAGCTTTCCTGATGCCGCAGTTTAGGGAGGGTACAAGTCAAAATGTTGAGAATTTGGGGGAAATCTCCTGAACATTTCTTTCGGTTTTCCCTCCCGAGCAAGCTGCTCATTTCTTCCAGTTCACTAGTGATTTCTGTATCGTGGGTTAGGAACCGTTGACATTAGGAACCGGTTAGGAACCGGTTAGGAACCATTGACATTAGCACCATGTGCCAACTAGGTTGGCAGAAGCTGGGACAAGTCACGGGAGCTCACCCCATCCTGCAGCACTAGGGATTCGAACTGCTGAACTGCCGACCTTTCGAGCGACAAGCTCAGCGTCTTAGCCACTGAGCCACTGCATAGAAAGGGACAATTCAAGATTTTTCAGATCTCAGGCTGGTTTTATTCCCCTCCCTCCGAGTCGCGACTTTAACTTGACGTAGAGAAGGTGACGCCAGAGTTTTCTCGTATCTCAGCAAAGGCAGGCAGAACTCGAGATGGCGCGACTGGCCAAGGAGAAGGAAGAGGAAGAAGCGAGACAGCAGAGTTTGCTGATGAAGAAAGAGAAGGATATACAGAAGAAAGCGATTAAAAAGGAAAGGCAAAAACTGCGAACCACCTGTAAGGTAAACAGCTGTTGTCCTTGTCAAACCTTTTTTTTAAGTCAAATCCAGCATCCGGCATATTCGAATATCATTTTTTTTAAAATTTGATTTATATGCCGCCCTTCTCTGGAGACTCAGGGCGGCTTACAATGCGTTAAGCAGTAGCCTTCATACTTTTGTATATTTATACAAAGTCAGCTTATTGCCCCCACAAACTGGGTCCTCAATTGACCTACCATAGAAAGGATGGAAGGCTGAGTCAACCTTGAGCCTGGTGAGATTCGAACTTACAGTAATGGCAGACAGCTGGTGTTAATCACAATGCTTTAGTCTGCTGAGCCACCAGGCCCTTTTAATTCATAATCATTCAACCTGGGGAAACGCGAGACGACATTTGTATTTGTTCCCTTCTCAGAATTTGTTTTCTACAGTGAAATGTTTTCTCCCGCAAACAGATTTACGTTGAAATTGAGTTGATTCAGAACAACGATTGCTCTGTGCTTTTAGTAGGATTTGGTAAGCGGCTTCAGTGGGTATGTGAGAAAGAAAATAATGCAAACAGCGTTAAGAAAGTTTATATGGAGACACTGAATATTTCTTAATTTGCTATTCATTCTATCAATGGTTATCGAGCAGAAACAAAAGTTAGATTTTTTAAAAAAAATACAAGAGAATGACTAATTTTGTAAAAACGGTTCACTAAATGGATAAGTAAGCACTATTGTCACTATATGTTGACTACTAACTACTAACGTTATGATGTATTTGTTATTCTGACTGTCTGTTTGAATGAGTGAATCATGTGAGTGCAGAGAGGAAAGTTCTCCAGCTCTCCTCATGGGTAAATCTTGTTTTTAGGGGGAAGGGAAGTGTCTGTTTGAGAGTTAATTATATGACTGCCGGGAGGAAAGTTCTCCAGCTCTCCTCATGGGTAAATCTGACGATTAGTACTCAAAATAACTACACCCAGACAACACACTGTTTATATAGACATTGAAATTTTCGCCCTTTCTATAAATATTAAAAAAAAAAAATTAATATGGCCATCCAACTCACTCTCAGTGACTTTGGGTGGCTTACAAATATTAAAATTCCATATAAAAACTATAAAAAGCGATAATTCCCCCACCCCACCCCCTCTGGTGACAATAATCAAATAAGCCATTTGATGAGCTCCATCCCACTCAAAGGTCCCCAGGCCTATTGGCAGAAACCAGGTCTTTGCGAAAGAGTGTCAAACTAAGGGCCAAATCTTATCTCTGCAGGGATGATGTTCCTGCAGAGATAAGAACCACCACAGAGTAGGCCCTTCTTGGTTCCACTAGAATCTAGATGGACCACCGTAGGAGAGGGGTCTAGGAAAAAACGGTCCTTCAAAGAACTTGGTTGTTCTGATCTAGGCTTCCCAAGAGCGCGAAGCAGACGACAAAATCCCCTTTTTATTAAGTTACTGTGAATTCCTCACATCCAGCAAACTCTTTTCAAGGGAGAATTTATAGTCACAGACCTTTATCTGGCTTGGAGATCTGCCAGGCTGATACCTTCAAAACTTGGCCAGGAGTCTCGGAGAGTCACGAACCAATTAAGCGAACTAATTGCCTCCTGCAAACTCCACTCCCCTTCCACTCCGCCCTGATGCAGGAGGCCGACTAGGCCACACCCACCATTGCCACGCCCCCCTCAGCAACCCGGCGGAGAGTCCCTTGCTAAAATTTTTGAAGCCCACCCCTGTCCAAGATCCCTGTCCCAACTCTCTATTCTACCCCAAAGTAAAGAGTGAGCTATACTTTCTGAACCTTGAAACTCATCTTAATATCCGTGTTATTAGTCAGGCATGTTGTATGTCAGTTGCATGTAATTCCCCCCCCCCTCCCCCTCTGAGATCTGAAAATAAAGCATACGGCGGTCCGTTTTTCAGAACTGGAATTACTTTTCGGAGAGCGAGGCAGAAAACGTGAAGATGATGGAAGAAGTCGAAAAGCTTTGCGATCGCCTGGAGCTGGCAAGGTAGGCCGCCGTCCTGACCTCTACTCTTGTGTGTTTGCTGTCCTTCAGCTTTTTGCTACCGGTAGATCTGAAATGTCGCTCAATGATTTATTTTTAGTCTGCAGTGCTTGAATGAAGCACTTACATCCACCACAAAGGACGAAGGGAAGGCTGCGGTATTAAAGCAGGTAAATATGAATATTTTGTCGTGTAAAAATCAATCAATCAATCAGTGGAGTAGGGCAAAATTTACGAAAGAGGAGACTTCCCCTATATTTATTTTATTTATATTTCAATTTATATACCGCCCTTCTCCCCGGGAGGGGGACTCAGGGCGGTGAACAGCCAGATTAAAACACATATAATACAAATATTAAAAAATTTAAAATTAGATTAAATCGTCGATTTAATCATATAGAATGGTGTCTCTAAAAATTGGAACAGCACACTGCTTTATGGCGGAATTTAAATGTAATTAAAAACATTTTTTCTGAGGGGCCTATAGAGATTTACAGGTAGTCCTCAGCTTATGACCACAATTGAGGCCAAAATTTGTGGCTGCTAAGTGAAACCCTTACCAGGTGAATTTTCTTCCGTGTTATACGGCCTTTCGTCCCACCGTTGTTAAGTGAATCTGGCTTCCCCATTGTCTTTGCTTGTCAGGTCACAAAAGATGATCACATGACTCCCGGGGACACAGCCCCCCCCCCCCCCCGTCATAAATATGAGTCAGTTGCCAAGTGTCTGAATTTGGGATCACGTGACCGCAAGGGTTGAGTGTGAAAGTGAAAAAGTGTGAAAAACGGATCATAAGTCCCTTTTTGTCAGTGTCGTCGTGACTTCGAACAGTCACTAAATGAACTGTTGTAAGTTGAGGACTACCTGTATTTGCAAAATAATAATAATAATTCTGCATTCTCGGAAGAGAAAATACAGTAGAAAAAAAATATTTTTGTTCAGGAAAAGAAGAAGGAATTTGAAATCTGCATGATTTAATCCGAGGATGAAAAAGTTATGCAGATGAATCTGTTTATCAATCTACGTGGGGCAAAAAAATGTAACAAAACGATCACTGGCTTTTGAGGCGTGTGTGTTTTATATATATTTGTGTGTAAACCAAGGCACAGTTCACTACTAAATTGGAATGAAAACTTCCAGTTTAAATAAACTTTTGTGATTACACTTATACAGTAGTGGCCAAAATTGTGGAAAGCTTTTGGGAAAAGCATCTTTTTGAGGTTTGATGGCTAATAACATCACTTTTTTTGGAAGTTTCAAGAGAATCCTATTCCACTGCTGGAATGGCCTGGGAATAGCCCAGACCTTCACCCAATTGAAAATCTAGGGAGCCGACTAAAGAAACTTGTTAGTCAGAAGCAACCCAGCAATAAAACCCAGTTAATAGAAGCCATCATTCAATCTTGGTTTCATATTAGAACAGCTGCAGAACTAAAAGACTTGGTTCACTCCATGGGAAGACGTTGTAAGGCCATAATTCTTGCTAAAGGTTACCCAGCAAAGTACTAACTGACATGGGTGATAGTTTTTGTACATTTCGTTTTTTCTACGTGTTTTACTTTCCTTTTTTATACTGTAACACTATTCTAATAGTAAACCCTTCATAAAAGTTATTGCATTACATTCTCAATTAAATTATCTTTCCATTGATATATAATTTTATGTACTACTCCAAAACAAAGTGGTGTTATTAGCTAGTTTTAGAAAATACACTTTTCCCAAAAAGGTTTCCACAGTTTTGGCCATTACTGTATATTTGATTATAAATGTGTGTCAATGAACCCCGGCTTCATAAAACTGATGGCACATTTATTTCTGTACTTACTAAGGAGATATCTGATGAGGCTAGCTCCTACTTGCTAAAAAGCAGAATATTAGGGCAGTTAGGTTTTTATATATACAGATACAGATTCTTGGAAGTTTCTCCCCACTTTTTGCTGCCTTGCTTAGACAAAGTACAAAAAATACTCTGAACTTTTCTTTGAGTCTTTTTTTTCTCTCTCTCCACAAGGAAATGTTCTTTTTTTCCCCTCACTTTACTTAGTAATATTAGTAAATCCCTTTATTATTATTATTATTATTTTTAAAAAGGTTGCTTTGATCTTTTTTTCCTTCTTGTGCTTCTGCTTCATATGCTATTGCAATAGCAACCTGAAGCCGGTCAGAATCGAACTGCTGGCAGTTGGCAGAATTAGCCTGCAATACGCCATTCTAACCACTGTGCCACAAAGAAGGAGAATAAAGGAGAGGGGGGGAAGGGAAGGGAATGGAGGGAGGGAGGAAGGAAGGAACGAAGGAAGGAAGCAAGGAATAGCAGTAGCAATAGCAACCTGGAGCCGGTCAGAATCGAACTGCTGGCAGTTGACAGAATTAGCCTGCAATATTGCATTCTAACCACTGTGCCACAACGGCTCCTACGTAGACTCCTCCTGATTTGGTAGACAGGGATATCCAAGACTACAACCTTACTAACAGTGGAATGGCTATTTTCCATTGCGCCCCAATATCAGCTACTGGAATTCATTTAGAATTAGTACCATTAGAAATTCTTACAATTCGGAGCATAGATAAAGGCACAATTTTATGCCTGTTTCTGCAGAAATGGAAGAGAAGTTCCCAAAAGAAAAGAGGTGGCAAAAACAATTTAGCTACTGAGCTAATAAAAAATTAAGCCCTTGAATATCACTGTACAAAACAAATAAATGCCAGTGTAGAACCATCTAAAAATTTTATAATTTCCTGTTGATTTGGGAATTTTTTTACCTCACGTTTGATAAAAGGTACTATACTAAGTAAGACTTTTTTCATCACTATTTTACAGTTCTCCTTGACTTTCTATCCGTTTCCTGGGGGTAGTTGAAAATGTATTAGTTTATCAAAATACAAATATAAATACAAAATTCAAAAGAAAATAATAGGAAAATAAGAGAGGGAAAGAGAAAAAAAAAGGGTACAGCGAAAGGAAAACACGTATTGATTTCCAACTCTTTTTGGTGCAGTAGAATAAGTTAATAGCATCAAACCTCAACTTTTTACTTTTATCTAGTAACATAGCTAATCATTTCTATAACAACAAATCTGTCTAATCAGTAAAACCCAAAATCAAAGTTTTATTTTTTTCCCCACCTCGAGCACAAAGCCCACAGCGGTTTCCAAGTAGCAACAAAAGTAATCGTGTTTTTTTCTTTAACCGAAGCAGTCAATTTCGCTCACTCCATCAATCTCTGCTCCCTCCATCAACCTTTGCAGCCATTCATCCCTTGTGGGAATCAAAAGTGTCCTCCTTCCATTTGGCTTTCTGTCCGTTTTCTGTATCGGCTTCTTCTCCCACAGCAGTGATTGGAAACAAAATAAATTGGAGGCTCAACGATAGTTCTGCGATCGTTGGAGAGAAGTACTTTTTGGGGTTTTGGTAATTCAGTTGAGAGGTGTGTTTGTTTACATCCATGTAGATAGAACAAGTAAATGAACAGGTAAGGAGAGAAAAGGAAGAAGCGGAAGCTCGAATGCGGCAAGCCACAAAGAGCTCGGAGAAGTCCACAAGCGGAAGTGTTGGGGGCAGCAAGAACTGGTCTGAAGATGACCTCCAGTTGTTGATTAAAGCAGTCAATCTCTTCCCTGCTGGGACAAACTCAAGGTGAGCCTACATTTCAGTGGTAGGTTTCAAAAAAAATTTTATGACCAGTTTTGTGGGTGTGGCTTGGTGAGCGTCGCATGGCTTGGCTTGGTGGGCATGGCAGGGGATATTGTAAAATCTCCATTCCCTCCCCACTCCAGGGGAAGGTTACTGCAAAGTCCCCATTTCCTCCCAATCAGCTGGGACTTGGGAGGCAGAGAATAGATGGGGGCGGGACCAGTCAGAGGTGGTATTTACCTGTTCTCTGAACTACTCAAAATTTCCACTACCAGTTCTCCAAACTACTCAAAATGTCCGCTACTGGTTCTCCGAACTATTCAAAATTTCCGCTACTGATTCTCCGAACTACTCAAAATTTCCACTACCGGTTCTCGGAACTACTCAAAATTTGCGCTACCGGTTCTCGGAACTACTCAAAATTTCCACTACCGGTTCTCGGAACTACTCAAAATTTCCACTACCGGTTCTCCGAACTACTCAAAATTTCCACTACCGGTTCCCGATGGTTTTCGTTTCGTTTCCACTACCGGTTCTCGGAACTACTCAAAATTTCCACTACCGGTTCTCTGAACTACTCAAAATTTGTGCTACCGGTTCTCCGAACTACTCAAAATTTCCGCTACCGGTTCTCCGAACTACTCAAAATTTCCGCTACCGGTTCCCGATGGTTTTCGTTTCGTTTCCACTACCGGTTCTCCGAACTACTCAAAATCTCCGCTACCGGTTCCCAATAGTTTTCGTTTTGTTTTTTCCCTTTTCCGTAGATGGGAAGTTATTGCCAATTACATGAATTTGCACTCTACCACGGGGATAAAACGAACGGCGAAAGACGTTATCAACAAGGCAAAGAACCTCCAGAAACTTGGTATCGTTATCTTTGTAAGATGGTCTGCATGCCTTCATTTTATTTACTTTTGCTTTTAATTCAGTGTTCAGTCTGCAGGCTTAAAAATCACTTCCGGCTATCCCTGGGAAATTTCCCATTTTCCTCCAGTCTGAGGCAGAGGGGAAGAAATCTTCAAACTCAAGTCTCTCTTTTCTTACTTACTCTCTGCTGGGGGTGCTGGTTGCTATTAACAGAACATCACGTCTGAATGCTTGAATGAACGTTTTTAATCTTGTCAATCCATTCGGTAACCCCTTAAATTTATGGAATAAATGGGAAGAAGGGGTGCTATAATTAAAGCAGAATTAAAGCATTAATTCCCAATGAGATTTTATGCATGTTCAGAAGCACATCCTTTGGTGCATCCAATGATTGTAAAATCTTTGGTGTAGTGGAATTTGCACCAAACAAAACCTTTGTTGTTATAGAGGTTTACTGCAACACACTATCTGATATTATATCTGTATAGAACAGTTAGGTGCCGTCATTGAGAAAATATATTAAATGGCATTTCTGCTGTTCATAAGGTAAAGGTAAAGGTTCCCCTCGCACATATGTGCTAGTCGTTCCCGACTCTCGGGGGCGGTGCTCATCTCCGTTTCAAAGCCTAAGAGCCAACGCTGTCCGAAGACATCTCCATGGTCATGTGGCCGGCATGACTCAATGCCAAAGGCACACAGAACGCTGTTACCTTCCCACCAAAGGTGGTCTCTATTTTTCTACTTGCATTTTTTACGTGCTTTCGAACTGCTATGTTGGCAGAAGCTGGGACAAGTCACGGGAGCTCACCTCGTTACACAGCACTAGGGATTCGAACCGCTGATTGGCCAACATTTTGATCGACAAGCTCATCGTCATACCCACTGAACCACCGTATCCCTTTAATAATTTGATATTATATGTGTATAGACCAGTTAGGTGTTGTCATTGAGAAAATATATTAAATGGTGTTTCTGCTGTTCATGCTGGAGACTTCACTTCAGATATTTTCACCATTGATATCCCGTATTTCCCCCCAAAATAAGACATCCTCTGATAATAAGCCCAGTTGGACTTTTGAGCACATGCTCTAAAATAAGCCTCCCTGAAAATAAGCCCTCCCCAAAAATACTGTATTTCCCTACGTATAAGACTACTTTCTAACACACAAAAATCTTCTCAAAAGTCGGGGGTCGTCTTATACGCCAGGTCTCATTCTCCTGTAACCAGGCAGACCAGCCCATAAGGCTCTGACGAGCCTTAAATGGCTCTGAGGAGGGTCGTCTTATACGCCCAGTCGTCTTATACACCGGAAAATACGGTATTTAACCACATGCGCAGCCGGTCCCCGCCATTTCCTCTGGTTAGGGTTAGGGAGACAGCTGAAAATCAGGTAAGACGGTAAGAGGATCCTCGTCTTGCTCCATGCGCCCCAAAATAATAAGGCCTCCATGAAAATAAGGCCAATGCTTATTTCGGGGTTCAAAAAAATATAAGACAGGGTCTTATTTTCAGAGAAACACGGGTAGATTTATCAAAGAAATGTCATCTGGTGGCCTCTGAGGAGAATAAAAAGCCGATTAAACAGTTGGTGTTGCCAGCATAGCAAAATTACCAGAAATGGCTCATTTATTTTTTTTTAAAAAACTGGTGAATGCCTTTAAATAGAGAAAACAAGGAATAAACAGACTCAACTTTCATTCCAAATTGCCTCCGTTGCAAAAAAGAAACAAATATTGTAGACATGCAAACTAGAACATCGTTTTTGTGAGCGTAGATATGCATCCTGAAAAGAATCTGCATGAGGAAGAAAAAAAAAAAAAGCTAATCGGGACATTATTAAAAGATTATTACAAAATCCTTCCAGAATTCAGACCGCAAGTTTTAAAAAAAAAACCAGGATGTGTGTATTTATTACCGGACTTGAATTATTTGAGCATAGACTAATAAATCTTTCCCTAATCAAAACAAGTTGATGAAGAATCAATAGATTTCATTTCCTACAGCTTCCATCGGTGCCTGATTTGTCTTAATATCTCTCCTTCTTTAGATCCCCATCAAAAGGACGACATCAATAAGAAAGCTTTTGATAAATTTAAGAAAGAACATGGAGTCATACCTCAAGCAGACAGCGCTGCCCCATCAGAACGTTTTGAAGGTAAATGGAGAACAATTCTTGGTGTGGTCTTATTTTCTGTTGTACCCCAAAATAAGCTCTAGGGCTTATTTTCGGGGGACGTCTTATTTTTTTCCCATGTATAGGAAGCCCACTTCTGCTTCCTCGGAGGGGGGGGCAGGAGGCCGCGTGATGTGCTAGTGCCGCCGCCACGAGGCGGCGGGGGTAGAGTTGCCTCACGCATCCCGCACCAGTTTACCTCAGGCATGCCCCGACATCTCCCTTGCCTTGCAGAGGTGACTCCAACAGCCCCATCCAGCAAGACCCTGTGTGGCCACCGGCCCATTTCTTCTGCTTGCTCACCGCCACAACGGAGCAGATCGAGCAACACACCGGTGCTGTGACCATGAGGTGAGGCGGGGGTTGGAGCTGTTTCACACACCATGCACTGGGTTACCTCAGGGCCCCCGCAGGAAGGCCATCCATGCCTCATTTTGCGGCTGCGGCACCAACATCAGCAGAGCAGTCCGCCTCCTGCTCCGTTGCAGCTCCTGGCTGTTAGTGCTTCCGCCATGTCGCAGGTGTTGAGGCCTGGCTGCGGAGGCCCTGAGGTAAACCAGTGCAAGGTCCGTAAGGTGGTTCCACCGCCTGCCTCGTCTCGTGGTCACAGCACCGGTGTGTTACTTGGCCTCCTGCTTCATTGTGGCCGCGAGCAAGCAGATGAAGTGGGTCGGTGGCAACGCAGGATCTTACTGGATGTGCAGTCTCTTAAGTAGGGCTTATTTTGGGGGGGTAGGGTTTATAATGCACACACATAAAACATGCTAGGTCTTATTTTTGGATAGGTCTTATTTTCGGGGAGCTGCATATTCTATATGGGTATCATATTTCTTCAAATATATTGGATGTGCTGATATCAGTAATCTTCAAATTATAACCATTCATTTACAACGGCGCTGAAAAAAGGCACTGATGACCATTGTTCACACTTACAACCGTTGCAGCTTCTCCATGGTCACATGATCAAGGTTTGCCTGCTTAGGCAGCTGGTTCATATTTACGACGGTTGCAGTGTCCCGGGGGTCACGTGCTCCCCTTTTGCGACCTACTGACCAGCAAAGTCAATGGGGAAGCCGGATTCACTTAACAACTGTGCAACCAACTTAAACAACCGAAGGGCTTCACCTCACCACTGTGGCAAGAAAGGTCGTAAAGTGGGGCAAAACTCAATTAACAACCATCTTGCTCAGCAATAGAATTTTTGGGCTCAATTGTGGCCGTAAGTCAAGGACTACCTATACACACTCGGAGACAGTTCTCTCGATGTCAGGCTGCCCTAATGTCGGCGGATGACCTAATTAAATTATGAGCCTTGAGCCAAGCTTCAAAAGAAATCCAGTTATTTATTAGGTTCTTAATGTCGGCAGGTTCCTAAGTGAAGCCAGCTCTGACCCTACGTAATTTACGCCCCAATTATGGCCTTTCCCCCCTCCCCCCCCCCAGGGTGTGTTGTCAATCACATTTGCCAACGGATCAATTTCGCATGTTGCAGAGGTCACTCCCCTCCGGCTGCTGTAGGTGACCCTGGGATATAGTCTTGAGAGAGATAAGCATGGAATGTGCATCTGTCTTTGGCTGCTGTGCCGTTTCGCCGGTTTCCCATTCCCCCCTGGCCTATGGCAACTCGAGAGCAAGCCAGGAATGCTTTGCGAGTTGATATTCGGCTCCCCATCCACTCCTCCCAGCTCAGCAGAATCCAGTAGTAAGAAAGTGTATTTAGCATTTTCCGTGTGTTGCAACGTAGCTTGAAGTACTGGAATTCCATCGAAGACTTAAGATTAGGAAATAAAGATCGAACCGTCTTTGGAAAAAGACCCATTTGTTTTAAAAGCGGTTATTAAAAAGCTACCCATTTGGAGTCTCACACTTTTGAGGGGAAATATTTTGAAGGAAATGCTTGCTGTGAGACCGTTCTCGTTTGCTTTTCCACAGTATCCTTCACAGACGCAACTCCGTGGACGACAGAAGAGCAAAAACTCTTAGAACAGGCTCTCAAAACGTATCCAGTGAATACTCCCGAGAGATGGGAGAAAATAGCAGCTTCTGTTCCAGGCCGGTCTAAAAAAGACTGTATGAAGCGATATAAGGTAAAGCCAATGTCTTATTTTGCTTCTTTTTTTTTTTGATTTTAAGAATTAAATACAATTCAGCACCGCAGAGCAGTGTGGTGGCTTAGAGGTGGAGCTCTCGCCTCATAATCAGGAGGCTGAGAGTGTGAGTTCGATCCTAGGAAGAGGCAGATCTTTCTCTCCCTGGACACAGTGAGAATAGATCTGCTGAACAAAATTCGGCACTGGCAACAGGAAAGGCATCTGGCCATTCAAACACTCTGCTAGCACCATTCAGTTGCCCAGACTCCACCCTGCAAGGGATTATGAGGTTGTTAGATGATGATGATGATGATACAGTTTAGCACTGCAACAAGTGTTACTCTGTGGACTAGTTGTAAATCCCTGCGTTCAGCACTGCCGTAACTCTGAACACTTGCTGAAGGAATGGCCCTAATTCAAGGACCACCTGGATCTAAAATAAGCCCAGTCTTTAGATAACTTTCTTATCTTGAACGGATGTTGACGATTACTTGCTTAAATCCATGGAAGTACTGGGAGTCCTCGACTTAGAACTATTCCTTTAGTGACCAAAGTTAGAACAGCACTGAAAAAAAGTAACCTTATGACCGTTTTTCACACTTTACGACCGTTGCAGCATTCCCCATGGTCACGCGATCAAAATTCGGACGCTTGGCCACTGGTTCATATTTATGACGGGTTGCCGTGTCCCCGGGGGCTCATGCAATCCCCTTTTGTGACCTCACAAGCAAAAATCAGTGAGGAAGCCAGATTAATTTAACAACTGTGGGAATAGGGCAAAACTCACTTAACAAATGTCTCGCTCAACAACAGAAATTTGGAGTTTAATTGTGGTCGTGAAGCCGAACACTAACTGTAATTAATTTTGAAATGAGATGCTTGATCCAGCATAATTGCATCAAAATCTGCTGGATTGTGTGCCCAGGGTTGTAATCTACGCCCTGCTTGTCTTGCAAATATCCCTCTTCCCCCCAATCTTAACAGATTTTGAGAGACCCACCCCTCAAACCATGGATGCCCTTCTTGGCATCGAATGACAAACGTTGAATTTGCTAACTGCTTGAAGTGCTGAATGCAGCGTCATATGGCTTAAGGGTCTTTTCAACTGCTCCAGAAATAACCCGCCAAGGGAGTGATTCCCCAATCTTTGCGGCTTGGGGGCCTGGAGGTGGGGGGGCAAAGGGGAACTAGGTGCACGAGCTGCGGGTTGGCGTGAATGCACACGCGCGTGCAGCTGGGCTAAGTTGAGCTGTGGGCACATGCACACGTGAGCGCCGGCCCATGACTCGTGAGCTGTGCCCGCTGGCCCGCCTTTCGTGCGGCCCGGTACCGAATAGGCCACGGCCTGGTAGTGGGCCACGGCCCAGGGTTTGGGGCCCCCTGTGGTAAGAAGTCTTTCCTGAAGAAAAAAAATGTACAAAAATGGCTAAATTGTTTTTTCTTTTTTTTCTCTTCTCTTCTCTTCTCTTCTTCTCTCCTCCTTTCTTTTTTTTTTTCTTTCTCTAGGAGCTTGTGGAAATGGTCAAAGCCAAGAAAGCTGCCCAGGAGCAAGTCGTGAACGCTGCTAAAACTAAAAAATGAGATTTTTTCCCCTGACAATCCTAGTGTGTGTTTTTGTTTTGTAATAAAAAGAAAATACAAATGCAGAATGAGTTTCATTTTTTAATTTTTTTTTTCTAGACCTCCCTGCGTCGTCAGTTCGATCGGACAGATTATCGGGGGGGGGGGCAGCAGCGTCTATCCTGGAATAGCCAAGCGGTGTCAGGATGGCTTTATTTAAAAAGCCGGCCATTCGGCGAAAAGGGAATAAAAATCATCCCTTCTAGTCCTGAATGTTTTAACTGTTGTCACAAAATTTCTCAAGTGTCTTCTTAAAAATCTCCGAAGAGAGCTTGCTGAAAGTTATCAGTCGCGAAGCCAGTACATGCCGCTACAGAGTCGGTCATAATCTGGGAGTTGTTCAAGAGGCCCTGGAATAAGAAAAAGGAAGCTTGTTACTCGGTATCAAAGCTTGCAACATGTGCGGTGGCCTAGAAGTGGAGCTCTTGCCTCAGAATCGGGAGGCTGTGAGTTCGATCCTAGATATTTCTCTCTCTGGACACAATGAAATGTATCTGCTAAACAAAACTCAGTACTGGCAATAGGAAAGGCATCCGGCCAGTAAACCCTGAGCTCCATTCAGTTGCCCAAGATTCCACCCCGCAAGGGATTACGGGGACTTTAAAAGATGATGAAAGCTTACAAAATGATTAAAAAACCAAAACGACAGGCATTCCTCGACTTACAACAGTTCATTTAATGACTGTTCAAAGTTACAAAAGCACTGAAAAATGTAACTAATGACTGTTTTTCACCGTCACCACCTTTGCCGCATATCCCCATGATCACGTGATCAAAATTCAGCTGTTTGGCAACCGACTCAGATTGACGACGGTCGCATTGTCCCAAGGTCATGCGATTTCTTCCCCCCTGACGAGCAAAATCAAGGGGGAAACCGGATTCATTTTTAACAACCGGGTTACTAACTTATCAACAGCAGTGATTCACTTATCGACGGTGGCAAGAAAGGCCGTAACACGGGGCAAAAAAAAAAAAATCACTTAACAAATGTCTCGCTTAGCAACGGACATGGGGCTCAATCGTCATAAGTCGAGGACTACCAGTGTATAATGAAAATACTTACCCACTGCTGCAACCGCCGGACGCTTATTATAGATGTACTTGGTACACACTTCCTTGATCGTCTGAGCATCAACGGCCTGAGATAGGAAATAAGAGAGTGATTTTGAAGAAAAATTAAAGTGCAATTGAACAGTCTATAGCCATGATGGCGAACCTGTGGCACGCGGAGCCATATTGATGGACACACGAGTGTTGCCCTAACTTAGCTCCAGCACGCATGCGCGCGATGGCCAGCTGATTTTTGGGCCTTCTGGGCCCAATGGAAGTCAGCAAACGGGCTGTTTCCAGTCTCCACAGGGTCTCTGGGGAGGTGGGGAAGGCTGTTTTTGCCCTCCCCACACTCCTAGAAAGCATCTGGTGCCTGGGGAGGGCAAAAAATGGGCCTACCCGGCCCACATGCCAAAAGCGGAGGGGGGAACATGGGTTGCGCATGCATGCATGTATGGGGGGGTAGGGCACATGGAATTATGGGTGTGGGCATGCACACACGCAACCACCCCGCACTCTCCCAGGTTTTGGCACGCGATGGCAAAAAGATTAGCCATCCACTGGTCTACAGCCTGTCAACTGACCTTCAGTTTTTATAGGCGAAAAAGGCCAAAACTTTTGACAGATGGAAAACTACAATTGTGTCACACCACACAAACTAAAGAAAAGGAAAACAAGAGGAGGTTGTGTTGGGTACGCTTCTCGCCTTGGGCTATTTGTAAAAAAATAAAGGTAGAAAATAAAAAATTAAGCTTTTTGCAGAAGGGGAATTTACAATTGTAACACACCACACAAACTTAAGAATTGTGTCACACCGCACAAATGAAAAAAGGCTGATAAATGCTGGTAAAAGCTCGCTCACAGCCGAATCCACCTCACAAGGTTGTTGTTGTGGGGAGAATAGGAGGCAGAAGCTGTGTTGGATACATTCACTGCCTGGGGTTATTTGTAAAAATGAAGATCACAAGTTTTTTCAGACGGGAAATTTACAATTGTGTCACGCCACACAAACTAAAAAGGGCTGATAATGCTGGGAACGTTTTCTCTCAACCCAACCCACCTCACAGGGTTGTTGTGGGGAGAATAGGAGGGGGGAAAGTGTGTTGGGTACGTTAGTCGCCTTGAGTTATTGGTAAAAGTAACAAAGGCGGGCAGCAAATGAGTAAATAAATATTATTTAAAATAAATAATATAATTTAAGATTTCCCTTCAGCCGGCGGAGAGTCTCACAATGAGAAGATTTACACCTAGCACACCTGGTACAATTGGACAGATTTGTGAACGCGCCAATCAAAACGTTCCTTACTTCAATTCTTGCTTCGAGTTCGGGAATTGGGATCCGGCGATTGTAGCACAACATTTGGCGCCCGATGTCTTCACAAATGGGAGTGGAACCTAAGAGGACAGATGCTTAGCAGGCCTGTAAATGAATTAAACAGCACAGGGGGGACGGGGAGATAAACCCCCAACCAACTATAGATCATACCATCTAGTTGTAACAGCATATTTGTCTTCAGGAGATTCTTCGCACGGGCGACTTCGCTTTCGGTAACACTGGTGCACAGACGTATCCTGTAAGAGAAAGATGGCAAGTGATTGACAGCTGCCATTTACTGTTCTGCCCCAGCTATGGACCCCAAAAACCGCAGCACACACAAAGTCCGTTCAAACCTTAGTTTACTAAATAAACCAGTCTTTTACAAGAACAGCTGTTAAGTAATTGCATTAACAGCCGCCAAGAATTCAAAGAATAATAACTGAAAACTTACTATGATTGGCAGAATGCCCAGAAGCAATTTGCAGGAAGCTGATAAGATAAGCAAGACAAGACAGGAAGGTATGTGAACGAAGTTGTTCCCTGCAAATTGCTTCAGTCGGCATTCCTCCTTAAATAGGCTAAGGGAGTGGCCAATTACCCCCAAGCCTTACTCTCGAGGAGACCTCCTCCTGAGGAGCCACTCCTGCCTTTTAGCAGCTCTGCGCGCCCATGCATTGAGAAGAGGTTCCTCCTCTTCATCCTCTTCACTTATGGGAGCTTCTGGAGGTTCTGAAGGCCCTGGCTGAATCCCCGCCTCTGGCATCCAGCCTCCTCATTGTCCGACTCGAGTGTCGGCTGCACAGCCTGCTGGCGCAGCACCACACCAGCCTCCTCACTGTCTGAATCAGCTACTAGCTGCACATGCCGCGTACGGGCCACAACATTTCCCTTTGTAGAGTCTGGTTTGGTTTTTCCCCGGGACTATCAAAACAATTTGTCTGGAATACAGGTAGTCCTCATCTTACGACCGCAATTGAGCCCAACATTTCTCTTGCTAAGCGACCCATTGGCTAAAAGTCTGTTTTGTCCCATTTTACGACCTTTCTCCCCGTAGTTGTTAAGTGAATCCCTGCAGTCGTTAAGCTAGTAACATGGTTGTTAAATGAATCTACCCTCCTCATTGACACTGCTGGTCACAAGATCGCAAATGATCCCAGGATGCTGGGACTGTCATAAGTGTGAGTCAATTGCCAAGCGTCTTGAATTTTGATCACGTGACTACGGGGATACTGCAATGGACGGTGAGAAAAAAACAGCTTTTTTTCAGTTCCATTGTAATTTCGAATGATCGTTAAGTGAACTGCCGTACATCGAGGACTACCTGTCTCACTGCAGAAGCAGCTTGTTGGTTCCAATTCAAAAGCAAAGTTACTTTCCTCACCATTCCCTCTGAACGTAGTGCATCATATCCTCTAAGGTGGCTCCTTCGCAAACCATATAAAGACCCCACAATCCTGTATCCGTGTAACACGTGTTGAAAGACTGGAAGCTGTGGCAGAGGTTGCCGTGACACGCAGCTTGGGCGAGCTTGCTGGACAGGTTCTGTTCAAAGAGAGAAGGAAGACGAGCTTTTCAATGCCCCTCAAAGCTTAGAAAAACTGAAAAGATCCGGCCCATAATCACCCTTCTCCAATTTGTAAGACCATCAAACTCTATTTCATTGAGGAATGTAGCGGGTTGTGTTTGACCTTGGGGGGCAGTGGTGAAAACGGAGGAAGGAGGCTTAAGAAGGTAAGTAGAACAGCGAGGGGGAGGGAAACAGCTGTGCCACGCAATTTAGAATATAAATCACATGGCACAATTTATCATCGGAAATACTTAATTCGAACGAACCGGTAGTTTTTATTACTACCGGTGCAAACCGGTAGCATTTCACCCTTGCTTGGGGGGGGAGGAGGGGATGGCCACCTTGACGTCACAGGTGTGAGGGGCGCTTGAGGTGACGTTTTCACTATGGGAGGGCTGCAGGAGGCTGTCGCAGCTGAAAACGGAACTCGGGGCTGCATGCGGCCCTCCTGAGTTCCGTTTTTGCTGGCAGAGGCACCGTGGGCCGGTCCTTCGCTGTTTCCAGGGCAGCCTCGCGGGCCAGATCTAAGCACTCCGCAGGCTGGATCCGGCCCCCGGGCCTTGAATTTGACACCCCTGATCTATGGGTAGGGAAAAGTGAGGGAAAGAAAAGAGGAACAAGGGGGGAAAAAAAAGACATTGACTTCCGACTCCCTTTGGTGCAGTAGAATAAGGCCTTAACATCAAACCTCAACTTTTTACTTTTACGTAATAGTATAAACTGTAACAACAAATCTATCTCATTGGTAAAATCCAAAATCAAAGTTTCATTTTATTTCCACCTCAAGCATAAAGTCCAGAACTGGTTTCCAAGTAGAAATAAAAGTATTCCTATTTTCGTAAATGTTACAAGTTGAAAGATTATTATTGCATATACCTAAACTGTATTACTACTGGGGACGCGGTGGTTGGGTGGGTAAGACGCGGAGCTTGTCGACTGAAAGGTTGGGAGTTCAGCGGTTCGAATCCCTAGTGCTGCATAACGGGATGAGCTCTCGTGACTTGTCCTAGTTTCTGCCAACCTAGCAGTTCGAAAGCATGTAAAAAATGCAAGTAGAAAAATAGGGACCGCCTTTGGTGGGAAGGGAACAGTGTTCTGTGTGTCTTTGGCGTTGAGTCATGCCAGTCACATGACCATGGAGACGTCTTTGGACAGCGCTGGCTCTTCAGCTTTGAAAATTAGATGAGCACCGCCCCCTAGAGTCAGGAACGACTAGCACATATGTGCGAGGGGAACCTTTACCTTTAAACAGTATTATTATTAGTGTGTATAAAGTACATTGACCCAGACAATACACTGTTCACTAGGCATTTACTTGTTAACGAAAAAACTATAAATAAAATAAATAAAAGCATTCGTATTTTTTTTTCTTTGATCAAACCAGTCCATTTAGCCATCTCTGCTAACTCCCATCGTTTTTGTGCAATCATTTGACCATCGTGGGGATCGACTTTAAAATACCCTTAAGGAGGAATGCAGAAATTAGCCTGGTTTAAGAAATTCATTTTTATATGTCTTGGAATTAAATTTCTTAAACCAGGTTAATGTTTTATTACAGGGGTGTCAAACTGGATTTCTTCGAGGACCTGATCAGCATTGTAGTTCTCCTGTGTGGGCCAGCGGGGTGGGGGGAGGGGGAGACAGACGGGGGAGGGAGACAGGAGGCATGGGGGGGGGCTGCACATGGTCCCCCCACCTCATTTTTGCCCTACATGGCCTCCTGCAGCACTCTCCCAGCCAAAAATGGTCCGTCTTTTGGCTGCTGGAGGCCGTGGAGGCTGAAAACGGGCCGCGTTTTCGGCCTGTTTTCAGCCACAGAGGCATCGCAAGCTGGTCCTTTGTTACTCATGGGCCGGATTTAAGCACCCCAAGGGCCACATCCGGCCCACGGGCCTTGAGTTTCACACCCCTCTTTTATTAGAAGACACCCTAGGAACAAAGCACAAATTCTTTAAAACTGCCCAGTAAGCTCAGTGCCAACTCACCATTCCCCCGCCGAAAGAGCGATCCCAGTTGCCAATGAGTGTGTTCGCCACCATCAGAGGAATGGTGTCTGGGTGACACCAGCCAGCTGCTTCCACCGCAATGGCCAGGTGGGCCAGAGGCATTTTATCATCTCGCACTCGGATCTGATACAATCGGGACACAGGAACACAATGAACAAAACGGCCCAGAGAACTTCACCTAACAGCCATTCCCGAAAAATTACAGTTTCGCAATCGAATGAATATTAAAACTTGCAATTTGGTTCGCATAACTCAACTGAGCAGTAATCTACAAACCCCTGGAAGCTCTTAACACCCATGTGGGAGATCTCCAAGAGAAAATTGAGCTGTAAGAGTTGACACAAAATCTCCAATAAAGTTAAAGATGTACTAATGTAGGGGTTTGCAGAAAACATTGAATGAAGTAGAAATCAGGAGACTGTGAATTCTAGTCTCCTCAGATATGAAAGCCAGCTGGGTGACTTTGGACCAATCGCCAGGCGACAGGGAATTCTAGTCCCGCCTTAGCAGTGGGGGGTTTCAAAATTTTTTACTACCGCTTCTATGGGCGTGGCTTGGTGGGCATGGCTTGGTGGGTGTGGCAGGGGAAGGATACTGTAAAATCTCCATTCCTACCCCACTCCAGAGGAGGGTTACTGCAAAATCCCCATTTTCTCCCAATCAGCTGGGACTTGGGAGGCAGAGAATAGATGGGGGCGGGGCCTGTCAGAATTTTTACTACCGGTTCTCCGCTACAGGTTCGTCAGAACTGGTCAGATCCTGCTGAAACCCACCTCTGAATTTTAGACATGAAAGCCAGCTGGGTGACTTTGGGCCAATCTCTACCCAACTCACCTCACCGGGTTGTTATTGCAGGAAAACAGGCGAGGGGAGGAGCATGAAGAATGTATTGATTTACTTATAAATAATAAAGGCAAAATAAAAACCTAATAAATAAAAAGAAAACTATTTAAAAAAAATCATCAAAGCAACCCAAAAAACTGAACTACTGTGTTTTCCTGAAAATAAAGACTCTTGTCTTATATTTTTTTGAACCCCGAAATAAGCGCTTGGCCTTATTTTTGCGAAGGTGTTATAATTTTGGGGCGTGTGGAGCAAGAATGGGGCTCCTCTTGCTGTCTTACCTGATTTCCAGCTCTGCGTTTAAATATTTTTGGGGAGGGCTTATATTTGAGGGGAGGTTTATTTCAGTGGATGCGCTCAAAAGCCCGATTGGGCTTATTATCAGGGGAGGTCTTATTTTCGGGGAAACAGGGTAGTGATGCCACACATGCAGTCCAACGGCTCAAACTGCATTGAAAGAATTTTTTTAAAAAAAATTTTTATTATTAAATTTATATACCGCCCTACTCCCGAAGGACTCAGGGCGGTGAACAGCCAAAAGATAAAAATACATGTAATACAAAGGTTAAAAGAATCATTTAAAATATATTAAATAGTTTGGGCCAAGATACAAATTAAAACACCCCAGTTTAGACAAATTAAAAATTTAAAAGCAGCATAAAAGAGAAGTTAGGCCAGGCCAGGCCAGCCTGCTGGAATAGGAATGTTTTGAGGGACCGGCGGAAAGCACGCAGATTCGGGATCCTCCGTATCTCTGGAGGGAACTCGTTCCACAGGGCAGGTGCCCCCACAGAGAAGGCTCTCCCCCTGGGGGCCGCCAGTCGACACTGTTTGACTGACGGCACCCTAAGGAGCCCCTCTCTGTGGGAGCGTACTGGTCGGTGGGAGGCCCCTGGTGTCAGAAGGCGGTCCTGTAAATACCGCGGTCATAAGCCATGGAGCTATCCTTCTCAAACTTCTCTGTAGTTTTCATGGTCAAGCTAAAAGCTACGCTAACCAAATCTGCTATCAACCGTATTTTTGGAGGGTGCCGTGTCTCGGGCCCCTTTGAGAAGAGAAAAACCTCCACTTACTTCACTGCCGGTGAACGGGCAGGGGGGCAAAACCGGGGCGCCTTCTTTCTTAATGGAGGGCAAGTTGCCAAAATGGTATTTCGCCAGCTCAAGCAATTCCCCATGAGAAACTCCTAAATGGACGACATACGGATTAGAACGACGTAGACAGACTGCAGAAGGACGTTTTCAGAGTTTTCCACGTAGAGGCAAAAATTAGACTGATAAAGGAGAATATTTTTACCTCAGGATTGAACCGAGGGGTCCTTGGTGGTCTCTGAGCTTGGTTGTTTTCTTGACGATGTTTTGTTACCCAAACTAGGTATCATCATTGGTGCTAGAGTACAGTACAGTATTACTGATGATGTTACCTAGATAGGTAATAAAATGTCAGCAAGAAAAAAACCAAGCTCAGAGAGCATCAAGGTCCACTCATTATAATAACTGGCTGACTACATCATACTTTAATTATTCTATCTGTCCAATTCTCCTTGGTCTGGTTCGGGTAACACCATAACAATTATTATATACCGTATTTTTCAGAGTACAAGACGCTCCGGACTTTAAGACACACCTACCTTTTTTGGGGCAGGAAAACAAGAAAAAAAAAATCTGCCTCTGCCTCCCAGCAATTGGCCTCCTTGCAGCAAACAGCCTGTTTCAGTTTCAGTGTCATTTTCATCACAGCCTGATTAGCACAAGAAAAAAAAAATCTGCCTCCCAGCAATTGGCCTCCTTGCAGCAAACAGCCTGTTTCAGTTTCAGTTTCAGTTTGATCGCAGCCTGATTAGCCCAAGAAAAAAAAATCCGCCTCCCAGCAATTGGCCTCCTTGCAGCAAACAACGGAGCCCCACGTGGCAATAGGCAATGGCAATCCCTGCAGCCTGAAACAGCTGATGGTCGGGAGGCCGATCCAACCGACCATCAGCTGCTTGGGCTAATCAGGGTGTGTGGAAGCGGAAAGGGGCCATTTGCTGTAAGGAGGTAAATTGTTGGGAGGTGGGGGCCGGCAGATGGGTGGGGCTACATTCAGTGTATAAGACGCACCCAAATTTTCACCCTCTTTTAAGGGGGGAAATGTGCGTCTTATATTCCAAAAAATACGGTATATATATATTTGAACAAAAGGGAAAACCATTAATTCTGTACAGTATTTATTGTTTGTTTCTTTATAGTCGATCGCCCGTATTTAATCCTTGTTCCCTGCTAAGGGCCAACTGCTCCACAGTATTGGTTCTTAGGCATTTTCAAAAAAAAACTAACAAGGATGCTAAGCAGAAGGGAAAAGAAACCTAAAATAAATCATGCTTATATTACAGATCAGCAGGACTGCGTCACACCTACCTCCCGCAGACGCCAAGACAATTCTCGGTCCTTTGTAATGCGTTGTTATATATTCCACCAAATCATTGCGGTTAATGGACCTAAAACATGAGTGGAACCAAGGAATGAAAAAAAAAATCACACAAAGGGGAAAAAAAAGAGCAAAAACGCTATTATAAATACAGGTGGTCCTCAACTTACAACAGTTCATTTAGTGACCTTTCAAAGTTACGACGGTACTGAACAGAGGAACGTTTTTCACGCTTATGACCATTGCAAGTATCCTCCTAGTCACCTGAGCAAAATTCGGACGCTTGGCAACCGACTCATATTTATGACGGCTTTGTCACATGATCCTCTTTTGCGACCTTCTGACAAAGCAAAGTCAATGGGGAAACCGGATTCGCTTAATTGCTAACTGAGTAACTGCAGTGATTCACTTAACAGCCGTGGCAAGAAGTGTCATAAAATGGGGCACAATTCATTTAACCACTGTCTCACTTGGCAACATAAATTCTGGGCTCAATTGTGGTCCTAAGTCGAGGACTACCTGTATGAGCAAATTACAAGTGTAATTGAGCCTGGAATTACCGTATTTTTCAGACTATAAGAGGCACTTTTTTGTCTCCCAAAAGGGGCCGAAAACGTCTGTGTGTCTTATAGACTGAAGCCCCATCCACCCGCCAGCTATTTTTTTGGCCTCTGCATGCCCTGTTTTCGGGCCTTTTTTGAGACATTTTTCAGGCCTTTTTTTGGCCCGTTTTTTCTGAAAAAAACGGCCTGAAAAAAACCCGAAAACGGGCCAAAAATCCTCAAAATTGGGTCCAAAAAGCCTCCAATACAGGCCGAAAAAAGGGCTCGGAAAGAGGGCGGAAAAAGCTTCAAAAATGGACTCAAAAAGCCTCAAAAATAGGCCCCCCAAAAGCCCTAAAAATGGGTCAAAGAAAGCCTCAAAAACAGGCCAAAAAAGCCTCAAAAATAGGCCCCTCAAAAGCCCCCAAAACGGGTCAAAGAAAGCCTCAAAAACAGGCCAAAAAAGGCTCAAAAATGGATCAAAAAGCCTTGATAACAGGCTGGGGAAAGCCTCAAAAACAGGCTGGAAAAAAACCCCCCAAAAAGGGTTGAAAAAGCCCCCAAAACGGGCCACAAAAAAGTCTCAAAAATGGGCCAACAAAAGCCGCAAAAATGGGCTGCAAAAAGCCTTGAAAACAGGCCGAAAAAAGCCTGGAAAAGGCTGGAACCTGCAGACTACTGATGGTCAGTCTCTGACTTAAAAGGAGCTGAGAGTTGTTGGCCCATCCAGCAGCCGAATCAGATGAGGAGTCGGCGGCGTGGGAGTCAGAGTCAGCATCAAGGCAACCTGAGAGCTCCGAGGGGGAAGAGGGAATGGAGGTGGCAGAGAGAGACAGACAGAAGAGGAGCCTGGGCTGTCCGTCAGCTCTCAGACGGAGTCAACAGCCCCCAGGTCTGGAAGTGGCTGATGAGGAAGAGGAGGAACAGCTGGGTCCAGTACCTGATGTGCAGATGCGCAGAAGGCAGAGGAGAGGAGAGCAGTGGAAATCTATGGGCCGGTCCTTGGGCCGGAAGAGCCACCGCTGCTAGCGAAGCCCCACCCTAGCTCTGAGGATAGAAGGCAGGAGGTGGAGATGAAACACCTACTTAATGTTCTCGGTGGGTCCTAAAATCGTCCGTCCCAGGGCTGTGTTTTGGTAAGCGGTGGCGTGAAGATAATCGAAGACCACTTCCTGTAGGTTGGTCTCTACTTCCTGCATTTCCCGAAGGATCACGCCTCGTTCCCGCTCAATCTCGGCCTCCCCCAATGTGCTGTTCTGTATGATGTCCGCAAGAATCTCGACCGCTGAAGTCAAAAGACAAGACGGAATAATCATACACACACGATTACAAAATACAAAAGAATGCCATTTAATTCTAATAAGCTAAGGACATGTTTAATTGGGGGAATTATTAAACATAGATAGTCTTCGAACAGTTCATTTAAAGGTAGTCCTCAACTAATGACCAGAATTGAGCCCGAAATTGATGTTGCTAAGTGAGGCAGTGAGTTTTGCCCTGTTTTATCCCTGTGACCCTGGGACACTGCAACCGTCATAAATGTGAACCAGTTGCCAAGCACCTGAATTTTGATCACGTGACCATGGGGATGCTGCAACGGTCGTAAGTATGAAAAATGGTGAAAAGTCACTTTTTTCAGTGCCGTCTCATTTTGAGCGGTCACTAAGCGAACTGTCATAAGTGGAGGGCTACCTGTATTTGCCACCCATCTTTGAGATGACTCTGAGTGGAATATGCGTCAGAAAGCATGGCTAGCATATAGTCACCCCATATTTAATATGTGGTTTGCCAAGCAGAACATTTTTATTTTGTCCTTTAATGACCCCGCAATCCCTTGCGTGATGGAGTCGGGGCAACTGAATGGAGTTGAGGGTTTACTGGCCGGATGCCTTTCTTGTCTCCAATGCGGAGTTTTGTTCAGCAGATAAATTCTCATTGTGCCCAGAGAGAGAAATATCTGCCTCTACCTAGGATCGAACTCACAGCCCCCGATTGTGAAGCGAGAGCTCCGCCTCCAGGCCGCCGCACCACCCGTTTGCCAAGCAGAACATAATAATAAATAATTTAAAAAATAATAATTACCTCTCGGCAGGTCTTTCGAGAAAGCCTTTGCGTAATATACCGTTTGTTCTCTCGAGGTGTAGGCGTTAAGGTGAGCGCCCATGTTCTCAATCTCTAGCTCCAGATCCAACTGAGATCGTTTTTTGGTGCCCTGCGATTTAAGGATCTGTAATTATTTCAACGGGAGACGCGACAGAAATAGGGGAAAAAAAGACATTACTGCCTGGGTCTTCCATCTTAGACCAACGCAGCAGGTGCGCAACTGGGATTTCAAAGGAATCCTAAAAATTCAGACAGCTGACCTATTTACAGGAAGCAAAAGCAGTGGAACGGGTAATACATAAAAAGGAGCAGGGGATTTGAGAAGCTGGAAATTTTGACAGCATTCGATGAGCCCTTAAACTAGAGGTTTGCAACCTTAAAACACTCAGAGAGCCATTTGGACCCGTTTCCCACAGAAAAGAAAACACCAGGAGCCACAAATCCCTTCCCGTGCCTGACGATTTCTTGAGCATCCACAAAACTATCCTACGTAGTTGAATTAAACGTTCTGTTTTCTTCTGAAACTTTTCTTTTCTTGGATTTATCCATGGTTGGCCTACTAGGGGTTGAAAAGCTCAATAAATCACGTGCCGGCGGGTGTCACACATTGGCGGTTGTGACACATATTTTGAGTGACAGGGAGCCGCAGCAGAGGGGTGAAAGAGCCACATTTGGCTCCAGAGCCACAGATTGCTAACCCCTGCCTTAAACAGAGGCCAAAATAGAGGATATTGGCCAAGCTCAAAATATCCATTTGCAGTCATCAAAGTGCTGAAGTGTTTCCCCCTGCTTTTCGGGATGGCAGCTACGAGGATTGTTCATAAAGTAAAGGTAAAGGTTCCCCTCTCACATACGTGTTAGTCATTCCCGACTCTAGGGGTGGTGCTCATCTCCGTTTCAAAGCCAAAGAGCCAGCGCTGTCTGAAGACGTCTCCGTGGTCATGTGGCCAGCATGACTCAACGCCAAAGGCGCACGGAACGCTCTTTCCTTCCCGCCAAAGGTGGTCCCTATTTTTCTACTCGCATTTTTTTACCTGCTTTCGAACTGCTACGTTGGCAGAAGCTGGGACAAGTAACGGGAGCTCACCCCATTACGCGGCGCTAGGGTTTCAAACCGCTGAACTGCCGACCTTTCGATCAACAAGCTCAGCGTCTTAGCCACTGAGCCACCGCATCCCTTTTTATTCTTCACATTATAGTAAAAAAAATAGAATAGAATAGAATAGACCTTAGTGGTTTTCTAATCCAGTCCCCTGCTCAACCAGGAGAACCTATACTCGTGATGGCGAACCTATGGCATGGGTGCCACAGGTGGCATGTGGAGCCATATTGGTGGGCACGTGAGCCCAGCTCTGGCACGCATGTGTGCGCCGGCCAGTTGATTTTCAGGCCTTCTGGGCCCACCAGAAGTCAGGAAACACAGTTTCCGGCCTCCGGAGGGCCTCTGAGGGGGTGGAGAAGGCCGTTTTTGCCCTCCCCAGGCTCCTAGAAAGGCTCTGGAGCCTGGGGAGAGCGAAAAATGGGCCTACCGGGCCCACCTGCCATCGCGTGCCAAAAGCAGGGGGGAGTATGGGGGGCACATAAAATTATGGATGTGGGCACACACGTGTGTGACTTCCCTCACGCTCCCCCTGCTTTTGCCACGCGATAGCCAAAAGGTTAGCCATCACTGACCTATACCATCTCAGACAAGTGGCTGTCCAGTCTCTTCTTAAAAACCTCCAGTGATGGAGAGCCCACGATTTCTGAAGACAAGTTGTCCCACTGTTAGAAAATTTCTCCTTAATTCCAGGTTGCTTCTCTTTGGTTAGTTTCCATCCATGGTTTGTCTTGTCTTGTCTTCGGGTGCTTTGGAGAATAATTTGACCCCCTCTTCTTTGTGGCAGCCCCCTCCAATACTGGAACACTGCTATCATGTCGCCCCTAATTCTTCTTTTCTTCAGACTAGCCAAACCCGAAACCTGCATCCGTTCTTCTTTACGGTTTAGTCTCCAGGCCTTTGATCATCTTAGTTGCCCTTCACTGAACTTTTTCCAAAGTCTCAACTTGGGAAAGTCTCAAATGTTGAGATGGATGCCAACAGCGGTGCCCTTAAAGCTCCATCTTTAATGGCCAGAGCCGAGGGCAAGATGCTAACTCTGTAAACCGCTTAGAGAGGGCTGTAAAAGCAAAGTGAAGCGGTATATAAGTCTAAGCGCTATTGCTATTATCTGTTTTTTATCGCTGCCCTCTGGGCTCTTTGGACCACATCTGACGGACATCTTTAATGACCAACTACTGTTATTCTGTGTCACTGCGTTATTTTGTATTTTCCAGTTAAGCTTCCATTTTGAACATTATGGTAGATTACAGAGAATGTTATCTCTGAAGATAAGACTCTTGGGATTTCTGAAGCTACTGCACATGTCTACATTCTTTCTTTTCTAACTTCCTGACTTTACTTTCTTTTTTGTCTGTCTCTGAGGTAAACTGCCGGTAATATGTAATTAGCGATTTTTTTTCTTTGATAAGAAGCCTGGATAGCTCTGCAGACTAAGCATTGTAATTAACATTCAGCTGTCTGCAATTACTGTAAGTTTGAATCTCACCAGGCTCAAGGTGGACTCAGCCTTCCATCCTTTCTAAGGTAGGTAAATTGAGGACCCAGATTGTGGGGGCAATAAGCTGACTTTGTATAAAATATACAAAAGTATGAAGGCTATTGCTTAACGCATTGTAAGCCACCCTGAGTCTTCGGAGAAGGGCGGCATATAAATCAAATTTTAAAAAAAAGTTTATTAGTATTTATACTTCGGGTTTTCTTTCTTGGAGAGTATACAACATGGAAAACAAGATCCAGTCACCTCTAATTAATCACAGTATTCCCCAGGCGGGGAACGAAGCTGATTCACGCTTTGACATTCTGTGTTTTATCTCTCTCTTATTTCCTGAATGTTCAACACAGCCAACTGAACGCTTGTAATTTTTTAAGGATCCTCGTTGGCTCCCCATACGGCTCAGAAGAATTCTTGTAAAATAAAATAAAAATGCTAGAAGCTACCTCGGGTTTTGTGTCGCACCCGGTCAAAAATCAATAAAAGGAATATTGTGTTAAGAACTTGCCTTAAAAGCCATGTGTTCCAGGAAGTGAGCCGTTCCATTGTTTTTCTCGTTCTCATATCGGCTTCCAGCATCGATCCACAGTCCCACCTGATTCAAAAGCACATGTTTTTTTTTACTAGAACAATAAAATACGGCTGCAATAAATGCAGAGGAAATGCTGATTTTTTTGCTTCAGCGGTTAAAATCTTTGTCAAAACGACGAGACACAAAGATAGCGTTTTCCTCCTGGGCCGTCACTCTGCTGAACACTTAATTCTCACAGCACTGTCTCATTTCTCCTTTTTCCTACCATCTTCTCCTATTGATTTCTTATGATTTATCAATTGTTGTTTGTCAGGTGTTAATCATGATTAACTATGATTTATGAGCTGTGAACTATTACCTGCTATTTATATTACATTGCGAATTTATGTGCCAGAAACAAATTCCTTGTATGTTCAATCACACTTGGACAATAAGGAATTCCTCCTCTCCTCTCCTCTCCTCTCTTATTCTATTCTCTTCTAATTTTATTCTATTCTAATTCTATCCTAATTTTATTCTATATTCTATTCTAGTCCCAATTCTAATTCTAATTCTAATCCTAATCAAATGTTAGAATTTAAACCATATATGCCCGTGTCATCTTGAGAAAGGACAGCTTTTCGCTGACAAAGGTTACTTACTGTACATGTTGTCAGTCCAGAATCCTCAGAAGCTACCCTCAGGCCATTGTCCAGAGTCGAGACTTTTGTTTCGGGGACATTCACAACAATTTGGGGTGCTACTTTGGTAGCCCTATATCGGTTTCTCCCAAGATGGAGGGCCTAGTTTGGGGAAAAGAAAAAAAAGTGATTAAAAAAATATGCAATGTTGTTTTATTTAAGAGAAATTAAAAGCAGGGGTATCAAACTCAAGATCTGACCAGCGGGGTGCTTAGATCTGGCGCGCAGGGCAGCCCTGGAAACAACGAAAGACCGGCATGCAGAGCCTCTGCCATGCAGCCCTCCCAGGCTCCATTTTCGACCGCAATGGCCTCCTTCAGCCTTCTGCCAGTGAAAACGGAACTCAGGACGAAAACGAAAAATGAAAGGAAAAAGGAAAGAGAAAGGAAGGAAGGAAGGAAGGAAGGAAGGAAGGAAGGAAGGAAGGAGGGAGGGAGGGAGGGAAGGGAGGAAGGAAAAAGGAAGGAAGAAAAAAAGGAAGGAAGGAAAGAAAGGAAAAAGAAAGGAAAAAAGAAGGAAAAAAGGAAGAAAGGAAAGAAAGAAAAAAGGAAGGAAGGAAGGAAGGAAGGAAGGAAAAAAGAAAGGAAAAAGGAAGGAAGGAAAGGAAGGAAGGAAGAAGGAAAGAAAAAAGGAAGGAAGAAAGGAAAAAAGAAAAGAAGGAAGGAAGAAAGGATGGAAGGAAGGAAGGAAAAAGAAATGAAAACGGAAAGAAAGAAAGGAAAAAGGAAGGAAAAAAGGAAGGAAGGAAAGGAAAAAGAAAGGAAGGAAGGAAGGAAAGAAAGAAAAAAGAAAGGAAAAAGGAAAGAAAGAAAGGAAAAAGGAAGAAAAGAAGGAAAGGAAGAAAGAAAGAAAAAGGAAGGAGGGAAGGAAGGAGAGAGGGAGGAAAGGAAAGGAAAGGAAAGGAAAGGAAAGGAAAAAAGGGAGGGAGGGAGGGAGGGAGGGAGGGAGGGAGGGAGAGAGAGAGAAAGAAAGAAAGAAAGAAAGAAAGAAAGAAAGAAAGAAAGAAAGAAAGAAAGAAAGAAAGAAAGAAAGAAAGAACCCACCGGCCAATGTTATAAGGCAAGGGGTCTACAAATCTACCAGCATGCTTGACTAAGGAATTCTGGGAGTTGAAGTTTACAAGTTGCCAACTTTTTTGAGATTCCGGCTAGAGTGGTTGGTACATAGACCTAAACCGCTAGAGGGCACCATTACACCGCCGCCCTCTGGCCGTCTTCCGGTATTCTATCCACCCAGGCCGCGATTCCCCCGCCATGAGACTACATCTCCCAAAATGCAACGCGCTCAAGGCCCGCCGCAGTAAGAAAGCAGCCGAGGCGCTCCAGCCGGCCTTTAAAAAGCCCGTCACGGTGTGAATCGTCCCTTACCCGCTGTCCGGCGGTTGAGCACCGCGTGGTGAGCTGTCCCGGCCGAGCCCAGAAAAGCCGGCGGCCCGCACGGCAAGCGGCAGACACGGTCGCCGCCATCTTAGTTCGCAAGCGAAGGAATCGGCTGATGAGCCGGGAGCACTTCCGGAAGGGAGAGTCACGTGACCGGGGGTGGGCGGGGCAGAGCCACATGATTGACATTTTAAAAATGCTGGAGGCTTTTCTTGGCTATTTTAACTGTTTTTATGAGTTTTTCTTTCAATTTCAACCTCACCTTAGGCAACCATCCAATAGCAGGAAGCAGCTTCTAGCAGATCCCCCTCTCATGATTCACCATGAGGCTGCAAAAATCCCAAACTTGTGAATCCTCAGGATCCATGGATGCTTCCATGATCTTAGTGTGTTTTAAGCCTCTGTGATCAATTTATGCCACGTTGGTTCCAAAATGCGCTGAAGTTCGATTTATTACAGAGGTCTTCAAACTTGGCAGCTTTAAGACTTGTGGACTTCAACTCCCAGAATTCTCCAGCCAGCTTAACTGGCTGGAGAATTCTGGGAGTTGAAGTCCACAAGTCTTAAAGCGGCCAAGTCTGAAGACCTCTGATTTATTATCTCCTTCCACTTATGACTGTAATTTTGTTGCTTGTATCCTTATGGTTTATATGGATATTGTTTCCTGATTGCTTATTTGTACCCTATGACTATCACTAAGTGTTGTACCTTAGGATTTTTGATGAACGTTTCTTTTCTTTTATGTACACCGAGAGCGCATGCACCAAGACAAATTCCTTGTGTGTCCAATCACACTTGGCCAGTAAAAGATTCTATTCTATTCTATTTTATAGCAATTCTGTTTCTTTAGGTTTTCATTCTCACAGGCTGAGCAGCAGTAAGTGCTTGACAAAAAGACCCCTGATAGACTTGGAACTATTGGACCCTATTTCCTGACAGAATAGAATAGAATAGAATAGAATAGAATAGAATAGAATAGAATAGAATAGAATAGAATAGAATAGAATAGAATAGAATAGAATAGAAAATGTGGAGTGGAAGAGAAGAGAAGAGAAGAGAAGAGAAGAGAAGAGAAGAGAAGAGAAGAGAAGAGAAGAGAAGAGAAGAGAAGAGAAGAGAAAATATGGAGTGGAGTAGAGTGGAATGGAAAGGAAAGGAATGGAGTAGAGTAGAGTAGAGTAGAGTAGAGTAGAGTAGAGTAGAGTAGAATAGAATAGAATAGAATAGAAAATGTGGAGTGGAAGAGAAGAGGAGAGGAGAAGAGGAGAGGAGAGGAGAGGAGAAGAGAAGAGAAGAGAAGAGAAGAGAAGAGAAGAGAAGAGAAGAGAAGAGAAGAGAAAATATGGAGTGGAGTAGAGTGGAATGGAAAGGAATGGAGTAGAGTAGAGTAGAGTAGAGTAGAGTAGAGTAGAGTAGAGTGTAGAGTAGAGTAGAGTAGAGTAGAGTAGAGTAGAATAGAATAGAATAGAATAGAATAGAATAGAATAGAATAGAATAGAATAGAATAGAATAATTTATTGGCCAAGCATGATTGGATACACAGGAATTTGTCTTGGTGCATAAGCTCTCAGTGTACATAAAAGAAAAGATACCTTCATCAAGAATCATAAGGTACAACACTTAATGATAGTCATAGGGTACAAATAAGCAATCAAATCATATTAGGAAACAGTCAATATAAATCGTAAGGATACCAGCAACAAGGTTACAGTCATACAGTGGGAGGAGATGAGTGATGGGAACAATTAACCTGTGGAACGACTTGCCTCCAGAAGTTGTAAAATGGTCCCAACACTGGAAGTTTTTAAAGAAGAGATTGGACAGCCGTTCGTCTGAAATTGTATGGAGTTTCCTGCCTGAGCCAGGGAGATGGATTAGAAGGCCTCCAAGGTCTTAAATAAATCTATTATTATTACAAAATTAAATTTATTTGGTGAACCGTCATACCATTGGGATTATAACAATAATAAACAATTAAAAAGGAAGTTTAAACAAAGCAAAGTACAAAATTGTGGAAACCTTTTGGGAAAAGTGTATTTTCTAAAACTAGTTAATAACACCATCATGTCAACTCATACTTCTTTGGGTAACTTTTAGCATGAATTACGGCCTTACAACATCTTCCCATGGAGTGAACCAAGTCTTTTAGTTCCGCAGCTGTTATAATGTGAAACCAAGATTGAATGATGGCTTCTATTAACTGGGTTTTATTGCTGGGTCGCTTCTGATTAACAAGTTTCTTTCGCCAGCTCCATAGATTTTCAATTGGGTGAAGGTCTGGGCTATTCCCAGGCCATTCCAGCAGTGAAATAGGATTATCTTGAAACTCCCCCCCCCCAAAAAAAGTGGTGTTATTAGCCATCAAACCTCAAAAATACACTTTTCCCAAAAGTTTTCCACAATTTTGGCCACTACTGTATGTTTATTGCTGCAACTGGCATGAATCGATGACAGTAGCAGTGTCCCCGAGTTATGTGATCACTTTTTATGACTTTTCCAGCTGGTTTCCCACAAGCGAGGTAAATGGGGAAAACTACATTCACTGAACAACCATTTGATTTACTTAAAACTGCAGTGATTCGCTTCAGTATTGTGGCAAAAATATAGTGAAATGCAGCCTAAGTCACTTCAAAACTGCCTCGCTTAGTGACAGAAATTTTGGGCTCAGCTATGGTCGTAAATCAAGAAATATCTGGATTCTTTATTTGTGTTCTCGGTATATCCCTCTAAAGAAATAGAGATAGTTTGATTATAGAAACTGAAGGGTAGAAGGTACATAAAATCTGAATTTCAGATAAATTTTAGATTAGTTCTGTGAAGTTACTAAGTGCAAGTAAGCTTTCCTGGCAGCACAATTGTAAACAATAATAAATTAATGGCTTACATGTCGAGTAAATTTTTGGGGTTTTGTAATCTTCCCTTCTCATCATCTCTTCCTTATTTCTTTTAAAACCATCTGGCTTTCATGTTGGGTTTTGCAAAGTAAGCGCCTAATCGTTGCCAGTAAAAATGTCCTTTGGGCAATTACAAAACCAGCCTGTTTTGTAATTACTCAAACCATTATCAGCCAGTGATAACGGTTTTGAGTAATTATTCCTAGCTTACAAATATCCAAGGGTGGACATTTATTAAACCAGAGACTTAATTAAAGCTACTCCAACTCATTCCCAAATTCTAGGCAGCTGGTGTGGTGTACTATTAACATATTGTTATAATTATATATTAATATATGGAATTAAAGGATGTCGTATAATACCTGGTATTTAAAAAAAGATTATATATTCTGTCTCTCAATAAACAGCTTTGAAGATAATCAGAGGAGGTTAGGAGCCAAATGTAACTTATCTGAAATAAACATATAACTGAGTTGAAGCTAACGTTTTATAAAATCATTAAGCGAAAGGCATTGAACCGACTTAATAAACGAAAATAATTTATTGGTGGTTTGGGGTAGTGGCATCTCCAGTTTCAGCATATGGCAAGATAGTTATGTATCGTTCATATCACTTTTAGTTTATAATACCAGAAATACCTAAAAAATTACTATCAGTTTGGTATGCTTTGGTAAAGGTAAAGATTCCCCTCACACATATGTGCTAGTCGTTCCCAACTCTAGGTGGCAGTGCTCATCTCTGTTTCAAAGCCGAAGAGCCAGCGCTGTCCGAAGACGTCTCCGTGGTCATGTGGCCGGCATGATTCAACGCCAAAGGCGTACGGAATGCTGTTACTTTCCCACCATTTTCTACCTGCATTTTTTTACGTGCTTTCGAACTGCTAGGTTGGCAGAAGCTGGGACAAGGAACAGGAGCTCACCCATTACGCAGCACCAGGGATTCGAACCGCTGAACTGTCAACCTTTTGATCAACAAGCTCAGTGTCTAGGCCACTGAGCCACTGCAGCCCTTGGTATGTTTACCATGTGACTTCTGACTTCAAATATTAGATTTCTATTGTAGAATACACACACACACACACACACACACACACACAACTTTAAAAATTTAAATAATAAAGAAATAAAATAAATAAATTTATTGATTTTTAAAAAGAACAGAAAAAGATAAACAGAAAGAAATGAAAAAAGAAAAAGCTCAGGAAAGAAAAAGAATGATAGTGGAAAAATGAAAGGAGAAGAAAGAAACAGAAAAAGAAGAAAGGAAAATGGAAAAAGAATAATTTCTGACTTTCTTAAGTACAGGCGGTCCTCGACTTACAACAATTCATTTAGTGACTGTTTGAAGTTACAATGGCTCTGAAAAAAGTGACTTATGATTGTTATTCACACTTACGACTGTTCCCGCATCCTCATAGTTCATGTGATCAAAATTCCAACCCTTGGCCAAGGACTCATATTTATGAGGGTCGCAATGTCCAAGGGTCATGCCTGGGCTCTCCTTTTGCGACCTTCTGAAAAGCAGGGGAAGTCAGATCCACTTATCAACCTGTGGCAGGTAGTCTTTGACTTACGACCACAATTGAGCCCAAAATATCTGTTGTTAAGTGAGTTTTGCCCCATTGTACGACCTTTCTCGCCGCAGTTGTTAAGTGAATCCTTGCGGTGGATAAATTAGTAACTTATCCAACGTGAATCCGGCTTCCCCATGGACTTCGCTTGTCAAAAGGTCGCAAAAAGGGATCACATGACCTTGGGAGACAGCAACGGTCATAAGTATGAACCCGTTGCCAAGCATCCAAATTTTGATCGCACGATCGAAGGTTGTAAGTTCGAAAAAGGGTCATAAGTCACTTTTTTCAGTTGCCGTTGTAACTATTGTGGCCTGCCAGACTCGGACGATGAGGAGGTTGGGGAGGAATTTGGGCCAGTTCTGGAGCCTGGAGAAGGCTCTGATGGATGCTCAGTGTCGGACACAAAGTTAGAGCCTGGGACATCCGGAATTTCCCAGCCACCGAAGAGGCAGCTGCCTTTGGAGGCTGAGCTGAGTGAGGCGGAAGAACAGCTGGGGCCTGTTCCAGATGCATGTATGCACAGAGCAGATAGGAGAGGTGAGAAAATGGAGGACAAGGAGTCGACTCAGGAAGCAAAACGAACGTGGACGCTGAATGGCCCTTCCCTGGCTGGGGAATAAATAGGAGGAAAGGGGAGTGGTGGTCGTAGCAGACAACCGTTCGCATTTCTGAAGATTTTGCTCATTGTGTTTCCTGCGACAAACACTGTCTTGCCAGAACTGAGTTTTGTTTATTTGAACTGACTTAACTTGCAGCCTTTCGGCCTTGCAATTATCGCAATTATCGTAACAAGTGGATAAGGCCTATTGCTTCAGTTAACGCCTTGCAGGAGGATTCTTGCCTGGACTTTGTGGGGGAATGCAGCTAATTCACAAAAGGGTAAATAAAGAGGAGTTTTGTCTTTCCGAAGAGTCTGTTTCTTCCTTCTGTGAAGGCCGAGTCAGAACAGTAACTTTGGTCACTAAATGAACAGTTGTAAACTCAGGGCTACCTGTATTTAAGTTAACAACAGTGATGGTATTCAGCTGGTTTTATCCGGTTTGGGCGAATTGGTAGCGGCGGCTGCGGGAGGCTCCACCCACCTGCCCGGACATCATTGCGTCCCCTTTTTGACACTCTGCACATGCACCGAAGACCCTTCGCTACCGGTTTGCAAACGTGTACCGAAGGTAAGTGAATACCACCCCTGGTTAACAGCTACAGCGATTCACTCAACAACGATGGCAGGGAAGGTTGTAAAATGGGGCAAAACTCACTTAACAACTGTCTCGCTTAACAACATCAATGCCCGGCTCCATGATGGCCGTAAGTCGAGGACAGCCTGTATTGTGATGCCGTTTAGTCCTTTTTTTTCCCTGGTTGAGTTCCAAAAGATGATGTCACAATGGCAAGAGGAATCCGTTTGCCGCAGCAATAACATGGAATTTAGAACTTAGTTTGTTAGATCCACATTCCAACCAACATCTGAAAGAGCCCCAACCTCTTCTTAGGATGCCAGGGAGAAAGGATCCGTATCAGTAGATCGCTGCTGACAGGTAGTCCTCGGACTTACGACAGTTCCTTTAGTGACCGTTCAAAGTTACAACGGCACTGGAAAAAGTGACGTGACCGTTATTTCAGTTAAGAGGACGAGGAGCCCGGAGGTTAAAACAGATGAAGAACGAATGGAGGAATTGGGTATGTCTGGTCTAACGAAGAGAAGGACTACTAAGGGGGGACATGATAACAGTCTTCCAGGACTTAAGGATCCCATAGATCAGTGATGGCTAATCTTTGCCGGACCGAGTGCCCAAAGCGCATGCAGGAATGCACAAATGCACATGTGTGTGGCCAAACCCCCAAAATGCAATGCATGTGTGGCCCCTTGCATGCGCCTCATGCCCCGCATATGTGCACAAGGCCCTGTGGATGTGCCGTGCCTTTGCATGCAACTCACCCCCGCAGATGTGCACATGCACCCTGCATGCGCCCCGCCCCTGCATGCACCCTTCCCTGTGCATGCATGCACCCCCCCCACATGCACCCTATCCCTCCATGGGCCCTGTCCCCGGGCATGCATGCAGGGCCCCCTGCATGTGCCCAACCCCGCATGCACCCCTGTGAATGCGCCCCTTATGCATGCGTGCACACTCCTGGATTCACTCTGTCCCTGCATAGGCTCTGTCCCACTGCATGCTCGCACGGCCCCCTGCATGCACCCTTCCCTGTGAATCCGCCCTCCCATGCATGCGTGCACACCGCCGCATTCACCGTCTCCATGCATGCATTCATACATGGCCCGCACCGACACGCACACGCTCCCCCACATGCACACACAGCCCTCCCGCATGTGCCCCGCCCCCCTGTGCATGCACTGCAGAGACCCAAAGACCAGCTGGCCGGTGAGAGGCGCGCATATGCACGGCAGAACTGGGGTGACCGCTCGCGTGCCCACGGAGAGCATGCTGAGTGTTGCCTCTGGCACGCGTGCCATAGGTTTGCCATCTCGGCCATAGATTCTTCTATGGCATAGAAGAAAGGGTTGAGGGCCAGGGGCATGACAAGATGGAGTCCTCTACTTACAACCCTTTGTTTAGTGACCACTCAAACTTACAACGGCCCTGGAAAACGACCATTTTTCACGTTTACGATCGTTGCAGCATCCCCAACGGTCACGGGATCAAAATTCAGATGCTTGGCCACTGATTCGCATTTATGACTGTTGCAGTGTCGTCTCCCGGGATCACGCGATCCCCTTTTGCCACCTTCGGACGGAGCAAACTCGACAGGGAAGCCAGATTCGCTTCACCGCCGGCTTACTAACTTACCGACCTCACTAATTTACTTAACAACGGACGGAGGCAAGGCCGCAAGAGGGATCGTAAAATGGGGCCAAACCTCAACCAACCTCTCCCTCAAAATTGGGTTGTAAATCGGGGACTGCTGTAGTTAATTGCTGGTTCCCGGTTAGGGGAAGCCCCTTTTCTTACTCCCCTTCCTCTCCCCCCCCCCCACCACAACACGTGTAACCCGTGCAGACGTGCAACCGCCCAAGAGGGGAGGTTTCTGGGCAGGAGGCTGGGCCAAGCCGGCCTCCCCTTTCCGAGAGAGGGCAGCCGAGGGCTGGAAGGAGGGAGAGCCGGGCAGGAACGAGGCCAGGCCGGGCGCCCCGCGAAGCTGCTCCGGGCCGGGCTGAGCCGCTGCATGGGGAAGCGGCCCTGCCGGGCTCCGTCCTCGCTGCTCGGGGCGGCGGCTGCGGCGGGCGAGGGGACCGCGGGGCAGAGGCGGCTCGGCGGCGGGGCTCGGCGGGGCAGGGAGAAGCGCCGGAGGCCGCTTATGGAGGAGGAGGAGGAAGAAGCGGCCGCCCTGCGGGAGCCCAGCCGGGAGAGGTGAGCGATCTCCGGGGAGCCGCGCCGGGAGGGGATCGCTCGGGGAAGGGAGATCCCACCGGATCCCACCAACGGAAGCCTTGCCGAGCGATCTCTGCAAGCCCCGCCGGGAGACGGGAGAGATCGCCGGGCACTAGGAGTGGATCGCTCGGGGAGGGGAGATCCCACCGGATCCCATAAAAGGAAGCCTTGCCAAGCGATCTCTGCAGCCCCGCCGGGAGAGGGGAGAGATCTCCGGCCATTAGGAGTGGATCGCTCGGGGAGGGGAGATCCCACCGGATCCCATAAAAAGAAGCCTTGCCAAGCGATCTCTGCAGCCCCGCCGGGAGAGGGGAGAGATCTCCGGCCATTAGGAGTGGATCGCTCGGGGAGGGGAGATCCCAGCGGATCCCATAAAAGGAAGCCTTGCCAAGCGATCTCTGCAGCCCCGCCGGGAGAGGGGAGAGATCGCCGGGCACTAGGAATGGATGGATCGCTCGGGGAGATCCCAACCGGATCCCGTCAAAGGAAGCCTTGCCAAGCAATCTCTGCAGCCCCGCCAGGGAACGGGAGAGATCTCCAGGCATTAGGAGTGGATCGCTCGGGAAGGGGAGATCCGAAGAGGTCCCACCCGATCCCATCAAGGGAAGCCAGGCCAAGCGATCTCTGCGGCCCCGCAAAGAGCCCAGCCAGGAAAGGTGGGAGATCGCCGAGGGGATCACTTGGGGCGGGGAGATGATCCGAAGAGATCCCACTGGATCCCATCAAGGGAGAAGCCTTGCAAAAAGGATCTCTGCAGGCAGCTACAGCCGGGAGAGGTGGGGAGATCGCTAGGCGCCAGGAATGGATCGCTTGGGGGAGGAGAGATCCGGAGATCTAGGGAATCTCTGCAGAGCTGCAGCTTTCGATTTCCTCTGCTTCGGATGGCGGCCGAGGCTGGGCTTTTTCCCTCCCGGGAGGAAAACTCCCTCCGGCCACCGAGACCCCCGAATCCCACCGGTCTTTTCCTGCACCCCGCAGCTTCGTCCGTCCGTCCGACCGTCCGTCGTTCTGCGGGGCTGGTCGCCGGACGCCCCAGCCTCCGAGGGGCCCCTTCGGGCGTGGGAGGCCCTGGCCGTGGGGTTGGCAGGGACTGGCGGAACGGGGGCTCGGACGCCGGTTTCGAACTCGGTTCCGGGGTGCAGGAGGTTTCCCCAGATGTGCGCCAGATGTGGTGGGGGAAATCCTGCTTCCACCCATCCCCTACTCCCATCTTCGCCTTTGGAGGGAGCCGCTCGGGAACCGGCTTCACGTGGGCCTGGGTGCTGGAGAGGGAGCCAGTGAACTGGAAATACTGTAGCACTGATGATGTTACCTAGTTCGGTTAATGAACGTCTGCAAGAAAACAAGCAAGCTCAGAGAGCGCCAAGGACCCCACAGTATCCTCCTCTTCTTCTCCACACTCCCCCCTGGCACTGATAAGGGTACTTAGTTTGATAATGAAATGTTTTCAAGAAAACCGCTAACCTCAAGAGAGCACCAAGGACCCCACAGTCCTCTCCCTCCTCTTCTTCCCTCCCCCCTCCTCCTCTTTTTCCACCCTGCAAACCCCCCTCCCTTCTAGAACTGATGGTGTTACCAAGTTGGGTAATGAGACGTCTGTAAGAAAACCACCCAGCTCACAGAGCACCCAGGACTCCTCATTACCCATGCTACAAGTCTGGAAGACAAGGATGCATTCATTGCCTCTGGGTCAGTCAAAAGAGCGCATTTTTCTTGCAATCAGAAATGTTATAAACACGATCAGAAAGGATAACGGAGCAAATCAGGGTGTGGTTTTCCTCTCCTGAAAGCTAGATAATTAATAATAATAATAAAAAAGCTTACAAACTGAGAGCTTTTATTCTTCATTAGGAAACAGGGTGCCTTTCTATTGTGGGGAGTGGGTGGGTGGGAAATATTAATCAAATATTAATTATTGTGGATTCCTTATCAATGGCAAGTGGGTCGTTTCTGTATTTAGCTCAGACGGGATTAAATTTTGGAGGAGAAGAAGGTAAGAGCAGAAATTGGATTATTAAGGCTGCAAAATTGAGAGTTGTTGTGTTCAGTTGTTTAGTCCCAGAGGGAGACGGTTTAATTTGTGCCTTAAACAAACCTAGAAATTAAATTTGAGTTCACTTCTTTGTTCCTCGGCAATATTAGAAAATAACAGTACGGTTTGCAATCGCTTTCTAAAAAAAAAAAAAATTAAAAATAAATTAAAGCGTCCCGATTGCTAAATAATTGTTTTGGAACGAGAGCCATTTGGGATGTCAGATACTGAATGGGAAAATGGTGCTTAATTGAGATATTAGCATGCATAGCGTTCAGCCTTTCTGGTTTATCTTTTTTATTCTTTTTCCCAAAGACTGACTCATTTTTAGCCGGTGAATAGGTTCGAATCCACAAATGAATGAAAAGGCAGGCGGTTCTATTCAGTTGCTATGGTTCGGGCGTTCTCCAACATTCACATGGAAATGTGCTGTGTTGGCTTTTCAGAAAAGTGTTACATAATCCTCGCCTGCCAAATTTGTATTCTGTGCAGAAACTGCTGTCTTATTCTACATTTGCGATGAAGAGCCAATTTAACTTAGATATTGTTCAGAGCCAGGCATTCTCCGCAGCTTTGCCGAAAGTAAACTAGCCGTCGGGAGAAATCATGAAAATAACTCCCATCTCTACAGAAAAAAAATACCGTATTTTCCGGCGTATAAGACGACTGAGCGTATAAGACGACCCTCCTCAGAACCATTTAAGGCTCGTCAGAGCCTTATGGGCTGGTCTGCCTGGTTACAGGAGAATGAGACCCGGCGTATAAGACGACCCCCGACTTTTGAGAAGATTTTTGTGTGTTAGAAAGTAGTCTTATACGCAGGAAAATACAGTATACATGAGACTGACAATTGCTCCTGATCATTTAACCCCGTGATAGTGAAGCTACGGCAAATCGGTGGGCATGTGAGCTCAGCTCCGGTGTGCCAATTGATTTTTGGGCCCACCAGAAGTAGGGAAACAGTTGTTTCCTGCCTCCGGAGGGCCTTGTGGGGTGATGGTGGGGAAGGCATATTTTTCTCTCTCCCCAGGCTCCAGAGCCTTTCTAGGAGTCTGAGGAGGGTGAAAACTGCCTTCCCCATCCTCCCGGAGTCCCTCCAGAGGCCGGAATTGGCCCATTTGCCAACTTCCGGTAGGACCTGAAGGCCCGTTTTTTGCTCTCCCCAGGCTCCAGAGCCTTTCTAGGAACCTGGGGAGGGCAAAAATGGCCTTTTCCACCCCACCCCACCCCCCGGAAGTGGGACCGGAAGTTGGCAAATGGTTCCACTTCCTATGGGGAAGGCCATAAATAATATGAAAAAATAAATATAAATATAAATATAAATATAAATATAATCATCTTTTAATGACCCTATAATCCTTTGCGGGGTGACGTCTGGGAAACTGAATGGAACTGTGTATTTACTGGCCAGATGCCCTTCCTGTCGCCAATGTGGAGTTTTGTTCAGCAGATACATTCTCATTTTGCCCAGAGAGAGAAATATCTACCCCTACCTAGAATTGAACTCACAGCCTCCTGATTGTGAGAGCTTCACCTCTAGGCCATCACACCCCTCAGGAATATATCTACCTCTACCCCTACCCCTACCTCTCCCTCTCCCTCCCTCCCTCCCTCCCATCTATCTGAGCCTGTTTGATTCTCTTGTTCTCAATAATTTAGTTTGGACCAGTGAAATCCAATTTTTTTTACTACCGGTTCTGTGGGCGTGGTGTGGGTTGGTGGGCGTGGCAGGGGAAGGATACTGCAAAATTTCCATTCGCTCCCCACTCCTGGGGGAAGGATATTACAAAATCTCAATTCCCACCCCGCTTTGGGGTCAGCCAGAGGTGGCATTTGCCCGTTCTCCGAACTACTCAAAATTTCCGCTACCGGTTTTCCAAACTACTCAAAATTTCCGCTACCGGTTCTCCAGAACCTGTTAGAACCTGCTGGATTTCACCCCTGGTATGGACACGCTCATTTCCAAGTCAGCTTTTGCCAACTTTCAGCCTTTGTAACAGTGCCATTCGTGGAACCTTGAGCAATGAGAAAAAGTTGAGAAAAATGGCAGAAATTGAAAATATTTTTTTCATGCTGAATTGCACTGCCCAGTCCCCACCTGTATTTCTGGATGTATTTTCCAGGGTTGTGAATTTTTTCAGTCCTGGATGCATTTGTTCTTGTGACATGACCTCAGAGAGGCTGCCAACGCTTTGGAGATTCCTGCCTGCAGGGTTTAAAATGTGAAGAAACAACACAAGTGTTGAATCGGGCGATGGAAGAGACAAGACGGCTCAGCCAATGAGGTTAAAGAAGTCTATACTCACTCTTTGTTCAGTCTGTCTGCATATTCAACGACAAGAATGCGCACACAATTGGAGAAGACGCCAAGAAGAAGGAAAACGAGCGAATGGAAACACCCCAATCTTCTCTTCCACCCACCTCTCCAGATGGAACTACTTCCTTCATCTTCTGCAAATTGCTGTATAATAAAAGGAAACAAATACTTTGCTAAGTAACCAAAAATCTTAATTAATAGCAGTAACAACATTCTTCAACTTCCAGTTCAGTGAGATGAACTATTTAAGTCGATGTTGTGGGTGTAAGCTCGTGCTTGCTAGCTGCTTCTCGGGTTTTTTCCGAAAACTGTCATGAACTATAACTCGCTTCTTCAGACACCGTTTCGGTAGGTCAGATTTTCTAAGATTTTCTGCCAAGGCTGATGGGTTCAAATTTCTATGAACAAAAGCTTTCAGTTAATTAAAAAAAATAAAATAAATTAGAGCAGGCCGGTTGCATAAAGAGGACACCGATTTGAACATACGAGTAACTTTTTGCAAACTGTTAATGTTAGCAACTTTTAAAGTTACGATGCCTAACTGCTTACTTCTAAAGGTGAGTAACTTCTAACTAGGAAATGTGGAAAGACAGCGCATGCTTATTGGTCAGTTTATTTATTTATTTATTTATTTATTTATTAGTTTGATTTATATGCCGCCCTTCTCCAGAGACGCAGGGCGGCTTACAATGCGTTAAGCAATAGCCTTCATACTTTTGTATATAGCTGCTTAGTAGGGCTTTCGGGGCCCCCTAAGTGGTGTTCTTTTTTATACAAAGTCAGTTTATTGCCCCCACAATCTGGGTCCTCATTTTACCTACCTCGGAAGGATGGAAGGCTGAGTCAACCTTGAGCCTGGTGAGATTTGAACTCGCAGTAATTGCAGGCAGCTGGCAGCTTAAGTGCTAATTTAACAGCGCTTCAGTCCACTGTGCCACCAAGGCTCCTAGTCCAAGTTACTCACAGATTGCATTCTTGATTGTTTTCAAAAGCGTTAGGCTATTTTTCTGACGTCAGAAAATTTAGGCCTGGGCTCCTGTGGTCAGATTTGGGGGAGATTTTGGGTTTCTAGTCCAATACCCTGTTCTAATGTTGGAAGAAATGTCTATCTAGGTTCAGTTCCAGTTGGGAAGAAAGACATTGGACACATGGAAATTGCTTGGAAAGATGATTTAATAGAGGACCACATGGGTTTTTTGGATCCTGGGCAAAAAGAGCACACGGAGTGGAGAGAGGCATATTATTCATGCATTCTCCTGGGCCCTGCCTTAGAGTTTCCTGTTCCTGAACAAGAAATGTATCCCATTGGCTGTCAGACTCCCAGGGGGACGGGGGGTCTTAGCTAACTTTGTCTGTGTCCCAGGCCTGGTTGAATCTTGCTGGGTGATGATGTAATGAAGAGGCTTTGGGCAATTCCTATTAATGGCTTAATGGCTTTGTCCTGGTTTAGATTTTGAGTGAGAGCTAATCCTATCATGTCCTGAGGGCCATGTCTTTTGTGTTGTAGATAAGCTGGCCCAGCCTTTTGTCTTGTAAATAAGCAAAGTATCTGCTGGGGGCGGGGAGCTGGGGCTGAGTTTCTGTCTTAAGATTTCTATTTTTCTTGTACAGGAAATATTCTGCCTTTTTAATATTTCCTAGAATATTTCATTTTTCTAGGAGTGGGGTGGGTGTTAACTTCCTACACTAACATGCCTCTGCGTGCTTAAAATGTACCTATCTCGTGGGTATCTATATCTAGATACAGACAGTCCTTGACTTACAACCACAATTGAGCCCCAAATGTATGTTGCTGAGTGAGACATTTGCTAAGTGAGTTTTGCCCTATTTTACGACCTTTCTTGCCACCGTTGTTAAGTGAATCACTGCGACAGTTGAGTTAATAACACGGTTGTTAAGTGAATCTGGCTTCCCGCATTGACTTTGCTTGCCAGGAGGTCAAAAAAGGGGATCACATGACTCTGGGACCCTGCCACCATCATAAATATGAGTCGGTCGCCAAGCGTCCAAATTTTGATCACGTAACCATGGGGATGCTGCAATTGTCATAAGTGTGAAAAAATGGTCCTTTTTTCAGTGCCTTCATAACATCGAACGGACACTAAATGAACTGTTGTAAGTCGAGGGTTACCCGTATACATGACTATGGTTGTATATCATGCTCTGTTCTAATGAAGCCATGTTCCAACTTTGCAAGCCTCTGGAGACCACAGATCAGAGGTGGGTTTCAGTAGGTTCTGGAGAACCGGTAGCGGAAATTTTGAGTAGTTCAGAGAATCAGTAAATACCACCTCTGACTGGCCCCGCCCCCCATCTATTCTCTGCTTCCCGAGTCCCAGCTGATCGGAGGGAGGGAATGGGGATTTTGCAGCAACCTTCCCCTGCCACGCCACGCCACCAAGCCATGCCACAGCCACCAAGCCACACCCACAGAACCAGTAGTAAAAACGTTTGAGTCCCACCACTGCCACAGATCTCTTTTATTTCTTAATAACAGGCTTAGCAAACGTTAGCTGTAGAGAGTACAGAGTACAAAACTGTACAAAGGTTAGATGTACAGAATCGAGCACCTGGAATTCATTTACAAATTCCAAGATGTGCAAAATTTGCTGAGTTGTATTTTTTTTTTAAACTCTGGAATCCAATCTTATCTCTGAGTTCAAAAGGGTAAATGCAGCCGGAGATGGGTGCGAGATTCTTGGCAAGCCACAGAAATATTGCTCGTTATTTTTTATTATTATTATTTTTAAAGAAAATTTAAATGGCTGCCCACTCACACTCGGTGTCTCTGGGCAGCTTACAAAAAAAAAAATAATAGGAAACCAATATGCAACAGTGAAAACAATAATTCCCCCATCTCCCTGGTAACAGGAATCATTCATGGTTTTGTGCTTAAATTTATGGAAAATGCTGTCTGCAAATAAATTATTATCCTTTTGATAATATAGGTCAGTGAAGGGTAACCTTCTTGCCGTCGCATGCCAAAAGCGGGGGGAGTACGGGGGCTTGCACGTGTGCCCACATCCATAATTCAATGCACTCCATGCATGCGTGCACAACCCCGCTGCACTCCCCCCGCTTTTGGCACACGATGACCCGGTAGGCCCGTTTTTCACTCACCCCAGGCTCCAGAGCCTTTCTTGGAGCCTGGGGAGGGCAAAAACGGCCTTATGCACCCCCCTGGAGGCCCTCCAGAGGCCAGAAACGGCCCGTTTGCCAACTTCCGGTGGGCTGAAGGCCTGAAGAGCTAGGGCAATGCTCACATACCCACTGATATGGCTCAGTGCCACAGGTTCGCCATCACGGATATAGGTAGTCCTCGGCGTATGACTCACAAGGAGCTTGAAATTTCTGCTGTGAAGTGAGATATTTGTTAAGTGAATTTTGTACCATTTTGTGATGTTTCTTGCTACCGTTGTTAAGTGAATCACTGCAGTTGTTAAGCTAATAACACGGTTGTTTAGTGAATCTGACTTTGTTTGTCAGAAGGTCGCAAAGGGAGAATCCCATGACCCCCTGGGACACTTCAACCATCATAAATATGAGTCAGTTGCCAAGTGTCTGAATTTTAATCCCTGGACCCTGAGGATGCCACAACAGTCATTAAGTGTGAAAAATGTCCATGACTCACTTTTTTCAGTGCCGTTGTAACTTCAAACGATCACAAAATGAACTGTTGTACGTCGAGGTTCCCCGTAGTACTTTTAACATACAAAGTAGCTCTACGTTATAGTTTATAATTAAACTATAATTAAAAAGGGACACAGTGTCTCAGTGGCTAAGACGCTAAGCTTATCGATCAAAAAGTCGACAGTTCAGCGGTTAGAATCCCGAGTGCTGCCTAACAGGGTGAGCTCCCGTTACTTGTCCCAGCTTCTGCCAACCTAGCAGTTCAAAAGCACATAAAAAATGCAAGTAGAAAAATAGGGACCACCTTTGGTGGGAAAGGAACAGCGTTCTGTACGCCTTTGGCATTGAGTCATGCCGGCCACACAACCACGGAGACGTCTTCGGACAGCGCTGGCTCTTCGGCTTTAAAACAGAGATGAGCACCACCCTCTAGAGTCGGGAACAACTAGCACATATGTGCGAGGGGAACCTTTACCTTTACTTACAGCTTTATGCTGACTTTGTTTCTCTTCCCTAAAATGTGAAAGACAATGCTTTGTCACTGTCACATTGATTTTACGGGACAATTTCTCCCCCATAACTCTCCACTTACTATTGCATATAAAAATCCATTGGCTCACCGGATACATTCCTACGTGTCCGTCCTGTATTTCAATCAGCTGTTTATAAAATTGTGAACTTCACAAGCAGCTTATGATTCAGCCAAAGCTTTAGGTTCTCCTCCCGGAACGCAGCAACAACACAAGCTGACAATGTTTAAAAGCCAAAACACGTTTCTTGTCATGAATCTATTAAAAGAATTCTAATGACTGCATGCTAAGACCTGCTCTTAAAACATTCTTGGTGTGGAAACATGGAGGAAGGATTTCCAGTTTTCCAGAAGGTTTTTAGGGTACGCCTGGGTTTTCCCTCCCCCTTCCTTTAATGTTCCAATTAATTAACTTTTTTCTTTTCTTTTTTTCGTCCCTAGTTCGTCACCAAATGAAATGGACGAAGAGCAGCCTTGCAATTCCAACTTGAAAGAAGAAGAAGTAAGGAAACGTCAGAATTCGAATCAAGGTTCCCGGGGCAGCAGTTCTTCCAGAACATCTAGAAAAAGCTTCCGGTTGGATTATCGACTGGAGGAAGATGTAACGAAGTCAAAGAAAAGTAAAGATGGCCGGTTTATGAATCCCTGGCCAACCTGGAAACCCATAACCATCCCAAATGTCTTGAAGTGGATTTTTACAGAAAAAGACAACAGCAAAGTCCCAAGTTCAAAACAGGTAAATGCCTTCACGGTTGATTGTTCTTCAATTTTGGGAAAGCGCCGCCTGCAAATATATTGATGATGATTTATACTTTAATTATCCAACATTATAGCTGTTGTGACTCAGGCCCAGGTAGTTAGTATTAAACGCAAATATTTCGAAAACAAACAGACTTTATTAGAGCAGCTGAGAATTAACTCATTCTCAGCTTAGTCCAAACTAAATGAAAGCAAATTGTTCAAAACACCATTCCTCAGTTTATCACCGGCCTTGATATAATTAGGCAAACTGCCAAAGGCTTTTCTTGGCAAAAGTTCAGAAGCAGAAGACACCGACAAGAGATAAGTGCAGCAAGAGTATCAACGTTGTTTTCTGACAAAGAGCCCAAGAGCCGTTGCTGGTCTTTTAAGCCTTCTGGGAGGGGCCAATCATCTCTTGTCCCTACTCCTGAGTCGTCCTCTTTGCTTTAGCTGCTCTTGCCTTCTGGCAGCTCTTCTCATACGCGCACTAGGAATAGGCTCCTCCCGTTCCTCTGCCTCTCTACTGTCAGCCTCTGGAGGCTCCGAAGTCCGCACATCACTCCCCGATGGCCCTGGCCCCATCTCTGCCTCCGACGCACAGCCCTCGTCTGGGCCTTCCCCACCTCCAGGACTGGCCCCTGTTCTTCCTCAGCCTCATCGCTCTCCGACTCCGCTGTCAGCTCCGCAGGCTGCTGGCGGACCACAACAATAGCACCCTAAAATAATTACATGTGTGAAGCAGACATAGCTATTTAAGTGCGAATGCGACAAACAATCCTAATCCAGCATCACATGGCAAATATCCTTTTTGCTAAATAATTTATAATGCCGTCCCAATACATATTTGGTTTAGATATTTGCTCTTTGATATTCTGGTACCTTGTGGCTTTAGTATCCAGGAGGCTGTCATTGGTAAAGAGAAAAATTGGTAGTTTGTTGAGTTTTGTCCTTGATTTCGATAGAAAGCGTACCTTTCTTGGAATCGGTCTTTAAATTTAATGTGGTTAATAAAAGGTAGTCTATTCAAGTATTAGCACCACTGATGTGAAGCTGCTTCACCAATATATATTGTTCAACTTCACTCACACAATACTTCCTAGCATTTCAGAACACAATGGATGATCCTGTCTCAATAGTCCTTTTTTTAAAAAATTTGATTTATATGCTGCCCTTCTCCGGAGACTTGGCGGCTTACAATGCGTTAAGCAATAGCTTTCATACTTTTGTATATTTATACAAAGTGAGCTTATTGCCCCCACAAACTGGGTCCTCAATTTACCTACCTTAGAAAGGGTGGAAGGCTGAGTCGACCTTGAGCCTGGCTAGGATTGAACTCGCAGAAATTGCAGGCAGCTGGATGTTAATTGCTGCCTTTAGTAGGAGGCATTAGCCCCCTACGCTACTCAGGCTCTTGACTTACCGCTGTAATTGAGAGGGGCAAGCTCCATCACTGGAGGGTTTCAAAAATGGCTGAGATGGTATAAGGCTGTGATGGTGAACCTTTCACGCGGAAACATCATGCACACACTCGCTGGGGCCGCGCTCCAAAAAAGCCAAACTTCTGTGTTCTAACACGGATGCGCGCCCCACAGTCAACTGGCCAGTGCACATGCGCACCCTGGTTTTCAGCACTGTTGCATGCACGAAGGGATCGTGCTCAGTGGTGGGTTTCATAATTTTTTACTACGGGTTCTGTGGGTGTGGCTTGATGGCTATGGCTTGGTGGGCATGGCAGAGGAAGGATAATATAAAATCTCCATTCCCACCCCACTCCAGGGGAAGGTTACTGCAAAATCCCAATTTCCTCCCGATCAGCAGGGACTCGGGAGGCAGAGAATAGATGGGGGCGGGGCCAATCAGAATTTTTACTACCGGTTCTCTGAACTACTCAAAATTTCCGCTACCGGTTCTCCAGAACTGGTTAGAACCTGCTGAAACCCACCTCTGATCGTGCTCCAGAAAAGTCAGACCTCCAGATTCTGTCGTAAATGTGTTCCCGACAATCAGGTGGCCGGCGCGCATGCTCACACTGGTTTTCGGCACTGCCGCGCGTGCGAAGGACAGCTGATCATCGCGCATACATGCGTGCCAGAAACCCAGAAAACAAACAGGCAAGGCCGCGCGTGCCGGCTGACATGGCTTCGCCTGCCACTTTGGGCATGCATGCCATAGTTTCGCCATCATGGGTATAAGGTCTCCTGCTCTGAGCGGGCGGTTGGACTAGAAGACCTCCAAGGTCCCTTCCAGATCTAGGATTCTAAGACTTAGGGCCGTTAAGTCCCAACAGTCGTAACCTGAGTCATCCTATGATATGACTTGATTCTATGACTTTTGTTGCCAGCATCCGTTTAGTGAATGCAGCAGTTGTAAAGCCAATACCCCAGTCATAAAGTGAACCCTTGGGTTGTTAAGTGGATCCATTGTCCACTATGGCCATTTTTTTCCTTCCTGGAAACTGGAAATAAATGCTGTTTTCCCGAAAAAGCAGAGTAGATCGTGCTCACGGGACCACAGCACCCTGCAAACATACGCGAATGTGGGAGAGGGGTGGCTGTCGTAAATTGTGAACCAGGTTGTAAGTAGCGTTGGGGGGGCTCTGTCATAAACTCTGGATGGTTACTAAGTAGGGGTGGGTTCTATTTACCTTTACTACCGGTTCACAACGGTTCGCATGCGCTGATTGCTTCTGATGACGTCAGGGTCAGTGATGTCAGTTCTTGCAAACCTATCCGAACGGGGGGCAACCCACCACTGTTACTAAGCCACTACTTGCCAATTGAGGACTACCTGCAGTGCAGAAAAAATATCTGAAGCCTTCTAAAGGCAAACGTTGTCTATTTGATCATTGCGTTCCTCGATGCAGGCTGGGTACTAGTTTGCTAGTATATCATCTTATTTTTTTCCCTGCTGCCTGTCTGTTTCCTTCCCTTGAGTCCTAAATTAAATCAGATGTTTTTCCACAGTGTTTTGCTGATGCCACATCAATCTAGCCATGTGCACATTTCCCCGCAAATAGTTGTTGTTGTGGTCCATTTGTGAATGTTTCCAGCTTTGGAACATCTGTGGCTGGTCTTATACTCAGGTTATAAGTACACTGACATATTTTTGCAGCTGAGCTAATACCAAGTCAGAGTAAAGCTATTAAAGGATTAATGTTGTTTGCTTTTAAGTCTGTTCGAAGGGTTTGCGGTAAAGTCTAACCCTGACTGAGAACTTTTGATGTAATTTGTGTTACGTTGTTTTGCTGGCTAAAAGACATCCTGTCTACAGATAGTCCTTGCCTTACGAATGCAAAATTTATGTTGCTAAACGAGACGGTTGTGAAGTGAATTTTGCTTCATGTTACGACGTTCCTTGCCACAGGTGTGAAGTGAATCACTACAATTGTTAAGTTAGGTTGTGAAGTGAGTCCGGCTTCCCCGTTGACTTTGCTTGTCAGACGGTCGCAAAAGGGGATCATATGACCTCAGGGACAGTACAACCGTCATAAATATGAGTCAGTGGCCAAGAATCTGAATTTTGATCACGTGCGGATGCTCCAATGGTCGTAAGTGTAAAAAATGGCCAAAGGTCACTTTTTTCCGTGCCCGTTGTAACTTCAGATGGTCACTAAGTGAACTATTGTAAATCAAGTACCACCTATAGCACCTGGAGTGAATATTCATTCCGCATTGGATAAAACAGAGTTCCGTGACAAAAATAAAATTCTCGCAGTAATATAAGTAGTCCTCAATTTAAGACTACCATCGAGCCCGGAATTACGGTCATAAATTGTGGCAGTCGCTAAGCGACTCATCATGTGGCCACACCCCATTTTACGACCTCTTTTGAGGCAGTCGTAAAGCGAATGTCGTAAGCATTCAACAGAAAAATCGTAAATTGTTGTGGGACACTACAAATGGCTGTGAATGCAGGCCGGTTGTCAGATTGAAATATCTTTACAGGAATGCGCATTGTAGGTATCTTCCATTATCTGTCCTGTTTCCCTGAAAATAAGACATCCCCTGATAATAAGCCCAATCGGGCTTTTGAACATATGCGCTAAAATAAGCGTCCCCCCCCCGAAAATAAGCCCTCCCTGAAAATACTTAAACACAGAGCTGGAAATCAGGTAAGAAGGCAAGAGGAGCCCCATCTTGCTCCACGCACCCCAAAATAATAAGACCTCCCCGAAAATAAGGCCAAGCGCTTATTTTGGGGTTCAAAAAAACATAAGACAGGGATTTATTTTTGTGGAAACACGGTAGTTACTGTATTTTCCTGCGTATAAGACTACTTTCTAACACACAAAAATCTTCTCAAAAGTCGTGAGTCGTCTTATACGCCGGGTCTCATTCTCCTGTAACCAGGCAGACCAGCCCGAAAGGCTCTGACGAGCCTTAAATGGCTCTGAGGAGGGTCGTCTTATACGCCCAGTCGTCTTATACGCCGGAAAATACGGTACTCTTATAAATTGTCCACTACCGGAAGGCTAAAGTGCCATCAACCATGTTTGAATGTCTTTATCCAGTGAACTTTTAACAATATAGCCTGAAGGTACAAATCGGTTGCATAATAACCTTGACTGGCTGAAGGCCGACAGGACAAGCGCAGGATCCAAAAAGATCTTGACAGACTATAGCAACGGGCCCTAGCCGACGATAGGGAATTTAATGTGGAGAAAAGCAAGGTTTTACACTTAGGTAGGAAAAACGTAAGGTACAAGTACAGGTTAGGCGAAACGCGGCTCGAAAACAGTAACTGTGAGAGGGACCTTGGAGTCCTAGTGGACAATTTTTTTTTTTTATTTGATTTATATGCCGCCCTTCTCCAGGGACTCAGGGCGGCTTACAATGCATTAAGCAATAGCCTTCATATTTTTTTTATATACAATACATATACAATAAGTCAGCTTATTGCCCCCACAAACTGAGTCCTCATTTTACCTACCTTAGAAAGGATGGAAGGCTGAGTCAATCTTGAGCCTGGTGAGATTCGAACTTACAGTAATTGCAGACAGCTGGTGTTAATCACAATGCTTTAATCTGCTGAGCCACCAGGCCCGGTGACTTAAACATGATCCAGCAGCATACGGCAGCTGCCAAAAAAGCCAATGCAATCCTTGGTTGTATAGACCCGTGATGGCGAACCTATGCAATGGGCGCCACAGGTGGCATGCGGAGCCATATTGGTGGGCACGCGGGCTCAGCTCCGGCACACATGCGTGTGCCAGTCAGCTGATTTTCAGGCCTTCTGGGCCCATCAGAAGTCAGGAAACACACTATTTCCAGCCTCCGGAGGGCCTCTGTGGGGGGGGGGGAGGCCGCTTTTGCCCTCCCCAGGCTCCTAGAAAGGCTCTAGAGCCTGGGGAGAGCAAAAAATGGGCCTACCGGGCCCATTGTGCCATCATGTGACAAACGGGAGGAGCACGGGGGGGACGGGGCACCCCACCGCGCTTCTCCCGCTTTTGGCACGCGATGGCAAAAAGGTTAGCTATCACTAGTATAGACAGAGGCATAGAATCACAGTCAAGTGAAGTATTACTATCACTTTATACATCCTTAGTAAGACCACACCTAGAATACTGCATCCAGTTTCGGTCACCGCAGTACAAAAAATAAATAAATAAATGTTGAGGCTTTGGAAAAAGTTGCAAAGAAGAGCAACTTAGACGTTTAAGGTCCTGGAGACAAAAACATATGAAGAACGCTTGCAGGATTTGAGGTTGGCTAGTCTAGAGAAAAGAAGGACAAGGGGGGACATGTTAGGAGTCTTCCAGTATTTGAGGGGTTGCCACAAAGAAGAAGGGGCCAACTCAGGGGTGAAATCCTACCAGTTCAGACCAGTTCGGGCGAAATGCTAGGAATTATGGGCATCAGTTCGCCGAACCGATAATAAGTACCTCTCCTTAGCCCTAGCGATGCCTGGCTGGTCGCCGCTCACCTCTTCCGGCTGCCCGATATTCCACAGAATTCAATGTTAAATGCAGCAGAGAGAATGCTAATTTTTCTCCCTCCATTCAGAATGGAGCTGCTGCAGCCTGTCCCTTTTAAGGTAATCCCCTGGAGGGAATTGGATGGGGTAGGGGGAAGCAGCTGGAATGGAGCCATTTTTGTGAATGGCAGGAAAATGGGGAAGGGGATTTTCCTGTCTGTCATCCATTCCTCAATCTCAGCACAGACTGAGGGAGGGAAGGATGGTAGGCAGGACTATTCCCCTCCCCGTTTTCCTGCCGTTCGCGACAAGGAGTGGCTGACAGGGGAGGGGCCAGTGAGGAGCCCCTCGATGTGAGTGATGTCGAGTTGGCCATGCCCACCCAGTCACATGACCTCCCCTCAACAAGCCATGCCCACAGAAGCGCTGGGGAAAATTTTTTTAATTTCAGCACTGGGTCAACTTATATTCCAAAACACCAGAAGGGTGGGCCAGGAGTTTGACTGGTATAAGGTCTCATGTTTGAGCAAGGGGTTGGACTAGAAGACCTCCAAGGTCCCTTCCAGCTGTATTCTAATTGATTGATTGAAGACGTATAATATTTATACATATAAATAAATAAATAAGTAGATTTAATAAATAAATAATACAATTTGTCGTTTGGAAATGGGACCCGTTTTCTGACGTTGTCTTTTCTGTTTTTCTCTTGCCAGGTCCTTGACATACACCTCCCCGTGTTGACACCTTATTTTGTCCAAAACTCTGAACAGTTTGGTAAGACCGGAGCTGGTATGCGAATAACGTGGCTCGGACATGCATCGGTGTTGGTAGAAATGGATGAAGTTACATTTATTACCGATCCCATCTTCAGCCAGCGGGCTTCCCCAGTGCAGTTTCTGGGCCCTAAGCGTTTCCGAGGTCCTCCGTGCACCGTCAACGAACTGCCCAAAATTGACGCGGTGTTGATCAGCCACGATCATTACGACCATCTCGATTATCCGACCGTCATGAGTTTAAACGCACGTTTCGGCAGTGAATTGAGGTGGTTTGTGCCGCTGGGTCTTTTAGAGTGGATGCAAAAATACGGCTGCGAGAACGTCATCGAACTGGACTGGTGGGGAGAAAACTGCATTCCTGGTCACGACGCTGTCACCTTTGTTTTCACTCCTTCTCAGCATTGGTGCAAACGGACCGCCACGGACGAAAACAAGGTTCTTTGGGGAAGCTGGTCGGTTCTGGGTCCCTGGAACCGTTTCTTTTTCGCTGGAGATACCGGCTATTGCGTTGCCTTTGAGGAAATAGGGAAACGGTTTGGGCCGTTCGATCTTGCAGCCATTCCCATCGGAGCCTACGAACCAAGGTAGTGAAAGTGTGGAGGCTGACAAAGCGGCCTATTGAAAGTCTGTAGAGATTCTCGATTCTCGATTCTCCAAGTCACGGTTGTCCCAAAGATGCTTTTTTTTCAAGAGGCAACTGGACTTTTCTTGTTGTTTTCTTTTTTTTCTTTCAAGACGTTTCGCTTCTCGTCCCGTCCAAGAAGCTTTTTCAGCTCTGACTGGAGAGTGGCGCATGGAAGGGTTTGTGAGGATTTGGAAGGGGAATTATATTCTGCAAGAAATACAAATCCTTCCGTTCCCCACCTTCCAGTCAGAGCTGAAGAAGCTTCTTGGATGAGAAGCAAAACGTTTTCAAAAGAAAAAAGAAAACAACAAGAAAATGTGGTCGTACTCGAGGATTAGCCATACACAGAAGAATCTGGTCAACTAATAGTCAGAGCTGAATTGGTGCTCAATAAGGGCCAGTGAAATTCACAGAAGGGGAAGCTGGTCTTGAATCTCTTGTGGCATCGCAAAAACTCCGAACTGATGACTTGTTTAACGCCGCTTTCCAGTTTAGCCTGTTTTCTATAGCCATTTATCCAAGTCTTTAGAATGAAAACCCACAATGAAAAGCAGCTTTCTCCTATAGACAGATCGAAATTGCTGAATTCTAGGCACAAACAGTCCCAAACCCACTTTGAGGATGCCGAGTTGAGGAAGGCTGAATTACAAAGAGAGGCAGGAGGGTAAGACAGTTTAACGACGAACGAGGGAGGCGTGACGGCAAGACAAGAGAAAGGAACTAGGTGTAATCTATGGGGTGTTTTGCAAAAATTTACATTGAGCTGAGAGGAAGCTTAGCAGATAAATAAGGCAGCTATTCTTAGCCACGCGGGAGTAGCCAGGAAAACCTATAGAAATATTACAAAATGAAAAAGGGACACCCGGGAGCTTTACGTCGGCCAGAAAATAAAAATTGTAATTAACTTTTGTAAACGATTTTGTAAAAATACAATTAGGAAAACAGAATTGTCAAGGAAATTATGGTATTTTTTATATTTTTTCGGGGATTTAGGTGGTTTATGAAATACCAACATGTGGACCCTGAAGAAGCAGTACGAATCCACATTGATGTCCAAGCAAAGAAGTCGATCGGGATTCACTGGGGAACTTTTGCGTTAGCCAACGAGGTACGGATAACTCATAAGTGCTGCGGCTTGCAGAATTTTAAAATGGAAGGATATAGAATTTTTAAAATTGGTTTATACCATAAAATACAAAAGGCTGTGAATTCGATCGTAGGTAGAGGTAGATATTTCTCTCACAGTGAGAAAATACCTGTTGAACAAAACTCCGCATTGGCGTCAGGAAGGGCATCCGGCCAGTAAAAACTCTGCTAGCTCTATTCAGTTGGCCTAGACTCCATCCCGCAAGGGATTATGGGGTCATTAAATGAAGATAATATCATAAAATTCAAAAATAAATGGTAGCAAAATAGGGGAGGGAGAAGGGAAGGGAAAAATGTTGACTGCAGTGGTGAAATTCAATTTCTTTACTACCGGTTCTGTGGGCGTGGCTTGGTGGGCATGGCAGGGGTAGGATACTCCAAAATCTCCATTTCCACCCCACTCCAGGAGAAGGATATTGCAAAATCTCCACTCTCACCCCACTCTGGGGTCAGCCAGTCGTGGTATTTGCCAGTTCTCCAAACTACTCAAAATTTCCGCTACCGGTTCTCCGAACTACTCAAAATTTCCACTACCTGTTCTCCAGAACCTGTCAGAATCTTCTGGATTTCACCCCTGGTGGAATGGGAAAAGATAATATACATCAATGTTGTTAGTAATGTTAGGATTTGCATCTCAGGATTTACAGTGTGGGACCAAATTAGGCATCCAGGTTTTTGAGTTGCATATCCTACTACGAAGGACAGCAGTGCATCTTAGTTTGACCGTATTTATAAGGCTGTTGAATGTTTTTTATGCTATTTTAAATCCACGTGCACGGAATTCCTGCACCTAATCACGGACACTTGAAAATTAAAAAGGTAAATTGCAAATGTCAGTTGTGTCCGATTCTGAGGGGAATAGGGCTCATCTAAGTTTCTTGGCCAAGGGAGCCAGCATTGTCCGAAGACACTTCCCTGTGGCCAGCATGGCAATACATCAAAGGAGACCCAAATACTGTTACCTTCCCACAGAAGTGGTACCTATTTATCTACTTGCATCTGCATGCTTTTGAACTCTTAGGTGTGATGACCCGGGGCAAGGCACGGAGGCCACACAGTCAGCCATTTTATTGCTCCAATTTTCCTCCAAATGTTCCCACATTTATGGCAAGTCCCAGAGCAAAGTGTTCACACACATACACACACACACACACACCCCTTAAGCAGCCTCTGGCTGAGAGTAGTCCAGCAAAAAGCTGCTAGCACAAAGGCTTCAAGGCTGAAAGTCCAGTGGGGCAAGAGAATAGGTCAATGAGTCCAGGAAGCAAAGAATAAGGCAAAAAGTCCAGCAAACTCCAGACGTCGGCAATGACACACAATATTCCACGAATTCAGTGTTTGTTCCTGACAAACACCCCTCCCCAAGCATCTCCTTAAGTCTCAGTCCCCCAGTGTGTCTTGTGAAGAGGGGCAGGGTGCTCTCCTCCCGAGCTGTCAGGTTAGCCTGTGCTGTTCCCGCCTTCTCTCCACTCTCTGTACTCGGGGATCAGGAGGAGGCGGTCCTTGCTCATTGCCAGAGCTCCATCGCTCCTCATCTTCACTGCCTGCCCTCTCTCGGTTGTCCTGCCTCCGTTCCTCCCTGCTGGCAAGCTGCCCCAAGCCCTAGGGGCCCGGGCCTGCCTTGTCCTGCTCCTCCCCTCAGTCCTCCGAAGCCAATGAGGCCACACCCTCAAGTCTCCGGCTCATCTTCCTCCGCAGATTCAGGCTCTGACGGGGGCATGACAGCTAGGTGAGCAGGAGCTGAGGCAAGAACAGGAACTCATCCCGTTGCGCAGTGCTGGGAGTCTCGAACCCCATGCTATCAGCTTTCCACCTAACAAGCTCAGCGTCTTTAACTGCTGAGCCATCGTGCCCCCCCCCCTTGAAAATTACTCACAAAGAAAATTTCAGTTTGTCCCATCATGGATGTTTGTACCCTTTCCTCTTTTTTTGAATTGCTTTCCGGGAAAAATGAGGATTTGAAATGCAGATTTCTTGCAAGTCTTCCTTAAAAACACTTTTCCTACGAGGCGGCTTACCTTAATATTTTAAAACTTGTAGCATTGCAAAAATACTACCATGGCCATGATCGGTGCAGTAAAATGAAACAGTGCTCGCCAGAATAACAATGAAACGCTACCCAGTTCAATACTGGTTGATCATATTTTTTTTAAAAAAAAAAACTTCCAAGACAGAGAGGAAACAAGCCATCTCAAATAATATGCTGTTCCGTGCAAACATCCTGCCTGTAGGGCTTGCATTATGGATGAAACAGAAATGATGCTGACGTTGTTGTCGGAGCATCAGATCGTCGGATCTTTAAAAGTGCTCCGTTGTCATTTTAAGACTGAGTCACTGCATTCATTATGCAAGTTTGAGTGGTTTATGCATTTAGAATAACACACTCCCTGCTTAGGCAGGAAACGCTACACCCGTGATGGCGAACCTATGGCACGGGTGCCACAAGTGGCATGTGGAGCCATATCAGTGGGCACACACGAGCTCAGTTCCGGCACGCATGTGTGCGCCAGCCAGCTGATTTTCAGGCCTTCTGGGCCCACCAGAAATCAGGAAACACACTGTTTCCGGCCTCCGGAGAGCCTCTGTGGGGGAGGGGGCATTTTTGCCCTCCCCAGGCTCCTAGAAAGGCTCTGGAGCCTGGGGAGAGCAAAAAACGGGCCTACTGTGCCATCTTGTGCCAAAAGGGGGAGAATGGGAGGGCGGGGCGCATAAAATTATGGATGTGGGCACGTGTGTGTGTGACCCAACCGCGCTCCCCCCACTTTTGGCACACGATGGCAAAAAGGTTAGCTATCACTGCCCTACACCATTTATCCAACATATTTTTTAAAAACTTCCAGTGTTGGAGCATTCACAACATCCAGAGGCAAGTTGTTCCACTGGTTAATTGTTCTAACTGTCAGGAAATTTCTTAATTCTAGGTTGCTTCTCTCCTTGATTAGTTTCTCTCTATTGCTTCTTGTCCTGCCCTCAGGGGCTTTGGAGAATAGCTTGACTCTCTCTTCTTTGTGGCAGCCCCTGAGATATTGGAATACTGCTCTCACGTCTCCCCTAAGTCCATCTTTTCATTGAACTAGACATACTCAATTCCTGCAAACATTCTTTGTATGTTTTATCATCCAATCATCCCCTAATCATCTTTGTTGCTCTTCTCTGCACTCTTTCTAGAGTCTCCACATCTTTTTTACACCATGGTGACCAAAACTGGATGCAGTATTCTAAGTGAGGTCTTACTGAGGTGTTTTGAAGTGATATTCTTCACCTTTATTTTGGGAGTATTTTTTTTTTGATCTTCCAATCTAACCCACAGGGCTGAGAATTCTTGATAGTTTCCCCTCCAAGGATTAAACAGGTTTTAACGATAACGATAACGATAATTTTATTTCTATACCGCCCCTCTCCCGAAGGACTTGGGGCGGTGCACAGCCAAATGAAAGCACAATACAAACATCATAATTTAAATCTAAAAATAATTAAAAGAATTACATTTTCGGCTGAAAATTAATTAAAAACCCCCAAATTTTAAAAAACTCCAAATTTAAAACTTAATTACGAAGATAGCCCTGCTATCTTTATCCTGCTTAACTTTTTTAAAGATCAGCCAAGGACAGTGAGCTGTTTCTACATAGGTCATCCGATTTGTAGTTTACAATACATTACCACAGAAATAGAAGTAATCAGTTAAATTGTAGGGCACCGCATTAAAAGATGGTAGCGGGCTTTATTTCACAGGGGAAAAAAAATAATCTTAACTTGATTTCAATCCCAACCATGCTTTTTCAAAAGGCAACTGGGCTTCCTTTATTTTTCTTCGAAGACATTTTGCTTCTCGTCTAAAAGGCCGCTTCGCTTCTGTCAGACATTCTGTCCAAAATCAGAACTGAAGAAGCTTCTGGGGTGAGAAGCGAAACATCTTCATAAACGCACGGGCACAAGATAGGAGAGCAAGCCCATCAGGATAAGATTCAGCAGTCCATCTACATTTGAAAGACACTCTTTGGAAGATAGCAAAGTCCACATTTTAGACATAGAGGACAGCTGGTTTGAAAGAGGGATCAAAGAGGCCATCTTTGTCAAAATTGAACAGCCCTCTCTCAATGGAGAGGGAGGGATAGAACATCATCTATCTCCGGTGTACTGTTGTCGCTCCGTTGCCTGAACCTGCGTCATCAGCAGGGGAGGACTCTGAGAGTGAGGGAGAGGAGTTGGCAAGGCCTCCTTCTCCAGGACTCTCCTCTCTGGCAATGCCTCCGGAGGACACCGAAGGGCAGGAGATAGGCCCAGAGCCAAGCTCGTCCCCGCAGCCACAGGAGGACATTGATGAGGGGAGTGAGTTTTGGTTGGATCCTCGCCAGCGTCGGAGAGACAGGAGAGCCCAGCAGAGGAAAAGGCGTGGTTGTGATTAGCTGGTGGACCACGCCTCACAGGCTATATAAGAGAGGGATTGCAGCCTGTATCTTTGTGACAAACAAAACAAAGATTCATGGATCCCGGTTTCGAATCGGCCCTGCGTCTCAGCTCTGTACATTTTGGTGGTGTGTATTTGACTGAACTATTAATAAAGACTTTGGCAAGCAGTTGCGGATTGTTAACTTTGTTATCAGCTTACTTGGTTGCCTGCCAGTTCATTAGACTCTGACTGTCTGGGGGGGGGGGGTTATTCCTGGGAACGGAGCCAGAACATGTACAACACAGTCCTTTCAGCAGTTCCAAGAAGGCTCCACACCCATTTGCACCACTCAGGTGACCCTGAGGACACAAATAAACCTCCAGGTGGCCTCAATGACCCTCTAAAAGGATGCAAATGACCAGCTGTCTGCAAGGAGTATAAATCCTTCCCTTCCCCACCATTCTGTGAGAGCTGAAGAAGCTGCTTGGATGAGAAGCAAAACGTCTTCAGAGGAAAACCAGAAAGTCCAGTTCCTCTTGAAAAAGCACTTTGGGGACAACCAGGATCTGGATGACTGAGAATCTACATAGACATTTAATTTGATTTCAAGCTCATAGTTACTGTACCCAACACAGAACTTAATTTATGTCTAATCAGGCATTTCCTGTTGTTTTTTTTTTGCAGTACTACTTAGATCCACCTGTTAAACTGAAGGAAGCTCTTGACAGATACGGATTGCAAACGGAAGATTTCTTTGTTCTGAACCATGGAGAATCACGAGATATAAATATTAACGATGACGGATTTGAATAGAAGCAGAAAAACTTCTTATTAACCATAATCGGCGGGAGGGGGGGGGGAGAGAATAAGAGTGATTTTTTTTTTTGTAAAACAAAAATTAAATAGGCTTTTGAAGACTTCAGGCGTATTCCATTCTAACAACCTCTTTAAAAAACCTTGTATACCGACTTTGTAACATGATTTTTAATGAACGGATTAACCGTGGGGAGCATTAACCGAGCTGCAAATAACTTTTAAGTAAACGGGGATTCTTCTATGACGTAAAACTTTGTACAATTGTTCGTTTGCTCTGGAACGGTGTAAAATAACTGCTAAGAATTTATTCCCATCCAGACACTCTTTTAACAGCATGTGTTCAGTGCATTACGGAGTCTGGTTGCATGTAAAAATGAATGTAAATTTTAGTCCGACCACTAATATGCAAACTGACTATATGCAGATCAGTGCTGATGAAACCTGCCCGATACAGGTATGTGTGGTGGTGATAAGAATTGTAGAATCCTTCAGTCCTCTCCCACTCATTAACTAATCAAAAGAGGAACAAAAGACATGCGTGTGAAGGTGCTGGGATAAAAACACAAGGCTACCCAAAAAAAGACACCCTTTCTATTCATAACTGGGTGCTGGATTTATACACGAATTGAAAACATTTCCCGGCATGCCAAGATCCGAGTTTTGGGTTAGCTGTGAAGGTGATCCGTAGACTTCACTCAGGAGCCACCATTTTGTGTGCGTGTTTAACCAGACACGAAGCCTACATAAAAAAGGGCATTTAGAATTCACACATTCCTACAGCATGGCTGGTTTTTAAAATATTAATACTAACCCGACGACGTTTATAAAAATTTCCGGGTACAACCTGTATACGGGAGTAGCTATGGTGGAATTTTGTGTTTTGAACCCTGCAGCCTTAATGGGCAAAGGACTATTTGGACTTGGGGCAAAGTTTTCACCCAGAAGGCTGTGCCAGGTGCCTTCAAAGCTGTCGGATTGTAGGACTTGAAATGAGTCTTCCAACATAAATTGCTGCTAAAGCACATTTTAAGGGAAACCCAGATTTTTACCGAACGCTTACACACCCGTCCACTCGCAAACGTGGAAGCTTTGATTTGAAACGATCCGTTGAAACGTGCCTTTTCGAGAATTTCGAATGTGGGAAAATGCCTAACGTTTACTGTGCTGCTGGCCAAAACGTGTGCGTGCATTGTTGCTGTGACTGTGAAATGTTTGTTATCGTCCTCCAAAGCCTTCTATTGTTTGAGAATATGACTGGCAAAGGTAAGAAAGCATTGGTGGCTCCAAAAAAAAAAAATCTTTCCTCAGCTCCATTTTGTTTGTGTTTCTTTCCTTCGGATGCCATTTTGACATCCGAAACCAGTCATGATGTACAGATTCCTTACAAAGCTGAAATCACTGATGATTGATGAATTCGCTCAGCATTAAAAACATGACCCAAATATGCTTGTGTGAACCTGCTACTTTGACAATAAATTCTTGCCCTAAATTGTTCTTAACATGTTGTCGTCGTTGTTCATAAACTGATGGTTCGGGATGGTACTTAAAGGTGTTGGACTAGAAACAAAAGAGTTCTGAGTTTTTAATCCTCCGTTCGGGATGAAAAATGGTGGAGCCAATTTGATTTTTTTTTTCCGGCAAAGTCACCTCAGAGAGTGGTTGCTATAGGGCAGTGATGGCTAACCTTTTTGCCATCGTGTGCCAAAAGCGGGGGGAGTGCGTTGGGGTCACATGCAAGCGTGGCCCATATGTGCCCCGCCTCCCCGTGTTCCCCCATGCTTATGGCACTGGGCCTGGGAGACCTGTTTTTTGCTTTCCCCAGGCTCCAGAGCCTTTCTAGGAGCCTGGGGAGGGCAAAAATGACCTTCCCCACCCCCTCACAGGCCCTCCGGAGGCCGGAAACAGTGTGTTTCCTGACTTCTGGTGGGCCCAGATGGCCAGAAAACCAGCTGGCTGGTGCACACATGCGTGCCGGAGCTGAGCTCGCATGCCCACCGATATGGCTCTGCGTGCCACCTGTGGCACCCGTGCCATAGGTTCGCCATCACGGCTATAGAGAAAATACCAGTTTGAAGCCACTACAGATAGTACAGCAATTCGTTTAATGACTGAAGTTAAGTAGCACTGAAAAAAGTGACTTTTGTCAATTTACTCTTATGACTGTTCTGTGCATCCCCATGGTCATGTGATCAAAATTTATACCCTTGGCACAGGGGTGGGTTCTTCTTACTTTTACTACCAGTTCGTAACGGGAGCGCATGCGCTTCTGCGCATGCACAGAAGCTTCTGCACATGTGCAGATCACCAAATATGACGTCAGGGCAGGTAGGCGGAGCCTCCCACCACTTATCCTACCGGTTCGCAAGAACCGGAGAGAACCAGGAGCAACCCACCACTGCCTTGACAACTGATTCATATTTATGACGGTCACAGTGTCCAGGGGCCATGTGGTCCCCTTTTGGGATGGGGAAGCCAGATACACGGCAATGTCACTGTTTAAAATACAAGCCATCGGTCTGGTTTCGTTTTTGTGTGAAATACTACAATTAATATTTCTCGAGCTTGTCTTTTTCCTCCTTCAGCTGTACGAGTCCAAGATAAGGATTACGTTTTTTTTCCCCCCTAGGACTGGGTGATAGAGGTGTGCAGGTGTTGAAGTAAGATTAGGGAAAACCACATTCTGGTTCACCCTTTGCCACTGATAACAAGGAAGAGTAACGAAGAGGATTAGGAGCCTGGAGGTTAAGACAGGGGTCTGCAATGTTAAGCACTCAAAGAGCCATTTGGACCGGTTTCCCACAGAAAAGAAAACACCGGGAGCCACAAAACCTGGGTGGGCGTGGCCAACTCGATGTCACTCACTTCCACCAGTCACATGACACCCCTCCTAGCCACGCCTATCCAGCCGATCATTAGGGCATAGAACCAGTTGTTAAAAAACACAAAACCCTTGTGACATATCTATCTCCTCTCCCTCCCTCCCCCCTCTATCTCTCTCTCTCCTCCTCTCTTCGTATCGCTCTCTCTCTGCCCTAGCTGCTTCTCCATTCCCCGCTATCACCCTTACCTTCTCAGGCCAGGCGAGGAGTGACTGGGAGGGGAGGGCGAGGGGTGGGGCCAGCCATTGGTGGGATCACCCGACAGGGAGCCACAGCAGAGGGCCGCAGGTGGCTCCAGAGCTGCAGATTGCTGACTCCTGGGTTAAAACATAGGAAGAACAATTGCAGTATGCAACGATTGGGTATGTCTAGTCCCGTGATGGCGAACCTATGGCACACGTGCCAGAGGTGGCACGCAGTACCCTCTCTGGGGGCACATGAGCCGTCACCCCAATTCAGCTCTGCCGCGCATGCGCACGCCTCCGCCAGCCAGCTGGCCTTTGGCTTTTGTGACCTTTTGACGAGCAAAGTCGACGGGCAAGTTAGATTCTCTTAAAAGCCTGTTACCAACAACTGTGGCCAACGAGATGGGCAAAACAGAATAAAACTCCCTGATCAATCGTCTCGTTTAGCAACAGGAAAATTGGGCTCAATTGTGGTCGTAACTAGAGGATGACCTATAATGGGTGGAAAATCATGGTGCAGAGAAGAGCAACAAAGATGATTACGGGACTGGAGGCTAAAACATATGAAGAACGGTTGTATGTCCAGTTTAATGAAAAGAAGGGCCAGGGGAGACATGATAACAGTCTTCCAATATCTCAGGGGCTGCCCCAAAGAAGAGGGAGTCAAGCTATTCTCCAAAGCACCTGAGGGAAGGACAAGAAGCAATGGGTGGAAACTAATCCAGGAGAGAAGCAACCTAGAACTAAGGAGAAATTTCCTGACAGTGAGAACAATGAATCAGTGGAACAACTTGCCTCCAGAAGTTGTGAATGCTCCAACACTGGAAGTTTTTAAGAAGAGGTTGGATAACCATTTGTCTGAAGTGGTGTAGGGTTTCCTGCCTAAGCAGGGGGTTGGACTAGAAGACCTCTAAGGTCCCTTCCAACCCTATTATTATTATTAAAGTGATTCCAGGATAACTTGAACAGAACAGACGGAAGGGACCCTGGAGGTCTTCTAGTCCAACCCTCTGCCAAGCCAGGAAACCCTATACCATTTCAGACAAATGGTTGTCCTATCTCTTCTTAAAAACTTCCAGTGTTGGAGCATTCACAAGTTCTAGAGGAAAGTTGTTCCACTGATTGTTCTCATTGTCAGGAAATTTCTCCTTAGTTCTAAGTTGCTTCTCTCCTTGACCAGTTTCCACCCATTGCTTCTTGTGCTGCCCTCAGGGGCTTTGGAGAATAGCTTGACTCCCTCTTCTTTGTGGCAGCTCCTGAGATATTGGAAGACTGCTATCATGTCTCCTCTAGTCCTTCTTTTCATTAAAATAGACATACAACCGTTCTTCATATGTTTTAGCCTTCAGTCCCCTAATCCTCTTTATTGCTATTCTCTGCACTCTTTCTACAGTCTCAACGTCTTTTTTTTACATCATGGCGACCAAAACTGGACGCAGTATTCCAAGTGTGAGAGTTAAAAAAACAACAACAACAAAAACCTCTCAGAGAAAAACGAGGAGACCGTGAACAAGTAAAAAGCAGATTTAATGTAGAGGTATATTGTAGAGATTAGTTACAGGAATAATTCTATTTCTCTCACAAGTGTGGTCTTACGAAGGCTAGTTACAACTTACAAGGCTAAAAGCCCAATGCAAAGACAAAGTAATAACTCCTCCCTCCACCAATCTGATGACAACAATCAAAGGAGCCATTTGATGGGCTCCATCTAGAGGTGGGCTACTGCTGGTTCAGTCCACTTCTGTCGAACCGGTAGTAGCGACCTGTGGACCCGCCATCCCATCTTATATCGCCGTGTTTTTGAAGCCACACGCATGTGCGGAAGGTGACCGGAGTCATATTTTCGGTGCTGGGCGGACCAGTTGTTACAACCGGTGGCAGCTCACCACTGGCTCCATCCCACTCTGGGGCCCTCAGGCCTGTTGGCAAAACCAGGTCTTGGTGTCGAAGTGAGGTCCAATCTTATTTCCGCAGGGACAATGCTCTACAGAGGAGAGAGGGAACCACCACAGAGAAGGACCTTCTTCTTGGTCCCGCTAGATGGTCCTCCTTAGGAGAAGTGACCCCTAACATTCCCTGCCTCCCTGCTCTGATGGGTTGGATAGATGTGACTAGAGCCGAACTTATGTCATGCGTGGCAGAGGTGACACACAGCACCTTCTCTGATGGCACATGAGCCACCACCCCAGTTCAGCTCCATCACTGGACTAGAGGAAGATATATAAATAATTCCCTACATTATGCTGAAAATGTTACCTACCTTGTTTCCCCCAAAATAAGACATTCCCTGATAATAAGCCCAATCGGACTTTTGAGCGCATGGCAATAAGGCCAAAAAATATAAGACAAGGTCTTATTTTGGGGGAACCATGGCAGTCTGATAATGAAATATTCGGAAACCAACACCAAGCTCGGAGAACGAACTTCCAGATGTTGTCCTGAAATTCCAGATTATTTCAGGGTCCATGTGCTGGTCCTTCATGGACCTTCTTTTTTACTTTCAGAGATGGGGGCAATAGAGAGATAGAGGCAGAAGGAAATGTCTGGGATTGATACAGTTCTCCAGGTAAAAATGAGGAAACTTTACACAGGTCAATAAAACAATTATCGGAGGTCGTCATCGATATATCTTTCAGGCCGTTCAGGATTTTGACGATGGAATGATTCGAGATGGACCTCTGGGCTCAGCACTGCTGCATTATTAGTTTTGCAACTTGTTCTTTAACTTCTGCATCGTAATGATGCAACAGAGATGCCAGTTTTTGAGTATACAGAGAATTGTCAGAGAGAGTAGAAAAAACTGAATCTTCGTTGTACAGATTGTGGATAGCAGAACCCTTGTCGTGGCTCATGGACTTTGTCAAGTTCGTGGCAAACACAAGGACTCTGAGCAAAATATCTTTGTTTATGCAGCTGTCAAACAGAGATAGGAGAAGAGGCGCCTGGAAAGACAGGGAAAAAAACGTAAGCCAGTTCATTTGGAGTTTAAGTTTAAAGAAACAGGGTGAATTTATTTATTTAAGAAAGTTAACATCGAGTAGATAAGAGTAATATGCTGCTTTGAATGTTCCCAATGAGTTAATAGCCAATTATATGTTGAGTCACATCAGGAAGGATAATTTCTGAAAAATGCATTGGTTTATACATTAAAAAAGGTAAAAGTTTCCCTCGCACATATGTGCTAGTCATTCCCGACTCTAGGGGGCGGTGCTCATCTCCGTTTCAAAGCCGAAGAGCCAGCGCTGTCCGAAGACATCTCCGTGGTCATATGGCCGGCATGACTAAACGCCGAAGGGGCATGGAACGCTGTTACCTTCCCACCAAAGGTGGTCCCTATTTTTCTACTTGCATTTTTTACCTGCTTTCAAACTGCTAGGTTGGCAGAAGCTGGGACAAGTAACGGGAGCTCACCCCGTTACGCGGCGCTAGGGATTCGAACCGCTGAGCTGCCGACCTTTCGATCGACAAGCTCAGCGTCTAAGGCACTGAGCCACCACGTCCCATTTGGTTCATTATGCTTCAAAAAAGAAAATATCTCTGGATATTTTCTGGATAACTTCTATTTCATTTCAGACCCAGAATGCTTATGTTGCTTAAATACTTTCAGCAATTATTTGTAAACAGAAACGATTATTGTTTTAACGATTACTGTTAATCCCCTTAAAATTGACAAGCACTATAAATAAAGCTTACGATATAGGTGCCCGCAGTGGATATGCAACGAAGGGACAAACGTTTTCCTTCAAAATTAGAAGGGATTCATAGCATAAGAAATAAAATAAATGAACGAGTGAAGGAAACAGTCAAACAAGAAGGATAAAAGCAGATTTACCTGTGAATTAAGTAGATGTTCTGCCATAATTGGGTTTGCTGATAAATTCACAAGGACTTTCAGGACTTGAACCTGTAACATTGAAAAGGGTTTCTCTGACTCGTCTATCAAATTAATATGAGATGGAAGTACATTTGATGGACAGTTAGGATCTAAAGGTAATAGATAGTTTAGAACCATGATGGCGAACCTATGACAGGTGGAGCCATATTTGTCGGCAGGCAAGTGTTACCTTAGCTTGGCTCCAGCACGCATGTGCACTCTGGCCAGCTGATTTTCAGGCCTTTTGGGCCCACCGGAAGTCGGGAAACGGGGATTGGGGAAGGCTGTTTTCGCCCTCCCTGGGCTCCAAGAAAGCCCCTGGAGCCTGGGGAGGGCAAAAAACGGGCCTACCGGGCCCACCGTGCCATTGTGTGCCAAAAGCGGGGGAAATGTGTGGGTGTGTGTGTGTGTCACACACGCACGGAGGCGGGGCACATTGAATAATGAATGGGGGTACGCGCATGCGTGACCCCCCCTGTGCCCCCCCCCGCTTTTGGCACGTGACAGGAAAAGGTTCGCCATCACTGGTTTAGAACATGGTTTGCGTAGACAGCATTGAAGGAGGGGATACAGATAGTCCTCAATTTACAACGGTTCACTAAGTGACCGGTCAAAGTTACAACAGCGCTAAAAAGGTGACTTGAGTTTTTCACGCTTAGGACCGTTTGCAGTATCCCGATGCTCACGGGATCAAAATTCACGTTCTCGGCAACTGACTCGTATTTATGATGTTTGCAGTGCAACTTAACACCTGCGGTGATTCACTTAACAAGGGCGGCAAGGAAGGTCGTAAAATGGAGCAAAACTCACTTAACAACTGTCCTGCTCAGCCAGGAAAAAAAATTTAGGCTCAATTGTGGTCATAAGTCAAGGACAACCTATATTCATATTTAAATGATTTGCCAGTTTACATTCGACTAGGATTTTATTTCAGTTTGGAAACGTCAAATAGTTACACTCCATTCTCATTTCTAACATTTATTCCATCTCATGGGAAAAAAAAACCCAGGCAAAACCTTTTTCTACTACAGGTAATCCTTGATTTACAAGTTACTGAAAAAAGTGACTTTTTTTTTTAAAATTGACTTATATGCCGCCCTTCTCTGGAGACTCAGGGCGGCTTACAATGCATTAAGCAATAGCCTTCATACTTTTGTATATTTATACAAAGTCAGCTTATTGCCCCCACAAACTGGGTCCTCATTTTACCTACCTTAGAAAGGATGGAAGGCTGAGTCAATTTTGAGCCTGGTGAAATTTGAACTTACAGTAATTGCAGACAGCTGGTGTTAATCACAATGCTTTAGTCTGCTGAGCCACCAGGCCCGTTATGTCCATTTTTCACATTTATGCTTTTGTAGCAAGGCATAAATGTGAAAAATGGGACGCAGTGGCTCAGTGGCTAAGACGCTGTGCTTGTCGATCAAAAGGTCGGCAGTTCAGCGGTTCGAATCCCTCGTGCCGCGTTAACGGGGTGAGCAACAGAAATTTGGGGCTCACTTGTGATCATGTCAAGGACTACCTACATTTAGTTTCAGAGTAATTAATTGGGTTAAAGTAATTTTATTAGTCATTAGGTTAAATAACTAACCTAAAAGGCTAAACACTGAATGTTTCCTTCTTCTATTTAACGATAAAACAAGGGACTTATTGTACCTGAGTCCTTTCATTTCCTTCAAACAGCAACTGCAGAAAACTGGGTATGAAGCTAGTCATCATGCAATGATAGTTGTTGGTCACAGAAATGTTAGTTAAAAATCGAAGGCCGGCTAACTGCAATTCGGAGTTTACAGAAGATGCTTCAACTTCCTCACACACTTTGGTAATATAGATCTAAGAGGGATAGAACATAAAACACATTTACCAGTACGTTACTACAAAGCCCCAGAGGTCTCATTTACTTTGGACACGTCAATGTGGAGGAAATCACGGGAGAAAGCAATTACCGTATTTTTCGGACTACAAGACATACCTGACTATAAGACGCAATCTAAATTTAGAAGAGGAAAACAACAAAAAAAAGTTTTTGGCCTCCACGCGCCCCATTTTTGGCCCTTTTCCAGCCTTTCTACAGCCTGTTTTCAGGCTCTTTTTTTTTGGGGTGCATTTTTGAGGCTTTTTCAAGGCCGTTTTTCAAGGCTTTTTCCAGCCCGTTTTCAAGGCTTTTTTTCAGCCCGTTTTCAAGGCTTTTTCCAGCCTGTTTTCAGGCTCTTTTTTTGGTGCATTTTTGAGGCTTTTTCCAGCCCGTTTTTCAAGGCTTTTTCCAGCCCGTTTTCAAGGCTTTTTTTCAGCCCGTTTTCAAGGCTTTTTCCAGCCTGTTTTCAGGCTCTTTTTTTGGTGCATTTTTGAGGCTTTTTCCAGCCCGTTTTTCAAGGCTTTTTCCAGCCCGTTTTCAAGGCTTTTTTTCAGCCCGTTTTCAAGGCTTTTTCCAGCCTGTTTTTTTTTTCAAAAAAATGGGCCACAAAAGCCTCAAAAAATGGGCTGAAAAAAGCCCTGAAAACGAGCAGAAAAAAGGCTTGAAAAAGGCCCGAAAACAGGACATGCGGAGGCCAAAAAAAAAAAGCTAGCAGGTGGGCGACTCTTCGGCAATATTTGATCTATAAGATGCACAGGCATTTTCTAGGCTCTCCAGAACTGAAGCAGCTTCTTGGATGAGAAGCAAAACGTCTTCAAGGAAAAACCAAGGAAGACAAATTGCCTCTTGAAAAAGCACCTTCGGGAGAAACCTTTCCACCTGATGTCCATTCTCAAATTCAGATCACCTGTTCCATAACAGACAGCTTTCTGGTTTAAAGCCAAGACCTTGTATCTATCTAACTTGCTGGTATTTTTTACTATTACTGATGGTTTAAAATTGTTTTTTTATTTACATTTTACATTGATTTTTTTTTAAAAAATTAAGTTATATGCCGCCCTTCTCTGGAGACTCAGGGCGGCTTACAATGCGTTAAGCAATAGTCTTCATACTCTTGTATATATCTGCTTAGTAGGGCTTTTGCCCCCCCTCCCCAAGCCGTGTTCTTTTTTTATATATACAAAGTCAGCTTATTGCCCCCACAATCCAGGTCCTCATTTTACCTACCTTTGAAAGGATGGAAGGCTGAGTCAACCTTGAGCCTGGTGAGATTCGAACTTGCAGTAATTGCAGGCAGCTGGTGTCATTTAACACCACTTAAGTTGCTACGCTACCAAGGCTCTGATTATTAATTTGATATTAGTAACCATCAACCTGCATACTAATGCCTGGGGTTTCACTTTAATCACCCTTATATTTAAGAAAGGCGAAGAAATTTTACCCAGTTAATTTTCATCCATAAGACCTCATCAGTAAGTTAAAAGCCAGATAAAATTTATCGGAAACTTTTGGATAAAGTGAAAGATGAGACCCTTATACTGAACACACTGTCGAAAGGGACCTCGGAGGTCTTCTAGTCCAACCCCCTGCTTAGGCAGGAAACCCTACACCACTTCAAACAAATGATTATCCAGCATCTTCTTAAAAACTTCCAGTGTTGGAGCATTCACAACTTCTGGAGGCAAGTTGTTCCACTGATTAATTGTTCTAACTGATAGGAAATTTCTCCTTAGTTCTAAGTTGCTTCTTTTCCTTGATTAGTTTCCATCCATTGTTTGTTATTTTGGCTTCAGGTGCTTTGGAAAATAATTTATGCCCCTCTTCTCTGGGGCAGCCCCTCAAATATTGCAACACTGCTATCATGTCCTTATTTTCAGTAGACTTACCCAATTCCTGCAACCATTCTTCATATGTTTTAACCTTGCTTTTCTTCTTGATTAATTTCAGTCTGTTGTTTTCCTGCCTTGCCTTCATTCACACACATCATTTTGAGGTCACCGTGCGCTGTGGATAACTCTTCTAATCCCTACTAGTCCCCCCGAGTGTTGTGAACTAAGACAGTTTATAAACTATTTTTTTAAAAAAATGATGATGCTAAATAATATCCAAGTGATCAATATCACACGTAAGAATAAAGCTAGTACTCCCGCTGCATTAAATTCTTTAGAAACTTTGTTCATTTGCATTTTCATTACACATTGGTATTTTAAACTCACCTTTAGTTCCTCTTGATTTTTAACGTTCATACTCAAGTTATTGAGTGCATTAAGTGCTTTCTGTTTAACATTAGTGACGGGAACTGAAAGCATTTTTCCAATCACAGACAGGCCACCTAAATTCCGAATGATATCCTACAAATTAAAGGAACAGGAAAATATCATATATTATCATCTTAATTCCTAAAGTCCCCCATGGGAATTTGCCCAAATCAACTACACTGCTCTCTAATTTATATTTAAAAAAACCCTGTTCTTAATATCTGGGTTTATTGAAAAATAAAGATTAATAATGCAAAGGAGATCCTAACACATAGTCACGATCATATGGTCACTTTGAAAAAAATGTTCACAAAATGCCCAGAAATAGTCTCAAGCCACCATCCTATAAATTGCTTTCTGTTCCTTTCTGTTAACGCTGAAAATTATTTTTTTTCCCACTGGTACGATAGGCTCTTATTTCTTGATTTCTAGTAATGCTGTCAACATTTCTTTCACATATAAATGCATTCCTTCTACAGCAGAAAGATCAATATGCGGCCGCGCGGGGAATTACGGGAGCGACATGGCGCTCCCATGTGACACCTCTCCTGCGCGAGCTGCACTGGCTCCCGGTGGTCTTCCGGGTGCGCTTCAAGTGTTGGTGATCACCTTTAAAGCGCTCCACGGCTTAGGACCTGGGTACTTGCGGGACCGCCTTCTGCCGCCAATAGCCTCCCACTGGCCAGTACGCTCCCACAGAGAGGGCCTCCTCCGGGTGCCGTCGGCCAGACAGTGTCGGCTGGCGACCCCCAGGGGGAGAGCCTTCTTTGTGGTGGTGTCCGCCCTCTGGAATGACCTACCCCTGGAGATACGCAGGATTCTAGATTTCCGGACCTTTCGTCGGGCCCTTAAAACCCATTTATTCCATCTAGCTGGGCTAGCTTGATCCCATCCTCTGTTTTAAATTTGAAATTGATTTTAAATTGGGTTGTTTTAATTGTTGGCCGAATAATATTTAATAATTTTTAATTGTTTTTAACTTTTGTATACCATGTTTTATTTTGGCTGTTCACCGCCCTGAGTCCGCAACGAGAAGGGCGGTTTATAAATTGAAATAAATAAATAAATAATAAATAATATTTTTTTGACTCTGGGACTGAGGGGCCATGGCTGCTGGTAGTAGGATAACTATTATAATTATAATTATTTTGGTATCTTTTGCAACTGCAACAGCCTTAAGCCAACAACATCCATTTCCACTTAAACACCCACAAACACTTGAGAGTCAAAATGAAAAAAGAATCAGAGTAATTAGCCCATTTATACACCTGCACTGTGGTGGAAACTGTGGCTAATCTCTTTAGCAGGCGACTAGCTGAAGCAGCCAAAATTTTGTGCATAAACACCTTGCTACATCACTATACAGAGGCATGCAGTTGTACCGGGGTTATTTTTCATTACGGTAATTTGTTGTGGGAGGCACAACGAGTAGGAAACAGATTTTTCCCATAAGAATAACGTAGTGAGTCACAATGACAAATTCTGAGCTTGTGCGCATCAGTACCAAACAAACGATGAGTATCGGGACAAAATATTCGCATCAAAATGTGTTGAATACCAATTTCACACCAGAACAACCAGAACAACCAGAACAACTAGACACAAGGACAATTTTCCCCCCCGAATGCCATCACTCTGCTTAACAATTAATTCCCACAACACTGTCAAATAATTCACTAAGACTGTATTACTATTCTCCGTCTCTTCCTTATTAGTGAAGCGGGATTTGCCAATCCCAATTAGTTCCCGCCAATCAGTCAAGAGGCAAGACCACAGAGATCCAGAGAATACAGGTTTTTTATTGAATATTGCTAGCAATAGGCTCAGTGTAGTAGCCTGACAAAGACTGAGCCCCGAGCTACGCCCTAAGGCAGATTTTATAGGTTTGTAATCTAACAGTGACATAGTATAATTCAGTTCCGCCTACAGATAATACAATATGCATACAGACAGATAATACTATGTGGGATTCACTGGAAAAGTACAAAAACAGAAGTTCTTAGTTTTGTGATACATATTCCATATCTTACACAATATGTTCCAGTAAGTTCTATAGGGCGTACAACGGCCACACACAATAACGACTTGGTACATCTTGTGGTTATGATGGTTGCAACAGAAGGCTACAAATGTCAAGTTCCCTTTAGGCGTACAGAAATGAGAGAAAGGGCATTATGATTATATCCTTTATATAAGAGTGCAATGAGAAACACAAGTAAGGCCTTTAGGGTACGTAAGACCCTTGGAATAACATTTGAGGGGCTCTCCTTCATTAGTATCTATCTCTTCCCACTTATTACTACAACCATGTCGCTTGTATCTTTCAATTTATATTGTTTTTATTTGTTTCCTAGTAGGATTTGATAGCTTATTAGTAAACTTGGCTATCGCTAAGTGTTGTATCTTTTTATTCTTGATGGATGTATTTTATGTACACCGAGAACATATGCACCAAAGACAAATTCCTTGTGTGTCCAATCACACTTGGCCAATAAAAATTCTATCCTATTCTCTTCCCTTCCCTTCTGTTCCCTTCTCCTGTTCTAATTCTAATTCTAATTCTAATTCTAATTCTAATTCTAATTCTAATTCTAATTCTAATTCTAATTCTAATTCTATTGAGTTTCAAAGCAGTTGAGTACCAAAGAACTACCCAGTGGTGGGTTGCCCCAGGTTTGCACCGGTTCTATACAACCGGTAGTAAAACTGGCGGGAGGCTCCGCCCACCAACTCTGATGTCATCAAAATGCTTCTGCGCAGAAGAGCGCGCGGCCCCGTTGTGAACCGGTAGTAAAGGTAAGCAGAACCCACCCCTATCGTTATCATAAAACGATACGTTCCAAAAACCACATTAAATGGTTTTCATTAAATATTAAATGAATATTCTCAGTCTACCATGAAGATTGCACTAATTCTCCTTTCCCCCTCCTTTTTTTAATATTATTTATAATAATAAAGTTATTATAACGATTGGATTTGGCTTTAAATCCCATTCATTTCTAGGAATTGATTGATTAAAGAGGATCATTTTTTTAAAATGATACCTATTATTTTTTGTTCTATTATAACAGGGGTCTGTTTCCTAAACAAGTTTTAAGACTTTCTGGACTTCAACTCCCAGAAATCCTCAGCCAGGCTGGCTGGGTGAATTCTGGGAGTTGAAGTCCACAAAGTCTTAAAGTTGCTTTGTTTGGATGTATTACAGTATTGGTTTCTTTTTCTAGGGTGGCATGGAAACAAAAGTACAGCCCTTACTTGATTGACAGAGAAAGCCGCGCTGTTGCTCAGGGTAACCAAGATCTGTTCTTGAACCAAAGAATCCTCTGTAGACTCCAGCAGATGAAGAAGACTCTTAATGTGACGGGCCTCAAGAACGGATTTTGAACCATCACTGCCCCCTAATGTTAGAAAATAAATATTACACCTAATGGTTGTTTTGGTTTCTCTCTCCCTGCCCTCCCCCCTCAAAATGCCAGTAATCCTCCATTTACAACCATTGAGCCCCACATTTCTGCGACTAAGCTAACTGGGACCTGGGTTAAGCGAGTGGTGCCCCCTTTTACGACCTTGATTCCTGCAATTGTTAAGTGAATTGCTGCCGTTGTGAATGTCAAATAACAGGATCGTTGTTAACCAACTTATCCCCAGAAAAGATTGGACTCTCTTGTGGTCCTAAATCGAGGACTAATCTGTGCAGCGGAGTACCTAGGGGAAAACCCAAACGCAAAACTGGCAGGGCTCAGGGGCTAAGACAGGGGTCGGCAACCTTAAGCGCTCAAAGAGCCATTTGGACCCGTTTCCCACAGAAAAGAAAACACCGGGAGCCACAAAACCTGGGTGGGCGTGGCCAACTCGATGTCACTCACTTCCACCAGTCACATGACCCTCCCCCAGCCACGCCTACGCAGCAGGTCGTTAGGGCAAAGAACCAGTTGTTAAAAGAAAACACCGGGAGCCACAAAACATGGGTGGGCGTGGCCAACTCAATGTCACTCACTTCCACCAGTCACATGACAACCCCCCCCCCCCCCCCCGCCGCCATGCCTACCCAGCAGGTCATTAGGGCAGAGAACCAGTTGTTAAAAGAAAACACTGGGAGCCACAAAACCTGGGTGGGCGTGGCCAACTCAATGTCACTCACTTCCACCAGTCACATGACCCTCCCCCAGCCACGCCTACCCAGCAGGTCATTAGGGCAGAGAACCAGTTGTTAAAAGAAAACACCGGGAACCACAAAACCCTTTTGACATCTCTCTCTCTCCTTCCCTTCCTCCTCTCCCTCTCTCTTTCTATCTCTCTCTCTCTCCCCCTCTCTCTGTATCTCCCCTGGCCCCTTCTCTATCCCCCCTCCACCCCCCCCTCCATCACCCTTATTTCTCAGAAGGAGTGACTGGGAGGAGAGGGCGAGGGGCGGAGCCAGCCAGTGATGGGACAGGGAGCCACAGTAGAGGACCGAAAGAGCCGCATGCGGCTCCGGAGCCGCAGGTTGCTGACTCCTAGGCTAAGACTCTCAGAATGGCCGGCAGTTCGAATCCCTAGTATAGGTCTCCTGCGTGAGCAGGGGGCTGGACTAGATGACCTCCAAGGTCCCCTTTCAACCCCGTTACATTATTACTATTATTAAAACACGTGTTTTTTGGGGAGAAAGAAACACATGGATCCCAAAAAAAGGGGGAGGGCACAAAATAGGGAAGGGGAAATCTGACCTTGCGGAGGGGCCCGGTGGGGGCTGCTGGATAACCCGGGAGACCCCGAGGCTTCTCCCCCATCGGGGCTGCTCAAACCCTTCGGCCGTGGGGATGCTCCGACGCTCCGCCTGGAAGTCACCCGGTAGAGACCGTAGGCGACCCCCGCCGCCGCCAAGCCCACCAAGCCGACCCGCAACGTCCAACCGGCCGGTTCTTTCATGGCAAAGGAAGGACCCGCGTTTCTCCCCGGCCGGAAAAAAAAAGGGATGGGATGGGGGGAAAGGCTTTGCAGCACGTGGGAAAGCGACACCTTCCGCTGCACGCGGGTCAGCCGGTCTCCACCTCCAGGGGGGTGGATCCCGCGGATCCCCCACTGGGAGGATCCCGAGGGACGATCGGCGCTGGGACTGGCCGAGTTTTTTGCAATCGCGGAGGAAGGAGTGTTGCCTTTGTTTGGGAGACCCTTCCTCATGGATGAAACCCCCTTTTCTCCCCTTCTGACGATCAGGTTGCCTGCTTCCCTTAAAAAAAAAACAAACAAACCTCTCCCGTTCCGATCCGGATGCCTAGGAATGGATTGCACGCGTTCACACGTGCGCCGGAGAAAGAAAGAGACGCGTGTCTTCCGCGGCTGCGGGGGAGGAGTGTGGGGAGGGGGAACGACAGCGGAGGCCGTTAGAAGCGGGGGCGGTGGTCGCCCGCCTTCCCAGCTGCTTCCAGCCGGTGGGTGGGCAGCCTCTGTGACTCGCCATGCCCGTTCTTCAGAATGGGGACCCCACTTTGAGGGTCTATTTCCAGAAATATGCCATCCCGGATATCTATGAGGTAAAGGAGCCATAGTACCATCTGGTGGGGGTTTTCAAGGCACCCCCCCACTTTGACCTAGAACTGATAAGGTCTCCCCCCCCCCAGTTTTATTTCTTTTATTCAATTTTTATTTTAAGGGAATAACAGAGTTGGAAGGGGCCTTGGAGGTCTTCTAGTCCAACCCCCTTCTCAGGTAGGAAACCTGCCCACCCCATTTCAAACTGTTGTCCAATCTCTTCTTAAAAACCTCGTGTGTGTGCGTTCTGGGTACAGTGATGTTTAAATAGTCACATTTATATCTCTTTTGGGTTGTGATAAAGTCATCACAATCAACAAGCTGGGCTGGCCTAAACATGGTTTTTAATTGGGGTTTATTTTTTAACAATTAGGGCCAAATTGTTTAATATGTTTTTAAAATTGCTTTTAAATTTTGTATTGAGTTTGTTTTATTGTTGGCTGTGCACTGCCCTGAGTCCTTGGGAGAAGGGTGGTCTAGAAATTAAATAAATAAAAATAATAATAATAATAATAATAATAATAATAATAATAATAATAATAATAATAATAATAATAATAATAGTGATATTATGAGTATAACAATATAATAATATAATAACATTGATACTTAACATTTAACAACTCTCCTCTATCCCATTTCCTCCGTCTATATTTCTTCCTTTCTAACTTCTATTTGTGTTATCTAGCCATTGATAGAATAAGACCCATATCAAAAAAAATAATTCAGTTTCTTCTTTATCCTTAATAACAAGTGTTAATCTATCCACTTCTGCACAATCTAATGTTTTTTTTTAATTACATTCTTTATGACTGTAACCTTGTTGCTGGTATCCTTAAGATTTATATTGACTGTTTCCCTATGACTATCATTAAGCGTTGTACTTTATGATTCTTGACGAATGTATCTTTTCTTTTACGTACACTGAGAGCTTATGCACCAAAGACAAATTCCTTGTGGGTCCAATCACAGTTGGCCAATAAAAAATTCTATTCTGTTCTGTTCTTTTCTATTCTATTCTATTCTATTCTATTCTATTCTATTCTATTCTATTCTATTCTATTCTATTCTATTCTATTCTATTCTATTCTATTCTATTCTGAGGATCTCATCATTTTTCCATTGTTGCGCAAATACATTCTAGCTGCAGTTCGTATATGCAGGATCAAATATGCAATCTTTTTATCATATTTTTTCTGGTAGCATGCCCAGCAAAAATATCTCCGGTTTCAATGAACTGATAAGACTTTGAACCTTGAGTTTGAGAGAGGGTCCTTGCTGCTCTCTTAAAGTAGCTGAAGCGGGATCTGCTAGATGACCAGTGGATAACTTCCTATTCACTATATTCCAAAAGCAACTATATTCTGAAAGCAGGATATACATCCGGTTAGAAAATGTACAAGCTTAACTTAAAATCCTTTGATACTCTAAGAGGCCCCCTAACTTGTCAGAAGAAAAGGAGCATCCTAATGAAATATAGTTAAAAGGTGATTAGGCCAAAAATAACCACCTGGGCGGGAAGTCATTTATCACAGAAAAATTGTTTGGCAAGGATAATGTAAAACTTTAGTAATAAGGAGATGTCAATTAAATGTAACGGATGTATGTTAACCATATATGGAAAGTTGCTGTGTTAGCAGAATCCTTTGTTTGAAACAGTATAAAACTGTGGTCTCAGAATTATCAAATTGTTCGGATTCGTAGGTACAAAAAACCTCTCTGAACCTATTGCGCAATAAACTCACTCTCTGGCTGACCTAGGGATGTTGTTTGGTCACTTCATTCCATAACACTCTGAGCTGGGTGTTAAAAAAAAGTGGGATTTTGGCTCTCTATTTCCTGATTTCTTAACTAGTTTGGGTAATGAAACATCGGTAAGGAACCCCCACCCCTCCCCAAGCTCAGAGAGCATCGAGAACGCCTCATTTCAACAAATATTACAAATATCCCCCTCTTATCAGAGGCTTTTAATGTTTGCTCACTGAAAATGGCCATTCCCACGTAATGAAGATGAAGTCGAAAAATGTTTATTTAAGGAAGTGGAGTCTTTATATACGGTATAGAAACACACAATACATTTAGTGCACCTCATGGATCAAGTCAAAACACTTAGAGGATGGGATGTTACGTTACATGTGAGACTTGAGTCAGAGGTGCGTTTCAGCAGTTCTGGAGAAATTTTGAGTAGTTCGGAGAACCGGTAGTAAAACTTCTGACTGGCCCCACCTCCATCTATTCTCTGCCTCCCGGCTCCTACCTGATAAGGGAGGAAATGGGGATTTTGCAGTAACCTTCCCCTGGAGTGAGGTGGGAATGGAGATTTTACAGTATCCTTCCCCTGCCATGTCCACCAAGCCACATCCACAGAACCGGTAGTAAAAAATTTTGAAACCCACCACTGCTTGAAATATAGGAAACATCGTTTCTAATAAAATTCCACCAGCGGCAAAGTTATGGATTATATTATATTACGGTCTTTTTCATCTGGATTTCATCTATGTTTTTGTTTTAAAAAAAGTTGCAAGTGTATTCAAAAACTTTCAGATCACACTCTGTTCTGTAGTTGCTGGAAAAGACCAGAAATGGACTTGGTTAAGAAATGGGTGGGAGGTGGGAATGCTTTCTATAGCCTGTCCTAATGTTCCCTTTATTTGTATTCATTTTTTGTATTCAATTCATGCTTTTACTTATATATGTTATCCAATACGTCCTTGACAAATAAATAAATGAAATAAAAAAGTTAAAATTAAGAGGCCTGGACTGCCAGATTTCAACCTCTTAAAATGCTAATGGTGAAACCTAAAATTCCTGGCACACTCAGAGGTATCTCTCTCTCTTTCTATCTATCTATCCTGTTTCCTCCAAATAAGACATCCCCTAATACCGTGTTTCCCCGAAAATAATATCTTATATTTTTTTTGAACCCTGAAATAAGCGCTTGGCCTTACTGCCATGCGCTCAAAAACCCGATTGGGCTTATTATTAGGGGATGTCTTATTTTGGGGGAAACAGGGTAAGAAGCCCAATCGGGCTTTTGAGTGCATGACAATAAGGCCAAGCGCTTATTTCAGGGTTCAAAAAAATATAAGATATAAGGTCTTATTTTTGTGGAAACCCAGTATCTGTATCTCTCTCTCTCTCTCATCTATGTCTGTCTGTCTGTCTACTATCTATCTATCTATATCTATCTATATCTCTATCTATCTGTATCTCTCTCTTATCTCCCTCTCTCTCTCATCTATGTCTGTCTACTATCTGTCTATCTCTATATCTATCAGTATCTCTCTCATTATCTATCTCTTATCTATCTATCTATCTATCTATCTATCTATCTATCTATCTATCTATCTATCAAAACAAGAAACAATGGCTGGAAACTAATCAAGGAGAGAACCAATCTAGAACAAAGGAGAAACATCCTAACAGTAAGAACAATTAACCAGTGGAATTTCAAAAGTTGTAGAGCCTGAATAGCTCAGCAGACTAAAAGCATTGTGATTAACACCAGCTGTCTGCAATTACTGTAAGTTCGAATCTCACCAGGCTCAAGGTTGACTCAGCCTTCCATCCTTTCTAAGGTGGGTAAATTGAGGACCAGTTTGTGGGGGCAATAAGCTGACATTGTATAAATATACAAAAGTATGAAGGCTATTGCTTAACACATTGTAAGCCGCCCTGAGTCTCCGGAGAAGGGCGGCATATAAATCAAATTTTTAAAAAAAGTGAGTGGTCCATCACTGGAGGTTTTTAAGAAGAGTCTGGACCTCCAAAGTCCCTTCCAACTCGATGATGATGAAAAAGCTGCTTTGTTTACCTCACAAATGCCTAATTTTACTTCTGGGGTAAGGTCGTAGCTGCATTTTATCCTTAACTGATGGCATCTAAGAAAAATGGCAGGCAGAAGAAGATAGTACGCTGTGTTCCTCAAGATTTGGACTGTGGTGGCTTTGAAGTGAACTTTACTTTATAAACCTGAAAGTCATTAATTAAATCACTAAATCATCCTGTTTGGATCTAAACCTACCTACTTATGCCAACATGTATAAATCAGAAGAGTAATCTGCACCATACATTAAAGAAAAGCAATTATTCAGTGCTAAAATAACAACACCCAACAATATTTATCATTTTCAAAAGAAGAGATTTTCCTTTCCTATTTGTCTTAGGTTTTTCCAAAATCAAAATAAAACAGACTTTAGCTACAAAATGTCTAAATTCAAAATTCCGACGATTGCCAACTGGTTCATACTTACGACGTTTGCAATGTTCTGGGATCACATGACTCCCCTCTTGCGGCCTTTTGACAAGCAAAGTCAACCAGGAAGCCAGATTTACTTAACAACCAGGTTACTTACTTAATGACTGCAGTGATTCAGTTAATAACTGTGGTAAGAAAGGTCGCAAAATAGAACAAAACTCACTTAACAGATGTCTCACTTAGCAAGGGAAGAGTTGGGCTCAATGGTCGTCGTGATCGGAGGACAACCTTGTATTTTGGACTAAAGTATCTGAAAAACATTCTGTGAAGCTATCAAAAAAAAAATTGGAATAACTTGTCCTGCGACATATATCAGAAGGATGAGAAATGTAATGATGAACGGAGGAATGAAGACAATACAAAACGCAGCCTGATGTTATTAATTTGCTAGCTGGCTCAAGATTATGATTAGTAGTGATGAATGGAGTGGGAAATTTGGCCAGTAATTGACAATTGCAGATTTATTTTACTAAACAATGAGTGGAATTTAATGCACAAATAACACATTAAAACAAGGGAATTTATTTGTTCGTTTGATATGCCACCTTTTTATTCAAGGAGGCTTCCAGTAAGCCAGATCAGAAACCAGGTTCCCCAAACAAGTGAATCCCCATCTACAGGAAACCACATCCCTTCCGGTCCACGGAAAAATCTCTCTCCACGGAACCAGTCCCAGGTATCAGGGTTCCAATGGATGCCTTAATTAAATCATGAGCCTCGAGCCAAGCTTCAAAAGAAATCCAGTTATTTATTAGGAGCTTCATGGCGGCACTTTCTAAGTGGAGCCAACTCTGACCCCATGTAATTTACGCCCCAATCATGACCCTGTTTCCCCCCTCCCCCCAGGGTGTGTCATCAATCACATTCCAACGGGCAATTTTGCAGGTTGTAGAGATCACTCCCCTCTGGCCGCTTTGGGTAACCGTGGGAGACAGCCTTGAGAGAGATATGTCTGGAATGTATTTCTGTTTTTGGCTGCTGTGCTGCTTCATCGGTTTCCCAACCCCCTTGCTTATGGCAAATTGAGAGCAGGCCAGGGATGCTTTGCGAGTTGACATCAAGTGCCCAAAAGGTTTACGCTGCTTCCATTTTATTTGCAGTGCCATGTTCTATTCACGCAGATTAGTTTTTGACGTATTAAAATATCATAGATTATTTGGAGAAATACTGCCGTGTTTCAATTACAAAAAGAAAATTTATGATCCAGTCCAGTAGAGGGCACAGTTGACAATCTTAAAGCATCTTATCTGTTTAAATTAATGTTTAAGAAGTATGTGTACTTGTAAGATTGCCTTTGATTTCCTCATTTTATGGAGGAAGCACTTCATTCCTATTGAAATCAATCTTCTTCTTGTGCCATATCCATCATTAGACATTGGCAATCATGTTGGCAATCCCATTTTTGTCAACAGCCACATGAAAAAGTGCTGCTGAGTTTTGTCCAAACCAACCCCTTAGATTTTGAAGCCACGATATTTTTCTTCTTCATGGACCTTGTTTGCCTTCAATCTTTCCCTGGAGGATTAAGTGAAGGATGCCGTATTTTTCTGGGTGTCGCATCACATGGAAATCAATGGGAACTTAAAATTATTATTTCTCGAGTAGTGTTTTTACTGTTCTGTTTTACTAGGATTATTAATTTTCTGAGGCTGTCTTGCCTGTCAAATGATATAATTAAATTGACGATTTTTGTTTTGTTAATAGCTGAGCCTTTTTAGGTGTTGTAATATCTTTAAGAGATAAGGTGAACAGTGAAACGCTGCTCCTTTTTTTCAGAAAATGTACAAGCAAAGAGAAAAAAAACTATTGTCTTGATTTTAGTTCATCGGGTAAATAAAAGTAGTAACCAAGCCATACTGGGTACTTATAATAAACCAATTTTTAAAAATTTTTTATTTTATTTGATTTATATGCCGCCCTTCTCCGGAGACTCAGGGCGGCTTACAATGCGTTAAGCAATAGCCTTCATACTTTTGTATATTTTACAAAGTCAGCTTATTGCCCCCACAAACTGGGTCCTCAATTTACCTACCTTAGAAAGGATGGAAGGCTGAGTCAACCTTGAGCCTGGAGATTCGAACTTACTAATTGCAGACAGCTGGAGTTAAATTACAATGATTAGTCTGCTGAGCTATTCCAGGCTCCTTTTAAAAGCAATCATTAAGGAATAAAATAAAAATATTCTCAATAAAGTATTTTGACACTTGTATGATTGGATAATACCTCAGTTTCCTAGCCTTTATAACTATAATCTTGGTTAATACTCTAAGAAAAAGACAATTTCACCATTCTTATAGTTTCACTAATACTGTAACAATCTATTCGTTTGTAGCATCTAACATGTTTGCAAATTTATGATGGCTTAAAATTTCACGGACTAAAACCCATGTTATATAAACTCAGCAGTGAACCAGAATAAATCCTGAAGTAAAATAAAAATAATATGTTGAATTGTTTTAATAAAAATATAAAATATTCTAATAAAAAAGGACTAGCATCTAAAAACAATTTTACTCTCTTATGAAATATATATTTTATTAATCAACACTCTTATTTCTTGATTTGCAGGCCTTGTTAGGTGGTTTATTAATTATGTGTCCGGAAGATCCACTCCGATTTTTAGAAGAAAAGATCAAAGAAATGATGGGAAAGGGTTTATATGGTATTATATGGTATGTATAAGAGGTTTTTGTGTGGCCTAAAAGTATTGATAACAAATGTGAAATCAATATGGGAAAATACTGGCATGTTTCCTCTTCACATTGGGTAGTCCGAGTTGAAATGATGTGGGTAGACCAGGCTGAAGTGACACAGGACGGCCTCTTACATTTTCCAGGATGGCTCCGTGGGCTAGATCCAACCTTATCACAAGCTGGATCCTGCCGCAGACCTTGAGTTTGACACTCCTGGTATAGGATCCCTTGCTTGAACAGGGGGTTGGACTAGAAGACCTCCAAGGTCCCTTCCAACCAGGGGTGAAATCCAGCAGACTCTTGACAGGTTCTGGAGAACCAGTAGCGGATATTTTGAGTAGTTCGAAGAACTGGCAAATACCACTTCTGGCTGGCCCCAGAGTGGGGCGAGAATGGAGATTTTGCAATATCCTTCCCCCAGGAGTGGGGAGGGAATGGAGATTTTGCAGTATCCTTCCCCTGCCATGCCCATCAAGCCACGCCCACAGAACCTGTAGTAAAAAAAATTGACTTTCACCACTGCTTCCAACTCTTTTATTCTGTAAATTTCTATACATTTTATACTTTTGGATGTTGAGTGTTACTATCCATTCTTTTCCATGGCCTTGTGCCATAATGAGTATTATCGAACGATGATTCTAATTTAAAGCGGCCCATTACGCTCAACCTGAGGTTCATTTTCTAATATTTTTAATTTAGTCCTTGTTTAGCAATGGTAATTGAGACTGGCCATTCCGTTGCTAGGTGACACAGCCGTAAAACATGAGGTCGGGTGACTGGCCCGGTTTAAGATGACAGTCCCAGCGGGCGGTTGTTAGAGGAATCCCATGTGGTCACAGCCTTCCATGGTCATATAATTTATGAAACTCCCGTCAGCTTCTATACTGACTTGGTTTGCCAGAAGTCAGCAGTGAAGGTTGCAAATGGCAATCGGACAAAAACATGCTGTTGTGGCCACAGTTACAACGAATGGATTCGTTCAGGGCAGGGATGAAATCTTCATACCTTCCCTACTGGTTCAGAAGTGCATGCGCCGCACGGACTCTCTGCACACGTGCAAACCCTTCTGCGCATGCACAGAGGGTAAAAAACAGGTTACTTCCTGGTTAAAACCAGGAAGTAACACCGACCGGGAGGGTAGGTGGAGCTTCGCCCTGCCATCGCTACCGGTTCTTCGAGCCACCCGCCGCCATCATTACCGATTCGGCCGAACCAGTCCGAACAGGTAGCATTTCACCCCCCCCGGTTGAGGGCCATTGTAACTTTTAGCTGTGGTCGTTCAGCAAGGACTACCGGTATGCTGGATTTCTGCATTGACACTCTGAAGTTTACTTCCGTTCAAGCTTCTCACACTCCGTGTTTCTCTCTTTTTTTAAAAAACAACAACAACAATATTTTATTGAAGTTTATTATAACATAAAAGACAATAGACATTATTTTCCATTACAGTCCATGTTTCTTGAAAAGCAAGAATTTCCACAGATTTGTGTGGAAAAAAAATAGACCCTTGAAAGATACTTTCGTTCAAGCTTCTCACATTCCGTATTTCTCTCTTTTTTTTTAAAAAAACCAATATTTTATTGAAGTTTATTATAACATAAAAGACAATGGACATTATTTTCCATTACAGTCCATGTTTCTTGAAAAGCAAGAATTTCCACAGTTTTGTGGGGGAAAAAATAGACCCTTGAAAGATAAGGAATATAATAAATAATATTTGTTATTATTTATTATATAATGTGATAATGTGAAATAATGTGATTCAAAAGATGATTTTAAAAAGTAGCTCAAACTGTAGCGTAATAATTTGGTTTAAAAAAAAACTAACGTTTATATATATATATTTACTTAGGAACATGTGTATCGATCCAGAGTTAAGTCTGAAGCTGAGGGTCCTTTCCGAGACATATTTACATACACTTCTAGGCCTTGATGACGACCAGCTGGTAATTATTAATAAATCTCTGTAAAAACATTTAGAATAATAGCTTTCTCCAAAGATAGTCTGGAAAGAATTTTGTTTCATGTTTATTCATAATCCATTTTTTGACCGAGAGTCATGGGAAAGGATATATTCCTTAATCCTTATTCCTGAGGACTTTATAATTTAAACGCACTTAAGTAAAATTAGATGTAAAAAAACTCAGATGTAAAAAAAAATTTAACTGCCTCAGGCTGGCTTACTTGGCACTGCACATTATGTATACATGCGCTTGAATCAATAAATAAAATTCCACTCTAGGGAAATACGAGGTAGAAAAAGAAGTAAAACGGGGAAAGAGAAATTTAATCTGGTGGCCTCTAGTGATTTTGACCCTGATGAGTTCTTTAGTAGGCATTTGAAAAGTATAAATTCAGATGTATGTCAGTGCCAAACGTCTGAATTTTGATCAATGACCCTGGGGACGCTGCATCGGTCATAAATGTGAAAAATGGTCATAAGGTCATAAGTTAATGTAACTTTATTTTTGTCTTTACTTTTCAGATGACCACAGAGTTATGTGATAAAGCGTGGGACCTCTATAGCACTAATCTGAAGAGAAAGTGCTTTGAGTACGTATACAATTACCATTGTTATTTAACAGAATAATAGAGTTGGAAGGGACCTTGCTGGTCATCTAGTCCAACCCCCTGCCCTGTCTCTACCTAGAGTCGAACTCACAATCTCCTGAGTGTGAGGCAAGAGCTCCATCACTAGGCCACAACAGCTGGCCTAGAGTCTACCTTCATCTGATATGTAATAGATTTATAACATTGCATGCCAGGCTGCTATTGTAAGCAGAATTAATGTTCAGTTCTAGGTATTCATTTGCTGACGTAGTAACTATAGGTTGAGCTAAATAAAACCTCCCAATCTCATTCTGGCAAAAATCACTACTAAGGCTGTATTCATAGAATCAGAGAATAGAATAGAGCTGGAAGAGACGTTGGACGTCTTCTAGTCCAGGTCTCAGGCAGGAGAACCTTTACCAGTGATGGCTAACCTTTTTGCCATCGTGTGCCAAAAGTGGGGGGAGTGCGGTGGGGTCACACACACGTGTGCCCACATCTATAATTCTATGTGCCCTGCCTCCCTGTGCTCCCCCCGCTTTTGGCACATGATGGGACGGTGGGCCCGGTAGGCCCGTTTTTTGCTCTCCCCAGGCTCCAGAGCCTTTCTAGGAACCTGGGGAGGGCAAAAATGACCTTCCCCACCTCCCCCAGAGGCCCTCCGGAGGCCGGAAACAGTGTGTTTCCTGACTTCTGGTGGGCCCAGAAGGCCCGAAAATCAGCTGGCTGGCGCACGCATGCGTGCTGGAGCTGAGCTCGCGTGCCCACCGATATGGCTCCACGTGCCCACCCGTGCCATAGGTTCGCCATCACGGACTTATTTCAGATAAGTGACTGTCTAGACAAGTGATGGCGAACCTTTTTACCGTTGTGTGCCAAGTGGGGAGCGCAGGGGGGTCGCGCACATGCATGTCCACACACATAATTCAATGCCCCCGGTGCCCCCCACATGCACGCGCAATCCCCCGCACTCCCCCGTTTTTTGGCACATGACGACAAAAAGGTGGACCCAGTAGGCCTGTTTTTTTGCCCTCCCCAGGCTCCAGAGGCTTTCTAGGAGCCTAGGGAGCGCGAAAATGTCCTCCGCTATCTCCCTGGAGGCCGGAAACGACCTGTTTCCTGACTTCCGGTGGGCCCAGAAGGCCCAAAAATCAGCTGGCCTGCGTGCACATGTGCGCTGAAGCTGAGCTAGGGCAATGCTTGTGTGCCCACAGATATGGCTCCACATGCCACCTGTGGCACGCATGCCATAAGTTTGCCATCACAGGTTTAGACTCTTCTTAAAAACCTCCAGTGATGAAGCGGCCACAATTTCTGGAGGCAAGCTGTTCCACTGGTTAAGAGTGGTGCGGTGGCCTAGAGTTGGAGCTCTCGCCTCACAATCAGGAGGCTGTGAGTTCGATCCTAGGTAGAGACAGGTATTTCTCTCTCTGGGCACAATGGGACTATATCGGCTGAACATAACTCCGCATTGGCGACAGGAAGGGCATCTGGCCAGTAAGCACTGTGCTAGCTCCATTCAGTTGTCAAGACTCCACCCCGCAAGAGATTATGGGGTCGTTAAAAGAAGATGATGATGATGAAACTTCCACTGGTTAATTGTCCTTAATTCCAGGTTGCTTCTCTCTTTGATTCGTTTTCAAGCTAATGTTTCTTGTCCTGCCCTATGCTGTTTTGGAGAATAATAGTCTTTAAGGATTAGTTTATTGAGGTAACCACTAAAATCAATACAAACATGCCAGGCCTCTTTCACACATACCACCAGGAGTATCCACAGTGGAGATCAGAAAATAACACTGCTACCCAAATTCTGACCCTTCGTGCGAAGTACCCCTTCAAACAAAAATGTAGGGTTTTGATCTCACAATTGTGGTCACCAGCTTGACTTTTTGTGAGTCCCCTGCAGATAGACTTCCATCTAACACAGGTCATCTAGTCCAACCCCAAAAGCAGGAGACCTTACATCATTTCTTACAAATGGCAGTCCAGCCTCTTCTTGAAAGCCTCCAGTGATGAAGCTCCCACAACTTCTGAAGGCGACTTCTGTTCCACGGGTTGATCTCACTGTCAGAAAATCCCTCCTTATTTCCAGGTGGAATCTCTCCTTGTTCAGTTTCCATCCATTATTCTTTGTTTGGCCTTCGGGTGCCTTGGAAAATAGCTTGACCCCTTCCTCTCTGTGGCAGCTCTTCAAATATTGGAAGACTGCTATCATGTCTCCCCTGGTCCTTTTCTTCACTTGACTAGCCAGGCCCAGTTCCTGCAACCGTTCTTCATATGTTTTAGCCTCCAGTCCCCTCATCATCCTGGTTGCTCTTCTCTGCGCTCTTACGAGAGTCTCAACATCTTTTTTTATAGTGTGGTGACCAAAACTGGATGCAGGACTCTAGGTGTGGTCTTACACCTCTGCCAACTCTTCTTTGCCTCCCGAGGTTGGTTAACGTTGATTGATCACAAATTCACAGTATCGATTCTTCTTCGTCGTAACAGAATACAGGTAGTCCCTGACATTCATTTAGTGACCGTTTGCAGTTACAGCGGCACGGGTAAAAAAAAAATGACCCAGGACCATTTTTCGACCTGCAACCTTTACAATTTCGAGGACTGCCTGTTTTTTTGTTTAAAAGCAAAATATTTTAAGGCGATCAAACGGAGCGCTTATTCGATTGCAGTTTGATGTTTCAAAGGAAGCATAGGTTTTAAAAACTTTTAATGCGTCGTTTATCGTTGCTCAACCCTTTGCAGCGCATGGATCAGATATTGTGAGGATAAGAAAGCAGCGGAAGAACTCCTACAGAAAAAATTGGCCGCTGCAAGGCACTACTATGACTGCAAGCTACTACAATTAACGATGAGGAAATGGTGTGAATGGGTGAACGCTCAGAAAGCAATGCATCGACGTAAGAATATGACATTGATAATAATAAGTAGACAACGGGTTTCACAGATATTTGCTTACAGGAACTTCTGGACTTAAGACCACAATGGAGCCCAACATATGGCAACATTCCATTTGCCATATGTTATGACCTTTCTCGCCATGGTTGTTAAGTGAATCACTGTAGCTGTTTAAGTTAGTAACATGGTTGCTAACTGAACCTGGCTTCCCCATTGACTTTGCTTGTCAGAAGGTCGCAAAAGAGGGACACCTGACTCTGGGAGATTTCAGCCATCATAAATAGGAATCTGTTGTAGCCCGTACGTGGCCTGTGCAGCTAGTAGCTGATTCCGACAGCGAGGAGGCTGGTGTGGTGCTGCGCCAGCAGCCTGTGCAGCTAGCACTTGAGTCAGACAATGGGGAAGCTGGAAAAGATGTGGTGCCAGTGGCGGGGATTCAGCCAGGGCCTTCAGAACCTCCAGAAGCTTCCTTAAGTGAAGAGGACAAAGAGGAGGAGCCTCTCCTCGATGCACGGGCGCGCAGAGCTGCCAAAAGGAGGAGTGGCTCCTCAGGAGGAGGTCTCCTCGAGAGTAAGGCTTGGGGCTAATTGGCCACTCCCTTAGCCTATTTAAGGAGGAACGCCGACTGAAGCAATTTGCAGGGAACAACTTCGTTCACATACCTTCGTGTCTTGTCTTGCTTATCTTATCAGCTTCCTGCAAATTGCTTCTGGGCATTCTGCCAACCATAGTCAACTTCCAGTTATTATTTTTTGAATTCTTGGTGGCTGTTAATACAATTAATTAACAGCCGTTGTTATAAAAGACTGGTTTATTCAGTAAACTAAAGTTTGAATGGACTTTGTGTGTGCTGCGTTCTTTGGGGTCCGTAGCTGGGGCAGAACACAACCAGTTGCCAAGTATCTGAATTTGGACATTGTGACCATGGGGATTCCTCCTTCGTAAGTGTGAAAAAAAAATGTCATAAATTACTTTGTTCAGTGCCGTTGTAATTTCGAATGGCCACTAAACAAACTCTCAGGGTTCCAAGTAACATATCCACAGCAAACAAAACTCTGAGGCAGTTCCAAGGCTTCAGCCAAAATCTCTACAATCGCCTCTGGTAAATTTTCTCCTTTTTCTTCTTCTATGTTTTGGAACCTTAAATAGAATTCAGAACGTTCCATCTCCAGCAGGATAATTCTCAAGAGAAAATATTTTGTTTTGGCTACAAAACTCCAGCTATCTCTACTCCCTCACCCTCCCTATCCCTTAGTTCCAGTTGTGGCATCCTGGAGCCTCAAAATGGCCTCAAGTCAGGTCAGCTTCAGGGTTGACGTAAGTCAAGGATGGTCCTGCAAATACCCCAGACCTAAGCCATGTAGGGCTTTAAAGGTAAGTACCAGCACCTTGAAGCAGAATAGGACTTGTGGAATGGAGGAAAAGGAGGAGGAGAGGTCTGTGGGGTCTCCTTGGTGCTCTCTGAGCTTGGTTGTTTCCTTACCTAAATACTACACAAAAGAGACCATCAACAAACCAGCGCGAGCGAGTTGCCATGTTTTGTGACGCTGAATGTATGTGTGGGCTCGGCATGCACGCATGCTCACATTTCCGGTGCTGGGCACACCGGTTGTTACAGTATGTGAAGCCCACTTCTGTATCCAGCCACATTCAGGATACTTTTCACACACATTGTTATGAAGCCAGGTTGTCCCCGTCTTTGGTTACGCAATTTCTATCCTTTTTCTATTGGCAGACCTTTCCAAAAAAAAATGTTGTTATTTTCTCATTTTTTTTCAGCCCACTGTTCTAATTTATCAGAAGTGTTTCAAAGGCCGCTGCTGTTGTTTAGGATGTTTGCCAAAACCACACAGCTTTGTATCATCTGCAAATCATTTTGAGAATTCCTGCCTGGTGCAGAAATGAGCGAGCCGATAAACATTTTTATCTTCGAGACCGACTTATGCCACCAGTAGCCTCCCACCGGCCAGTCCACTCCCACAGAGAGGATCTCCTCAGGGTGCCATCGGCCAAGTTATGTTGGCTGGTGGCACCCAGGGGGAGGGCCTTCTCTGTGGGAGCCCCTGCCCTTTGGAATGAACTGCCCCTGGAAATGCGTAAGATCTCCGACCTCCGTGTGTTTCGCTGTGCCCTCAAAACCTTGTTGTTCCACCAGGCTGGGCTATCGATGTAATGATTTTAACCGGACATATAAATTTGGGGTTTTAAATTTGGGGTTTTATATTTTTATATTTGAGCCGAAATTATTTAATAATTTTAATTTTTTGTAATTTATGTTTGTCTTTGTGCTTTTAATCAGGCTGTGCACCGCCCTGAGTCCTTCGCGAGAAGGGCAGTATAGAAAAATAATAATAATAATATATTTTTATATTTGAGCCGAAATTATTTAATAATTTTAATTTTTTGTAATTTATGTTTGTCTTTGTGCTTTTAATCAGGCTGTGCACCGCCCTGAGTCCTTCGCGAGAAGGGCAGTATAGAAAAATAATAATAATAATAATAATAATAATAATAATAATAATAATAATAATAATTATTATTATTATTATTATTATTATTATTATTATTATTATTATTTTATAAAGATTGCTTTCACTGCTTCGTCTGGTTTATTAATGTCCTGTTCAAAGTTTCAGCCTAATTGTATAATTTATTTTAAATGTTTAACTTTTGCACTATATTGTATTTTAATTGGCTGTTCACCGCCCTGAGTCCCTTTGGGGAGTAGGGCGGTATATAAATCTGAATAAACTTAAAGTTAAACTTAAAGTCTCACTCCACCGTCAGGAAGAATCGTGAGCGAGCAATCTTTGATTCCCAATCTTAGATCCAGAGTTAACAACTGCAGTGAGACAGGTGGTAAAAAGGGACGAAATTCACTTTACAAATGTGTCACTTAACAAGAGAAAAGTTGGGCTCAATTGTGGTCATAACCAGAAGTATATTTGTTGGGCATAATGCCAGAGTGTTAAGATAAAGGGACTACATATTTAATTTTGCACATATTGACAGCAGCAAGGATTGTATTTGCAAAATACTGGAAAAATGAGAATACCCCGCCAGATGAGGATGTAATTTGACAAAATTTCAGACTGTGCTGAAATGGACAGATTAACTTTAAAAATAAAAGATGAAGAAGGTACAGAATATTACCTGACACGGGATAGGTTTTGTGAGTGGTTAGAGATAAAAGCTAGAAATTAGAGGAAGAAAGACTATGAATGTATGTATTAAAAATAAAGGTGGTTTATAATTACAAGCCTGCTAATATAGTGAACCAAAATGCAAATAAGCTAATGCAAAAAGAAACTTAGTTAAAATTACTTGGTTATATTATCACTATTGTTATCGCTACATATGTTAATATATTATTACTATTGTTATCAGTACATGCATTAATATTTATTACTGTCTTTTCTCTGGTCCTTTTTTTTTGGTAAGTGGTATTCCCTGACAATACACCCGTATTCAAAATGCTTATGAATAAAAATATAATAATAATAATAATAATAGTAGTAGTAGTAATAGTAATAGTAATTTTGGTCATAAGTTGAGGACTACCTGTAATTCAAAGCCACAAACATATTCAACGCACCTTCCTCCTCCTGTTTTCCCCACAACGACAACCTTGTGAGGTGGGTTGGACTGAGATGGAGGGAATGGCCCAAATTCACCCAGCTGGCTTTTGGGCTCAAGATGGGACCAGAATTCTCAGCCTCCCGTTTTCTAGCCTGATGCCTCCTATTATTATTATTATTATTATTATTATTATTATTATTATTATTATTATTATTTTGATTTATATGCTGCCCTTCTCCGGAGACTCAGGGTGGCTTACAATACGTTCAGCAATAGCCTTCATACTTTTGTATATTAATAGAAAGTCAGCTTATTGCCCCCACAAACTGGGTCCTCAATTTATCCACCTTAGAAAGGATGGAAGGCTGAGTCAACCTTGAGCCTGGCGAGATTCAAACTTACAGTAATTGCAGACAGCTGATGTTAATCACAATGCTTTTAGTCTGCTGAGCTACCAGGCCCTATTATATTATGGATCTGTTGTGACCTTTTGTCATTTTCCTCAAATAATTGGTACATTTTGATTATACCTGAAGATTTTTTTTACAAATCGTGTGAATTAATTCAATAACTGCTCGCAATGAATCTTGTATCTAGATAGGTCGGTATATAGCCGTGATGGCAAACCTATGGCATGTGTGTGCCACATGTGGCACGCGGAGCCATATCTGTGGGCACGTGAGCGTTGCCCTAGCTCAGCTCCAGCGTGCATGCGTGTGCCAACCACCTGATTTTCTAACCTTCGGGTCCAGTGGACGTTGGGAAACGGGCTGTTTCTGGCCTCCGGAGGGCCTCTGGGGTGGTGGGGAAGGCCGTTTTCACCCTCCCCGGGCTCCTATAAAGCCTCTGGAGCCTGGGGAGGGCAAAAAATGGGCCTACTGGGCCCACCGTGCCATCATGCGCCAAAAGTGGGGGGAACGCGAGGGGGTCACGTGCGCATGTGCAGGGGGGTGGGCCACATCAAATTATGGGTGTGGACACGCATGCGCCTGACCCCTCCGCACTCCCACTTTCGGCACGTGACAGCAAAAAGGTTAGCCATCACTGGTATATAGGATTGTAGATTTAGTTATCGCTGGCACATCTGAAATTTTAATTCTGTTTACAATGTGTCAAGGCTTCCATTTAAAAGACTGCCATAATATTGTGCCTGAACCATTAAATCACCGCCATTTTGATACAGAGGTCTTTTTAAAAGCCAGATTAATATTAGAATATCTGGTAATAACATATATCAGTATGGTCTATTTTTACATCTAATATCCCCTTATGTTCGTAAAACTACTTTAAAATTTGGCTCACCCTAGTTAAAAAAAAATGCTTAGGTAGAACTAAGATTTTACCTTTTGATTGAACAAAGTCAGATTGGAATGAAAAACATTTCCTTGTATTTATCCTTATAGAGAAATGGAGTTAAAAGACCAATACATTTACTTATTAAGCCATCTTCTTTATGTGAACCAAACAGCACTGCAAATTTCAAAAAAAAAAAAATTGTGTTTCTCAAATTATTTTCCCCTAGGAGCAGTAAAACAAATGGAAAAAATCTTCAACAAAGTTTTGAAGAAAGTGGTGTTTAAGGCCTGGCGAAAAAGTACTATTGTAAGCAAAAAGCCTAAAAAATCGGTTGAGGTAAGAATATTTTAGTTTGTGTTGTGTTTTCCAAAAGAAGTATTGAAATAAATTTATTTTTAAATCTCTTTTCATTTGCTATCTTTAACCCACCAAAGTTAACCGCTACTGATTAAGCCGTTTAATTGATTAATTAAATGTAATATACAGATAGTCCTCGAGTTACGGCCACAAAGTAGCTCAAGATTTCTATTGCTAAGTGATATTAAGAGAATTTTATCCCGTTTTATGACGCTTCTTGCCACAATTGTTAAATGAATCACTGCAGTTGTTAAATTGGTAACATGGTTGTTAAGTGAATCTGGCTTCCCCATTGACTTTGCTTGTCAGAAGGTCTCAAAAGGTGATGGCATGACCCCGGGGCACTGTAACCGTCATAAATATGAGTCAGTTGGCAAGTGTCTGAATTTTGATCACCTCACCACAGGAATGCTGCAACTGTCGTTAAGTGTGAAAAACGGTCATACATCACTGTTTTTGGTGCCACTGTAACTTCAAACAGTCACTAAACGAGCTGTTGTAAGTCGAGGACTATCTGCAGTACAGATAGTCCTTGAGTTATGACCGCCATTGAGCCCACGATTTCTGTTGCACGATTCTCATTAACAACTTCAGTGATTCGCTTAACAACTGTGGTAAAAAAAAGGGGATGTAACGGCTGTTTTGCTTAGCTGTGGAAATTTTGGGATCATTGGTGGCCGTAACTCGAGGAGTCCCTGTAGAAACCAATAGGAAATAGGAACTCAGAACTGGGATGGTTCCCGATGAACATCTCCCAAGCTCTAATAGCTTTGTTTCACTCAGCATTAAACGTTATCCTTATTTGAACTGCAACTCAGGATTCACTACTAATTCCTTTAATGATGTTTTCGGGAGGTTGTTAAATTATGCCGACTTTCCTTCTGTTTTTCCTCAAGGGTTTTAGAAGATGCAAAATATATATATATATATATAAAAATAAGCTTCTTGATGAACCAGCTGCATTTTCATGACTCATCTCTCTCCTTCTTCCTTGGATTTCATTCTTCGCCACGAAGTTGTGTTCCTTGATTTTCCTCCGCCTCAAAAATTGCATTCCTTTGCCCAGCGATCCTGGGATTTTATTTTTGTATCTTTGAAAGCATTTCGATGAAAGATCCTAACTTCCTTCATCTACAGCGTGCGTCTCTGAAGTCTTTTTCACCCCACGGATTCGTGGAAATTATCATTTCCCTAATGTGAAATGAGGCGGCGGTTTTAGGCTTGTGCGCATGTTTGCAATTCCAAAGAAATGGCAGGCAAAATGTCTCAAAGGTGCTTTTTTTTTGTTCCAAAAGGCAACTGGACAGTGTTCCCCCCCCCCCCCCTTGGGGAAGAAGGAAATTTTTCCCTTCTCATCCAAAAAGCTTCATCAGTTATGATGCTGATTATACTTCCTTCCATCTCCTGGCATCATAGAGTCAACACCTATCCTTCTGTTCCATAAAGTCAATACCTTTCCTTCCATCCCATTCCATAGAGTATATAGCCTTCCATTCAGTACCGATCCGTTCATCCCATTCCATAGAGTCAGTACCTATCTTTCCATCCCATTCCATAGAATCACTACCCATCTACCCATCCCATTCCATAGAGTCAGTACCTATCTTTCCATCCCATTCCATAGAATCAGTATCTAGCCTTGCATCCCATTTCATACAGTATATAGTCTTCCATTCCGTATCTATCTTTCCATCCCATTCCATAGAGTCAGTACCTATCTTTCCATCCCATTCGATAGAGTCAATACCTATCCTTCCATTCCATTCCATAGTCATCACCTATCTTTCCATCCCATTCCATAGAGTCAGTACCTATCCGTCCATCCCATTCCATAGAGTCAGTATCTATCTTTCCATCCCATTCCATAGAGTCACTACCCATCCACCCATCCCATTCCATAGAGTCAGTACCTATCTTTCCATCCAATTCCATAGAATCAGTATCTAGCCTTGCATCCCATTTCATACAGTATATAGTCTTCCATTCCGTATCTTTCCTTCCATCCCATAGAGTCACCACTATCTTTCCATCCCATTCCATAGAGTCACTACTCATCCTCCTCTCCCATTCCATAGAGTATATAGCAAATTTCTATTGCTAAGCAAGTTATAACTGCAGATGAATATATATTATTGTATTATGCTACATGTTATATATCTCAATCTTAAATCCGACTGATCATCTGATCACCAGTCCCACCGGAAGTCAGCAAATGGGCCGTTTCTGGCCTCCGGGGGGGAGAGGCTGTTTTCGCCCTCTCCAAACTCCTAGGAAGGCTCTGCTCTACTCTACTCTACTCTACTCTACTCTACTCTACTCTACTCTACTCTACTCTACTCTACTCCTGTTCTGTTCTATTCTATTCTATTCTATTCTATTCTATTCTATTCTATTCTATTCTATTCTATTCTATTCTATTCTATTCTATTCTATTCTATTCTATTCTATTCTATTCTATTCTATTCTATTCTATGGCAATTCATATTTGCCCTAGGTGTTTAACTGAACACATGTTTTTTTCCTTAATTAGGTTTTGCCACACCGATCGCACGACCATTTGGGTAAAAAAAAAAAAAACCCTGATTCTTGACTCATATTATATATCTATATTTTGCAGCCTGTGTTGGAATCTGAGGAATTAATTTTTGTTCTGCCTGAAGCCCGTGAGAGACGACACTCGGAGAGACGCCGCTCGAGTGCCCTACCCAAAAACGTGTTTGAAGAGTTACCTACCTTCCATACGAAATCAGGCCGAGAATATTTTTCGAAGATGCCCATGCAACCATTAGCCCAGGTTGTTTGTCTGTTTATTGTAATAAAGATCACAGCAAGTGCTAATACCACTTAATAACCAGGGGTGGGCTTCAAAAATTTTAGCAAGGGATTCTCTGCCCAGTTTGCTGGGTGGACGTGGCAATGGTGGGCATGGCCCAGGGGTGGGTTGCTCCCGGTTCGGCCCGGTTCGGCTGAGCCGGTAGCAGTGACGCTATTACGTCACCGAACCGGTTTTCTTTCTTCGGGAGCCAGTCCCTCCCGCCTGCCCCCACGTTATTCCGACCTTATATTTCTGATTTCGGATTGCTGCACCTCAGCTGGGCAGATTCACAATGCAGTATGCACATGCGCTGCGGCCAGCTGGTTTTGCGCATGCGGTAGCGCCGGAAACCGAAAGAGCAGTTCCCTGGCATGCATGTGTGTGCCAGGAAGCTGAGCTGAGCTTCCCGGCCCAGTTTTACATGCACATCCGTGCCAGAAACCGGAAGACCAGGTGACCAGAAATAGGAAGCTCAGCCTCCCATACATGTGTGCTGGGCAACAGTTGTGATCTGGGCCTTTATTGCAACAGCTGTGAATTACGTTCATTCACAGCTGAGTCCCAAGTAGTTGCAAAAAATCCTTCGGAAGACGTCCTTCAGGATAATCACCAACCTTTATCACCCTTGACACGCTGCCGAAGACCTACTTGGAGTCCAGAATCATTGTTGCTTTCCTGCAAAGGGCCTTTGCTCTTCTTTTAAGCTTTATGGGAGGGGCCAATCATCTCCAAGCCTTACTCCCGAGTCGTCCCTTTAGTTTTAACTGTTCTTGCCTTCTGGAGGCTCTGCACATGCGCGCACTGGAAACAGGCTCCCCCTGTTCCTCTGCCTCACTGACATCAGACTCTGGACGCTCAGGAGTCTGCGCATAGCTCCTAGATGGCCCTGGTTCCATCTCTGCCTCCGACCCAGAGTCCTCATCTGAGCCTTCCCCAGGCTCCGGGACTGGGCCATGTTCCTCTCCAGCCTCCTCACTGTCCGACTCCACTGCCAGCTCCTCAGGCTGCTGGCGGACCACAACAGCAACTGCTCTTCTGATTTCCAGCGTTCCCTCATGCGCACGCGTGGTACTTGTATAGAATCATTATCTAAGCCAAATAAGCGGAGTAATTGTTAGCAGAAACAAAATAGAGTCGTTCATCTTATTAATCCTTTATTACCTATAAAGCCCTATATGGCTTAGGCCCGGGGTATTTGGTGGAACACCTGCGGCCAGCAACAGCTCCCCATCGCCTGGTGTGCTCACACAGAAAGGGCCTACTTGGGGTCCCGTCGGCCAGGCAATGTCGGCTGATGGCCCCTAGAGAGCGAGCCTTCTCTGTAGGCGCACCTACCCTCTGGAATCAGCTCCCCTTGGAGCTCCGGGTAGCCCCCGACCTTCGTTCTTTCCGCCGTGACCTTAAAACATAGTTGTTTCGCCAGGCTGGCCTGGACTGAATGGGGTTTTAATGGGAATTTTAGTTTTTTTTATTGTCTGAATTTTAATCTGGACTGGTATTATAATTGTTGTGAGCCGCCCTGAGTCCTCGCGGAGAAAGGCTGGCATATATTTTATATTTATATTTATATTTATATTTATATTTATATTTATATTTATATTTATATTTATATTTATATTTATATTTATATTTATATTTATATTTATATTTATATTATTTATATTTATATTTATATTTATATTTATATTTATATTTATATTTATATTTATATTTATATTTATATTTATATTTATATTTATATTTATATTTATATTTATTTCAATTTATATACCGCCCTTCTCCCCGGGAGGGAGACTCAGGGCGGTGGACAACCAAATTAAAACACATATAATACAAATATTAAAAGGATTTAAAATTAGATTAAATCGTTGGCGTTCCAAAATAAAAGTCTCAAACCCCGTTAAAATACCCAATTTAAAACCCCAGAAATTAATAGTACCAAAAATTTAAAAACCCCATTAAAATCAATCAAGCAAGGCCGGCTTGTTGGAATAAATAAGTCTTAAGAGCCTTTCGGAAAGTGCGGAGGTCTGGGATCAAACGAATTTCTGGAGGCAGCTCGTTCCATAGGGTGGGTGCCCCCACAGAGAAGGCTCTCCCCCTGGGGGCCGCCAGCTGACATTGCTAGGCTGATGGCACCCTGAGAAGGCCCTCTCTGTGTGAGCGTACTGGCCGGTGGGAGGTTATTGGTAGCAGCGGGCGGTCCCGCAAATACCCCGGTCCCATGCCATGGAGCGCTTTAAAGGTCAAAACTAAAACCTTGAAGCGCACCCGGAAGACCACCGGAAGCCAGTGCAGCTCGCGCAGGAGAGGTGTCACGTGGGAGCGCCCTGTCGCTCCCATAATCACCCGCGCGGCCGCATATAAATCCGATAAATAAAAAATAATCCAGCTAATATTTTTATAGCGCTCTTAATACAATTGGTAGTAAGAGTCAATTGTAAAAACAGTTTTTTTTTAAAAAGTTGCTGTGGAAAGATACTCTTTTTGTTAAGTATTACATTTGAAGATACCGAGTGTTTTAGAGATATTGTTGTTTAATCCTGTGCAGGTTAACATTCTTCTTTGTTTTGAATTTAGATTTTCCGGTATTTAAACATAGTTGACTTGGCTAGGTGTGCTCAGGTTTCCCAGACTTGGAAGGCCATGACACAAGTGGTTACGGTATGGAGTAGCGTAAGTAGAGTTGCTTGAAATTTTTAACGATATTTTGTTTTTTAAAAAAAAACATAAATCCATTGGGGGAAAGCTAAACAAATGAACTATCCGTTTTAAAACGAACACATCGTCCTAAGCACGTAGTCTGGATTGTCCTCTACTTACAACCAGAATTGGAATTGGAACGTCCGTTGCTAAACAAGGTAATTGTTGAGTGAGCTGCACTCGATTTTATGCAGATCTCTTCGGCTGTGGTTGTTCAGCGAATCATCCTGGTTGCTAAGCAAACATGGCTTTCCCCCGCCTTGATTTTGCTTGTTTGAAGCTGGGAGCCTCACTAAGTGGTGGAGCAGTGGACTAAAGCGCTGTTAAGTAGCACTTAGCGGCCAGCTGCCTGCAATTACTGCAAGTTCGAATCTCACCAGGGTCAATGTTGACTCAGCCTTCCATCCTTCCGAGGTAGGTAAAATGAGGACCCAGTTTGTGGGGGCAATAAGCTGACTTTGTATAAAAAAGAACACTGCTTGGGAGGGTGCAAAATCCCTACTAAGCAGGTATATACAAAAGTATGAAGGCTATTGCTTAACGCATTGTAAGCCGCCCCGAGTCTCCAGAGAAGGGCGGCAAATAAATCGAACCAATAAATAAATAAATAATGGTGAACATGGATGCTGCATCGATCATAAATACATGCCAATGATGAAGTAGTCATATTTTGATCTGTGCCGTTGGTAAATATGAAATTTCACCATAAATACACGCATTAGTCTGAAAATTGTTTGTTTTTTTAAAATTAACGGTTTACTATCCTTGTATTGGGCCCCCGATTGCTAAATGTGGAGCGTCTGTTATTGAAGAAGTAATTCCAATCGGTTGACCTCCTAGACTGTTTTTTCGGGTGACCTTCTTCACCTTAAGGACCGTGTAGTAGGTGAAATGTCGTAGTCTTTCTGTAATTTCTACAGCAGTGTTATTTAATTATTATTTTTTTTAGATTGATTTTTCTGAAGTGAAGGACGTCATAAACGATCGTGTGGCACAGCGCATTTTGCAGAAGTGGCACACTAATGTGGTGCAGTTGAGCCTCCATGGGTGTGCTACGTTACGCTGGCTTACTTTTAAAGGTATAGGTGAGTATTTCAATTTTCCTTCCTTCCTCCCTCCCTCCCTCCCTCCCTCCCTCCATCCCAGCTTCCCTCCCTCCCAGCTTCCTTCCTCTTTTTATATTCCTTTCTTTTCCTTTTTCCTTTTTCCTTTTTCCTTTTTTCCTTCCTCCTTCCTTCTCTCCTTCCTTCCTTCCTCTTTTCATATTCCTTTCTTTTCCTTCCTTCCTTCCTCTTTTTATATCTTCCCTTTTCCTTTTTTCCTTTCTTCTTTTCTTCCTTCCTTCCTCTTTTCATATTCCTTTCTTTTCCTTCCTTCCTTCCTCTTTTTATATCTTCCCTTTTCCTTTTTTCCTTTCTTCTTTTCTTCCTTCCTTCCTCTTTTCATATTCCTTTCTTTTCCTTTTGCTTCCTTCCTCTTTTTATATCTTCCCTTTTCCTTTTTTCCTTTCTTCTTTTCTTCCTTCCTTCCTCTTTTCATATTCCTTTCTTTTCCTTCCTTCCTTCCTCTTTTTATATCTTCCCTTTTCCTTTTTTCCTTTCTTCTTTTCTTCCTTCCTTCTTCTTTTCATATTCCTTTCTTTTCCTTTTGCTTCCTTCCTTCCCCTTTTCATATTCCTTTCTTTTCCTTTTGCTTCCTTCCTTTGTTCCTTCCTTCCTTCCTCATATTCCTTTCTTTTCCATTTGCTTCCTTTTTCCTCTTTTCATATTCCTTTCTTTTCCTTTTCCTTCCTTCCTTCCTTCCTTCCTTCCTTCCTTCCTTCCTTCCTTCCTTCCTTCCTTCCTTCCTTCCTTCCTTCCTTCCTTCCTTCCTTCCTCTTTTCATATTTATTATTCCTTTTTTCCTTTTCCTCCCTCCCTCCTTTCCTGTGTTCCTTCCTTCCTTCCTTCCTCTTTTCATATTCCTTTTTTCCTTTTCTTTCTTTCCTCCCTCCCTCCCTCCCTCCCTCCCTCCCTCCCATCATTAAGGAACAGACAAATGACTTATATAACCATATGAAGTAACTTGTTTTGAGTTTGCAAATGAAACAAATAAATGCTAAATTTCTAAGGACCAGAGAAACCAGATTCTGGCTGATACAATGAGAGCAGAGGGGAACAACCTGCTACCTCTGAGTCCCTTTTCCGTAGCCCCCAAGACCACTCCGACTTCAACTGCTGAAGGAATAGTTCATTTTACGATGGGAAGCAGATGAAAGCTTTGTTGTACGTCCTAAAATAAGCATATATTTTTTTCTTTCAAAAACAACAACAACAAAGGACCCAGTCATTTCTCCAACCCAGCCCTTTCTACCTTTGCTCTGTTCCCAGTCTCTGGACATTCCTTGGCTCTCCTAAAAGTTAAGAGTGAACTTTGGCCACTAAATTCCTCCCAAGCTGTCAGCCAGGAGAACATGCTGTAACTGTAAGTCCTCCTTTGCTACAGTTCTTACAGAACACAGAATAACAGAGTTGGAAGGGACCTTGGAGGTCATCCAGTCCAACCCCCTGCTTAGGCAGGAAACCCTACACCACTTCAGACAAATGGTTAACCAATCTCTTCTTAAAAACTTCCAGTGTTGGAACATTCACAACTTCTGGAAGTTGTTCCACTGATTAATTGTCCTCACTGCCAGGAGATTTCTCCTTCGTTCTAAGTTGTTTCTCTCCTGGATTAGTTTCCATGCATTGCTTCTTGTCCTGCTCTCAGGTGCTTTGGAGAATAGCTTGACTCCCTCTTCTTTGGGGCAGCCCCTGAGATATTGGAACACTGCTATCATGTCTCCCCTGGTCTTTCTTTTTCACTAGACTAGATTTAAATGTCAGTGGAGATTCTCAGTCATCCAGGTCATGAAAAAGCATCCAAGTGCTTTCTCAAGAGGCAACTGGACTTTCTGGTTTTTTTCCCCCTTGAAGATGTTTCGCTTTTCATCTAAGAAGCTTCACGGACGAGAAGCAACATGTCTTCAAGGAAAAAAACCAGAAAAAAGTTGCCTCTTGAAAAAGCAACTTCGTGATAGACTAGACCCGTGATGGCGAACGTATGGCAAACGTGCCCGAGGTGGTACACAGAGCCATCTTTCCAGGCAACCAAGCAAGCTATTGCCCTGTTCTGCCTTAGCCACGGACTCCAAAGAACACAGCACACACAAAGTCCATCCAAACCTTAGTTTACTAAATAAATCAGTCTTTTACAACAATGGCTGTTAATTAATTGCATTAGCAGCCACCAAGAATTCAAAGAATAATAACTGAAAGCTTACTATGGTTGGCAGAATGCCCAGAAGCAATTTGCAGGAAGCTGATAAGATAAGCAAGACAAGACACGAAGGTATGTGAACGATGTTGTTCCCTGCAAATTGCTTCAGTCAGCGTTCCTCCTTAAATAGGCTAAGGGAGTGGCCAATTAGCCCCAAGCCTTACTCTCGAGGAGACCTCCTCCTGAGGAGCCACTCCTCCTTTTGACAGCTCTGCATGCCCGTGCATCGAGGAGAGGCTCTTCCTCTTCATCCTCTTCACTTAAGGGAGCTTCTGGAGGTTCTGAAGGCCCTGGATGAATCCCCGCCTCTGGCATCACATCTTCTCCAGCCTCCTCATTGTCCGACTCGAGCGCCAGCTGCACAGGCTGCTGGCGCAGCACCACACCAGCCTCCTCGCTGTCGGAATCAGCTACTAGCTGCACAGGCCACATATGGGCCACAACATGCCCAACTCAACTTCAGCTGTGCATGCACGCGCCCCATCAGCTGGTGTTTGGGCTTCCGGTGTGCATGCACACACCGTTTTTTTGTGCAGGTCGGAAGGGGGCAGAAATTCTGACTTGGGGTCTGCTTCAGCCTCCTGGTGTGGGGCTTTGGGTGAAGGCTGAAGGGAAGCGCTGCTGGTGGCAAAGACAAGAGAGCCTTGTTTCGGTGAGACTGAATCATGGCCTGGAACTGGCTGACCAGCCCGCTGAGCCCCAAGGCGCTAGTACCTGGCCTTGCACTCTCACAGGTCTTCCCTGTGCTTGGAAAGCCTATGTTTGTAGTCCTCAGTGAGGTGCTTCTGCTGAGCCTCCGTCTTGGTCAGATCCAATTTGAACTGAGTTGTTTTGCCAACTCTTTCTCATACTGGCTGCTTAGCTCCAACAACTTCTTCCTGTTGGGGTCCTAAGGAGCCCGGGCGGGCAGGTGAGGAGTGGCGGGGAGAGGGAAGGGCAAGTAGAGGCCGGCGAGGCGCTCCTTGACGTGAGTGACATCGAGTTGGCTATGCCCACCCAGTCACATGACCACTTAGCCATGCGCACCCACCCAGTCATTAGGCAGATCATATTAGTGGTCCGCGGGATTTAAAATTATGAATTTAGTGGTCCCTGAGGTCCGAAAAGTGTTGGGGACCCTTGATCTAAATCATCCACTCTCCGAGTCTCTTCTTCCAAGTGTGACAGAAGAAGTTGCTTCCTGACTTTGCGTGCAAAGATGGAGGCATTGTTACACAATCAGCAGGAAATCAAGCTGGGTTTATAACGGTGCTAAATCCAATAACCGGAGCTGGGAGTTATCAGCCCCTCTCCTCTACCTGTGGTCTGCTTGTTACAATTCCCTAGCAAGCCATGCCCAAGACTCCTGAAGAACCTCTGGCGTTTGGGAGGCAGTGCGCGACATGCACACCGGGTGGGGAAGATTGTTATGTCAACATCAGCTCTTGTATACTGTAGGCTTTACTATTAGGTCTCCTGAGGATCTGCGATTAAGTGGGTCAATCTGATTGTGTTGGAACAAATCTCACATTACTCACAGATTTTGCATGGATCGGAGGGGTGGGTGGGAAATTGGCTGTTTTTTTTGACAAGGCAGCCTAGCCAATTTGTAAAATCTGGATTTCTGCGTCTGCGGACACCCCTGATAGATCTGGTGTTCATGTGAAAAGATTTCACATTGCATGAAGCAATGAAGCTTAATATGAGTTTGTAGAGGTATAGTGGTGGGATTCAAATCATTTAACAACCGGTTCTCTGCCCAAATGACCGGCTGGGTGGGCGTGGCCATAGTGGGCATGGCCAGGGGGCGCGACCTCCTGCATCCTCCCTGGGAGCAAAAACGGGCCGTGCGGGGGCACTGCGCAGAACGGCTAAAGACCAACATAGATAACCCTTACCAACTATTAATTTAGTGACCATTTGAAGTTACAACGGCACCGGAAAAAGTGACCTAGGACCGTTTTTCATACTTATGACCGTCGCAGCATCCCCGAGGTCACATGATCCAAACTCGGATGCTTGGCAACTGGAGGTATTTATCCATGTTAGTAGGACTGTAAAATGGAGTGGTGCGGTGGCCTAGAGGTGAGCTCTCACCTCACAATCAGGAGGCTGTGAGTTCGATCCTAGGTAGAGGCAGATATTTCTCTCTCTGGGCACAATGAGAACATATCTGCTGAATAAAACCTCCACATTGGTAACAGGAAAGGCATCCGGCCATTAAACGTTCAGTTGCCCAGATTCAATCCCACAAGGGATTATGGGGTCGTTAAAAGAAGATGATGAATAGGACTGTAAAATGCACAGCCATTTTCTTTTTTAATTAATGGGCTTCTATTTTCTCTCAGGGGAATTAATATTTGTCTATGCTGACTCTGGACTTTTTGATAACTCGTCTGCTTAAAAGTAAAGACAATCAAATAATTTCTAATTTCCTCATGCGGAAAGTCTGAGGAACCTCAGAAGAGAGAAAAAGTATATGTTGAATTTGACTAGGAAAATGTGACTGGACCCTGCGGTAGCCTCCCTCCCTTTGGGACTAAACAAAATGCTGAAATTCAACACAATCTCCTTCCTAGCATTTTTGCATTAGATTTTATGAATTTTGGCAGGGTTATTTATCTTTTGGGTGGCTAAGCACCAACACGAAGTACAGATAGTCCTCGACTTATGACCACAATTGAGCGCAGAATTGATGTTGCCAAGTGAGAAGTTTGTTAAGTGAGTTTTGCCTCATTTTGCGATTTTTCTTGCTACGGTTGTTAAGTGAATCTGGGATTCCCCATTGACTATGCTAGTCAGAAGGTCGCAAAAGATGATCGCATGACCCCGATACACTCCAACCGTCATAACTATGAACCAGTTGTCGAGTATCTAAATGTAAATCACGTGACCATGGGGATGCCGTAAATGGTCATAAGTGTGAAAAACGGTCATAAGTCAGCCAACAATTTGGGTCCTCAGTTTACCGACCTCAGAAGGATGGAGGGCTGGGTCAACTTTGAGCTGGTGAGAATCGAACTGCTGGCAGTGGGCAGAGTTAACTTGCAATATTGCATTCTAACCACTGAGCCACCATGTTGTAACTTCGAACAGTCACTAAACGAACTGTTGTAAGTCGAGGACTACCTGTACTGTGTACAGGTAGTCCATGCATTATTATATTTGGGAAGGCTGCACATTTTTCCACAGACATGTTCTAATCTAGGCTTCCCCAAACCACAAATCAGACCCTTGTCCCGACAAAAAATCCTTTTTATGAAATTACTGTGAATTCTTCTCATTCACATCCAGCAAAGTCTTTCAAGGGAAAATTTACATTCACAGACCTTTATCTGGCCAGGCCGATATCTTCAAAACTTGGCCTGAAGTCTCTGAGAGTCACGAACCAATTAAGCGAACTAATTGTCTCCTGCAAACTCCCCTTCCCTTTTGCTCCTCTTTATTCCCTCTGGGAGGGGCCATTCATCGTCCATCTGTGGCCTTACTCCCGAGTCGACCCTTGTTCTTTAGCTGTTCCGTTCGTCTGGCAACTCTGTGCCTGCGCACACTGGGAACAGGCCCCAGCTGTTCGTCTGCCTCACTGATATCCGACTCCGAAGGCAGCTGATAATTGTCAGACGGCCCTGGCCCCCTCTCTGCCTCTGACGCAGAGCCCTCATCAGAGCCTTCCCCAGACTCCAGGACTGGCCCATGTTCCTCCCCAACCTCCTCACTGTTCGAATCTGCTGCCAGCCCTGTCAACATAAACAAGAGGTTTATGTTTTCACCGGAAGCGATTTAGCTCCTTCCTCCTACAGACGATGACCAAACAGGGCAAAGACAACTCCACACCAATTAAAAATAGCACGTTTATAAAGAACAATGCAATTAATGCCGTCTCGTGATTAGTACTCGAAAATAGTTTAGCAGATAGTCCCGTCATGAACAAACACCACAACGACAGTATCAAAATATATAAATGATCCTTCCTCTTATATAAAAAAAACACCAAAGGTTTGGATTATAGTAGTGGGCCAATTAATCTATTATTCTGACAATCACCGAATGTTTTGGAGTGGGCTCTTCCGTTTCGTTATCCTCAAATACGTCTGGGTAAATCTGTAGCCTGTCTTTGGGACATTCCTCAAAATAACTCCTGACGTACTTTCGAACCGACCATCCTTTATATTCTTCAGGCTTTCGGCATTCTAGGCCGTTATAATGAACATTGTAGTGATGCTTCAGCCAGTAGAAAAGATAATGGATGTTATAGTCGCATCTCCAAGGGTTTTCTTTAAGCCGCAGGATTTTCAAAAAGTACAGATGTTCTAGCACGCCATATTCGATGTTTTGTAGGGAGTTGTTTGATAGATCTAGTTCTTCCAGGTTGATGAGGCCTGCAAAAGCAGCTAGTCAAAAGAAATGAAAAGTAATAAGAATTAGAAATAACAAATGAACGACGTATCCGTTTGTAGCATTTGTGCACTGGTTGAAATTTCCCGGCAACCTATTCAGAGATTCGACATTTTTGCGGCGATAAACCGACGTACAAATCATAACTGTTTAATTTCTCCCTTTGCTTAAATTAAAAACTGGGCAGAGTTTATGTCTTACGTCTTTAGAAAGAGATGCTGTGGTTAACGTTTTGATTTTCGCGAAAGAAGCAGAAATGAAGCAATTGACAGAAACACAGACAGTGGGCGGGTAGAAATCTATGAGATTATTTCATATTTTGTACTGTGTTGTACTCAGTAGTGGGATTCAAATCCTCCGCTACCAGTTCGCTTGCATGGCCGACGCTTCTGATCATGTGCAGAAGCTTCTGCGCCAGTGAATGGGTTGCCCCCCGGTTCGCACTGGTTCTATAGAACCGGTAGTTAAACCAGCAGGAGGCTCCGCCCATCAACCCCAACATCATCAAATGCTTCTGCACATACACAGAAATTTCTGTGCTTGTGCAGAAGAGCGTGCGTGAGCTTAAGAGGAGGAAAACAAGGAAAAAAAATTTGCCTCTGCCTCACAGTATCCACCTGGCTAGCTTCCTTGCAGCAAAAGCAAACACCCTAGTCAGCTGCAGCATGTTATCACAGCCCCAGCACGTGACTCATCAGGGCTCTGCTCCGTTGCGCCCACCACCGGTTAACTGACCTGAGCTGCCGCCACCACCGGGGAACACTGGAGCCTTTGCTGCCAAGCAGCTGATTGGCGATTGGATTTGCCTCCACTAATACCGCCGATCAGCTGTTCTAGGTGGTGGGGATCACCGCCACCACCTATCACAGCCGTTCACCATTCACCGCCACCTCCCATCACTACTGCTGCTTGTGACAGCTTGCTGCCGCAGGCAATCGGCGTGGGTTGGTGGTGATTAGTGGTGGCCAACAGAGATGGTGAACAGCGGCAGCGATCTCCGCCTCCTAGAACAGCTGATCGGCGATAGTCTGGGAGAACGATCCAATCACTGATCAGCTGCTTGGCAGCAAAGGCTCCAGTGTTCCTCAGTGGCGGCGAATGGTGGCAGTGATGACAGGCAGCAGTGTTTGCCGCCGCACCAACCCCCCTCCCCCGCCGCAATATTTGCTCTATAAGATACACAGATATTTCCACTCATTTTATTGTGGGGAAAAAAGTGTGTCTTATAGTGTGAAAAATACAGTAAGTCTTCCATACAGCACAAAGTTGTCAGAATTGGAAAGAAACAATGTGATAGGAAATATGATTCAAATTATATTTATAAATATAAATATATATATCTTGTTTACATTTACATCTCTGTCTAAAGCAATTTTAAGATGCATGGACCGTCTCAGAATCCCCTCACTGGCAGCCCGCCTGAGGAATTCTGGGATTTGAAGTCCACATGTTTTAGTAGTCAAGTTTAAAAAACACTGATCTAAAGAGTTAATATAGATTTATTCCAAACCTTGTCTATTTCGAACAAGATATTTTACATATTGCTTGGATCAATAAGAAAACAATCGTGTATTTTTTTTTGAAAAAACATTTCCTAAAGAAAATTTGCATCATTAAATTTGCTCACCTGGATCTATGTGAACTAGTCCGTTGCTACTGAGATTTAACACCTTCAGGTCATCAATGTCTTCAAACTCCTTGGGTCGTAATACATTGATTTTGTTATTGGAAATATCAAGTTTAACTGTGTCTGGAGATATATTGCTTGGGACTTTTCTTAAATCTTGAGAGGGAAAAAAAATCACAATTGCAGGGATTATAATAAAGATTGTAATTACATTATAAACTTAATGGCCCGTATCCTGCATCCAGTTTTTTTTCCTTGTGCCATCACTCTGATGAACACCTACTGTATTTTTCAGAGTATAAGACGCACCTTTCCCCCTCCTAAAAGAGGCTGAAAATTTGGGTGCGTCTTATACTCCAAATGTAGCTTTTTCGAAGCTTTTTTTCAGTGCTAATAAGGCGCTAGCAAGTGAAACGATCTTCTCAGCTTTGCCTGTTCCCTCGACTCTCCGCTGTGCCTTAACTAGATGCTAGCGAGTGAAGTGATCTCCATGCTTTGCTCCGACTCTCAGCTTTTCTTTAGAAGCTTTTTTTCAGTCCTAACTAGATGCTAGCCGAGTAAAGCGATCTCCATGCTTTGCTCTGACTCTCAGCTTTTCTTTAGAAGCTTTTTTTCAGCCCTAACTAGGCGCTAGCCGAGTGAAGCTCATCTCCATGCTTTGCTCCGACTCTCAGCTTTTCTTTAGAAGCTTTTTTTCAGCCCTAACTAGGCGCTAGCCGAGTGAAGCTCATCTCCATGCTTTGCTCCGACTCTCAGCTTTTCTTTAGAAGCTTTTTTTCAGCCCTAACTAGGCGCTAGCCGAGTGAAGCTCATCTCCATGCTTTGCTCCGACTCTCAGCTTTTCTTTAGAAGCTTTTTTTCAGCCCTAACTAGGCGCTAGCCGAGTGAAGCTCATCTCCATGCTTTGCTCCGACTCTCAGCTTTTCTTTAGAAGCTTTTTTTCAGCCCTAACTAGGCGCTAGCCAAGTGAAGCAATCTCCCCGTGCTTTGCCTGCTTTTCTCATTGCTGCTTCCTCTCAGCTGTGCCTTAGAAACTGTTTTTTTTATCCCCAAGCAGGGGATAAAAACCCAGCAAACTAATGTGCTGAAGCTGACCAAATTAAGGACTCTAGCTAGATGAATACCTGGTAGGCAGATTTCCCCCGCCCCCACCACTATTTTCCTCCTCCAAAACTAAGCTGCATCTTATACTCTGGTGCGTCTTATACTCTAAAAAAATACGGTAATTCCCACAGCACTTTTTTAGGCCTAAGGATATTTACTCATGTAGTAGGGCTCTATTATTATTATCCTTCCCATCTTTCCTATTACCTTCTCCTATTGGTACCTTATGATTCTATTACTTTGCTGTTTGTATGTCCACTGACAGCTTCTGCACCAGAGACAAATTCCTTGTATGTCCAATCACACTTGGCCAATAAAGAATATTTTACATTCTGTATTCTATTAGCAAAGTTTTCCATATTGAATACCCACATCGATTTTCCAACGGCACTGTAGGGCCTTTTATATTTTGAAACTGATGCCCAATCGCGGTTCAGGGAGTCTTCAATTTACATTAGTTCGTTTAGTGCAGTGTTTCTCAACCTTGGAAGCTTGAAGATGGGTGGACTTCAACTCCCAGAATCCCCCAGCCAGCTGGCTGGGGGATTCTGGGAGTTGAAGTCCACCCATCTTCAAGCTTCCAAGGTTGAGAAATACTGGTTTAGTGACTGTTTGAAGTCACAACGGCCCTGGAAAAAAATAACTTACAATGTTTTTCACACTTACGACCGTTGCAGCATCCCCATGCGCACACGGTCAAAATTCAGATACTTGAATTTTGTAACCGACTCATATTTATGACGGTTGCCGTGTCCCAGGGTCATGCGATCACTTTTTGTGACCTCCTGACCAGCGAAGTCATACGGAAGCAGGATTCATTTAACAATAGCGTTATTAACTTAACAGCTGCAGTGATTCACTTAACCACTGTGGCAAGAATGGTCATAAAACGGGGCAAAACTCACTTCACTGCCTCGCTTTGGGCTCAATTGTCATCGTATGTTGAGGACTGCCTCTATATCCTTCTACAATTCTATTTATCGAAGCAATTTGACCAACCGTCTACAGTAGCGGCCAAAATTGTGGAAACCTTTTGGGAAAAGTGTATTTTCTAAAACTTGTTTTTTTTTTTGCAGTAGTACCATAAAATTAATGGAAGGATAATTTAATCAGGAATGTAATGCAAGAACTTTTAAGAAGGATTTGCTATTAGAACAGCAGTCACAGTATAAATAAGAAAAGTGAAACACGTAGAAAAAATGAGATATACAAAAATGATCATCATAGAAAAAACGAGATATGAAAAAATGATCCCCATGTCAGTTAATACCTTGTTGGGTAACCTTTAGCATGAATGACGGCCTTACAACGTCTTCCCATGGAGGGAACCAAGTCTTTTAGTTCCTCAGCTGTGACAATGTGAAACCAAGATTGAATGATGGTTTCTATTAACTGGGTTTTATTGCTGGGTCGCTTCTGACTAACAAGTTTCTTTAGCCGGCCTCCATAGATTTTCAGTTGGGTTAGTCTAGGCCCGTGATGGCGAACCTATGGCAGGGGTGCCACAGGTGGCACACGGAGCCATATCTATGGGCACACGAGTGTTGCCCTACCTCAGTCCAGCATGCCTGTGTGAGCTAGCCAACTGATTTTCGGGCCTTCGGGACCCACTGGAAGTCAGGAAACGAGCTGTTTTCGGGCCTTCGGAGGGCCTCCGGGGGAGTGGGGAAGGCTGTTTTCGCCCTCCCCAGGCTCCTAGAAAGGCTCTGGAGCTTGGGGAGGGCAAAAAAATAGGCCTACCGGGCTCACCGTGCCACCACGTGCCAAAAGTGGGGGGGAGGTCACACGCGTATGTATGAGGGGACGGGGCGCATTGAATTATGGGTGTGGGCACGCGTGTATGCGCAATCCCCCCCATTACTCCTGTTTTTGGCACACGACGGCAAAACGGTTATCCAGGCTATTCCCAGGCCATTCCAGCAGTGGAATAGGATTATCCTGAAACTCCAAAAAAAGAGTGGTGTTATTAGCCATCCAACCTCAAAAACACACTTTTCCCAAAAGGTTTCCACAATTTTGGCCACTACTGTATCTATTGTAAAAAAAACAACAACACTTAACAGATGAGGAGAAGATGATTAAGTGTTAGCTGGAAGATTTCAAAGCTAGTTTGAAATCTTCCAGCTAACACTTAATCGTCTTCCTTGATGTATTTATTGTTTAAACGTTTATTTAAACATTGGAGCCTTGTTACTGGATGGGGCAACCTTCAAAATCTTCTTACACGATGAGAGTAGGGTTGAAGCCCTATTACAGTGATGGCTAACCTTTTTGCCATCACGTGCCAAAAGTGAGGGGAGTGGGGAGGGGTCGGCCACACGCGTGCCCACACCCATAATTCTATGTGCCCTGCCCCCACGCATGTGTGTGTGACACCCCGCCCCCCGTGTTTCCCCTGCTTTTGGCATCTGATGGCACGGTGGGCCTGGTAGGCCCATTTTTCTACCCTCCCCAGGCTCCAGAGCCTTTCTAGGAGCCTGGGGAGGGCAAAAACTGCCTTCCGCACCTCCTCCCAGAGGCCCTTAAGACGCCGGAAATGGCCTGTTTCCCGACTTCCAATGGGCCTAGAAGGCTCAAAAATCAGCTGACTGGCGTGCGCATGTGCAACAGAGCTGAGCTCGCGTGCCCACCAATATGGCTCTGTGTGCCACCTGTTTTTAGGTTCGCCATCACGGCCCTATTAAGTAAGAAAAAGAAGAAGCTTCTTGGATGAGAAGTGAAACACCTTCAAAGAAAAACCAGAAAGTCCAGTTGCCTCTTGGGAAAAAAACAAAAACACTTTCGGGACCCTAATAAGGAAATAAATAAATACCCTGCAGTTGACATGTACCAACCTTTCCTCCTGCAATCCAGGGTTTTAAAAGGAAACACATACGTATGACAAAGCGAAAAGTCAAATTCAGGTCTGGCGATTTCGGGTTTGGGTGCTGGGGGTAAGTCCGCTTTGTCGCCATCGCAGAATTCTTCGACTTGTAGCTCCTTGAGCTTTCGACCTTTAACTTCTTCTGGATAGTCGCACTTGGCGTAATTTGCCAAGTTCCTGTTTCTTGGAAGCTGCAACGTCGTTATAAGCGATTCCATCTGACAGTTGCAATGCCAGGGATTGCCGTACAGGCGCAAGTAACTTAAGAGAGGCATGTAAATGAACACCTCCTCCGACAAAACCTTGAGTTTATTGTGTTGTAGTAACAGGGTGGTCAGCTTGTTCAAACCCCAGAAAGCTTGATCCTCGATTTTGGAGATATCGTTCTGTTGCAAATCGAGACTTTTCAGTTTTTGGAATTTGGAGAACATGTTGTTCTTCAGTTTACGGAATGCGTTTTGGGCCAAGAGCATGTGCTTTAAATCTTCCGGCCACTCGGGCAGGACAAATGTCAGTTTTCTTTCTTGACAATCTAAATATTTCTCAAACAGGTAAGTGTAGATGTCGCACGGAGGATTGGGGGAAAAGCGTTTCACCAGGCCGGATACTTTTCCTAAGCGGCTTGTTCTCCCATTGTTTGTTTTCTTCCTTGAATTCTCATTTCGTGCTTTCCTGAGATCAGCTGCTTGACTGAAGAAAAGTAGTATTATAATAGTAACCACTTGCATCCTGACATCCAGCTGGCCCCAATTACTTTAAATGACAGCTGGAACAGTGCAAGAGTCTTCCTTTGAAATCCGACTTCCGAGATTCTGCGTGAAGGAGGCACAAGCTGGGGTCTATGAAATTTTCTCTGTTGGGGGGGGGAAAAAACAAAATGCAGAATATTATAAAGACCCTGAGGTGACGGTTGACAGGAGTGATCAAAACCAGTTATATAGCTATGACGTCCAGCATAATGGACGCAGGATCGCGAATTTAAGGAGGAATTCAGGTCCCCACGAGACAAAAACAGATGTTTAGAAAGTGTGCAGAGAAGAGCAACGAAGATGATAAGGAGCCTGGAGGCTAAATCGTATGATGAACGGTTGAGGGAAATATGGTATGTCTAGTCCAGTGATGGCTAACCTTTTTGTTGTCGCATGCCCGCACTCATAATGCAACGTGCGTGTGACCCGCACACATGCCTCTCCCCCTGCACATGCGTGCATGACCCTCCCGTGCTCCCCAGTGCTCCATTTTGGGCCTAGTAGGCCTCTCTGCAGCCTCCTGGGAGCAAAAATGGGCCGTGGGGGGCTGCCCCCCCAAGCCACGTTTTGGGCCTATTAGGCTCCCTGCACTTATAACCCATAATGTAATGTGTGTGTGACCCCACCATGCACCCCACCCCCACACACATGTGTGCGGGACCCCCTGCGCTCCCCCGCCCCATCTATGTGCACCAGAGGTGGGTTTCAGCAGGTTCTGACCAGGGGTCGGTTCTAAATTTTTTTATTACCGGTTCGGTGGGCACGGCTTATTTTGTGGGCGTGGCTTGATGGTCATGTGACAATTCTTTAGGATTTAGCAGCGGTACTGGTCTACCAGGCTTTTAACTGGTTGCAGAGCTGTACCGGTCTACCCATTTGTTTTTGTTTTTTTTGCAGGCACTGGTCTACTCATGTATTTTTGCAGGCACTGGTCTACCCATTTAATTTGCAGGCATCAGTCTACTCATTTGTTTTTGGAGGCACCGGTCTACCACCAAACTGCCTTTTTACCACTGATCAGCTGTAGGGCGGCCCTTTGAAGCCCCGCGGCAAGAGTTTAAACAGTTTTTTTGCTTATAGCCCATCAGCTGGGACTCAGGAGGCAGCAATAGATTGAGGGTGGGGCCAAATAAAAGGTAAAAATAATGCGGGAGATGGCGGGGGGGGGCAGAATTGGTTCGGTGACATCATAGCGGGTCACCGGGAGGAACCCACCACTGGAGTTCTGGAGTTCTGGAGAACTGGTAGCGGAAATTTTGAGTAGTTCGGAGAACCGGTAGTAAAAATTTTGACTGGCCCTGCCCCCATCTATTCTCTGCCTCCCAAGTCCCAGCTGATCGGGAGGAAATGGGGATTTTGCAGTAACCTTCCCCTGGATTGGGGAGGGAATGTGATTTTACAGTATCCTTCCCCTGGAGTGGCATGGGAATGGAGATTTTACAGTATCCTTCCCGTTACACGCCCACCAAGCCACTCCCACCAAGCCACTCCCACCAAGCCACACTCACAGAACTGGTAGTCTCCCACATGCACCCCGTCCCCTGCGCATACTTAGAACGAAGACAGTGAGAACAATTAATCCTTGGAACATTTTGACTCCTAGGCTTGTGAGTCGTCCGTCCCAGGAGGTTTTCAGGAGAAGATTGGACAACCATTTATCCAGGATGGAGTAAGGACTCCTGCCTTGTGGAGGGGGTTGGTCTAGAAGACCTCCAAGGGCCCTTCCAACCCATAGGTTTCCATAGGACTCCTTACTTTACTAGCTCTACTTTATATTTCAAATTCTACTCATGAAAACGTGAAAGTGCTGCTAATGACATACCAAAAACGTGTGTACGCATTAGGAAATAAAATATGAGCTCCTGTCGCATACATAAAGAGCCTGGTGGAGCAGTGGACTAAAGTGCTGTTAAGTAGCACTTAGCTGCCAGCTGCCTGCAATTACTGCAGGTTCAAATCTCACCAGGCTCAAGGTTAACTCAACCTTCCATCCTTCCGAGGTAGGTAAAATGAGGACCCGGATTGTGAGGGCAATAAGCTGACTTTGTATAAAAAAAGAACACTGCATAGGGTGAGCCGAAAGCCCTACTAAGCAGGTATATACAAAAGTATGAAGGCTATTATTTAATGCATTGTAAGCCACCCTGAGTCTCCGGAGAAGGGCAGCATATAAACCGAACTAATGAAATAAATAAATACGTTAATCCGTCATTCATTTTCCCTGCAGTGAATCATAACTGGAACGGTCTTCCGCTGGAATCACATAAAACATTTCTAGAATTAAAACATTACATTAAAACATATGTTTTCCATAGCTCTTGGCGTCACGGATTTGCTATCCCCAGTGCTCAGAGCTGAGATGGCAGCTAGCTGCAATATAATTGTGATTGATTGATCCCCCAAATTTACATGACTCTGGGTGCCGTACAAGTTAAAAATACACCCAGTATAAACAAAAGTTAAAAAGGGGTAATAAACGTTTGGTCAACTACATATTATATAACTAACAACACTCCACTCCACTCCACTCCACTCCACTCCACTCCGCTCCGCTTCACTCCATATTTTCTATTCTATTCTATTCTATTCTATTCTATTCTATTCTATTCTATTCTATTCTATTCTATTCTATTCTATTGTAGTCTAGTCTAGTCTAGTCTAGTCCAGTCCAGTCCAGTCCAGTCCAGTCCAGTCCAGTCCAGTCCAGTCCACTCCACTCCACTCCACTCCACTCCACTCCACTCCATACTTTCTATTCTATTCTATTTCTATTTCTATTTCTATTTCTAGTCTAGTCTAGTCTAGTCTAGTCTAGTCCAGTCCATTCCAGTCCAGTCCAGTCCACTCCACTCCACTCCACTCCATTCCACTCCATATTTTCTATTCTATTCTATTCTATTCTATTCTATTCTATTCTATTCTATTCTATTCTATTCTATTCTATTCTATTCCATATTTTTCTTTTCTTTTCTTTTCTTTTCTTTTCCATTCCTTTCTACTCTGCTCTGCTCTGCTCTGCTCTGCTCTACTCTACTCTACTCTACTCTACTGTACTCTACTCTACTCTATTCTACCCTCTCTCAGTGCAAGCTACTTTACAGATTATTATTATTATAGGCAGGCAAGGGTGTTTTGTATGCCACTCTGAACTCCATTATGAAAGGTGAAATCTAAATTTGATGAAACGGACACATAAGGAAATAAATTAAATATTCCACGTGATTCTTTAGGCAAAGTTAATTATCATCCTCTTGTCTTCCTTTAGGGCGTAATCTCACCTGATTACGGTTTATTTTAACAAATCATGATAACCAATAGTGTGCTTGTTATTTTTCTCAATGGAGTCAGGATCTAAGGGATAACCTCATTTCAGTTTCAATACTGATAGTCCTCAAATTGAGCTCCGGATTTATTGGCAGTTGTTAAATGAGTTTTGCTCCGTTTTATGACCTCTCTTCCCACATTTGTTAAGTGGATCACTTCTAAGTTTAAGGTATTTTATCTAATAAACAAGTCCATATTCCCAAGGTTGTACAGATAAGTCCTCCACCATAACTGAGTCCTAAATTTTGGTTGCTAAGTGAGACATTTGTTAAGTGAGTTTTGCCCCGTTTTATGACCTCCCTTGCCCACAGTTGTTAAGTGAATCACTGCAGTTGATAAGTTAATAACCCGGTTATTAAGTGAATCTGGCTTCCCCATTGACTTTGCTTGTCAGATGGTCGCAAAAGCTGATCACGTGACCCCGGGACAATGCAACCGTCATAAATATGAACCAGTTGGCAAGCATCTGAATTTTGGACACATGATCATGGGGATCGTGGAAGTGGTGCAGTGATCTAGAGGTGGAGCTCTCGCTTCGCTGTGAGTTTGATTCTAGGTAGCGGCAGATATTTCTCTCTCTGGGCACACTGAGAATATTTCAGCTGAACAAAACTCCACACTGGCAACAGGAAGGGCATCTGGCCATTAAAACACTCTGCTAGATCCAGTCAGTTGCCCAGACTCCACCCTGCAAAGAGATTACGGGGTCGTTTAATGAAGATGATGGTCATGGGGATGCTGCATAAGTCGCAACTGTGAAAAATGGTCATAAGTCACATTTTTCAGTGCCGCTGTAACGATCACTAAACAAACTGTTGTAAGTCGAGGACTACCTGTATATGAACCAAGTCATTCCCCCCCCCCCTCTCTTAATGTGCATTTATGTGTTCAGCTGCATACTATTTAAAACAGGGGTCCCCAACCCCTGGGCCATGGACCAGTGGTGGGTTGCTACCGGTTCACCCCGGATCAGGCAAACCGATAGCGGCGGTGGTGGGAGGATCCTCCCACCCGCCCGGATGCTTCTGAGCATGTGCAGAAATGTGCGTGCACGCAAGCGCATGCGCACCCACGAGCAAAACGGTAGTGACGGGTTTTGAAACCTGCCCGTGCTGTGGACCAGAACCGGGCCGCGGAATGCTAGAAACTGCACCATACAAACAAGCGAAGCCCCCATTCGCTGGATGCAGGGAGCATGCAAAGCCACGCCCCCTTCGGTCCGCGGAAAAACCTCTCTCCACGGAACCAGTTCCTGGTGCCCAAAAGATTGGGGGACCGCTGATTTAAAAGATTGCTTTAATTCTTTTTTTCCCTGGTGGAGGAATCTTTTGTGTATTTTTCCCCTTCCAATTGATTTAATTAAGTGAATACACATGCAAATTCACTCATGGGATAGTAAATGCATAGCAAAGGGTTTCGCTTGCTCTTTCTCTAAGCCAAGCTAAATCTGGATCCAATTTACGGTAAGTTACCCTTAAATAACTAACACTAAATAACTTCTACTGTTCATGCCTAAATATAGATCCTCCTCAAAATAATGAAATAGAAACCTCTCTCGGGTCAAATTTGATTACTCATACCTTATGTAACAATTTGTATTGTTTGATATCTCTCGCAGTGGTGAAATCCAATTTTTTTTTACTACCGGTTCTGTGGGCGTGGCTTGGTGGGCATGGCAGGGGAAGGATACTGCAAAATCCCCATTCCCTCCCCACTCCTGGGGGAAGGTTACTGCAAAATCCCCATTCCCTCCCTACTCCTAGGGGAAGGATATTGCAAAATCTCCATTCCCAACCCACTCTGGGGCCAGCCAGAGGTGGTATTTGCCGGTTCTCCAAACTACTCAAAATTTCCGCTACCGGTTCTCTAGAACCCGCTGGATTTCACCCCTGATCTCTTGCATTGCCAGTTGCTGTTCATAGAACAAATATATTTTTTTTTCCTGTTTTTAGGTCAGTGTATGAATTTGCAAGAGTTAAATGTTTCCAAATATCAGGGATTAAATGTAAGTATTACCATTACAAAGGTAAAAGGAAGTTAGAAAAGTCAAGGCAGAAACCTGAAATTCTAATTTGGATTTCTACAGGCATTTCTGCAGAATTTTGAAGTCTGCAGAAAACACCCTACGAAATATGCTTTGGGTGTAAAAACAGACCCTATGCACTAATCAAGAGAGCTTAGATACAATAGATGGAACATAGGTACAATCGTTTTTATACCTAATCAAGTAGTCCTCGACTTACGGCCACAATTGAGCCCAACATTTCTGTTGCTAAGTGAAACATTTGATATAAAACCTGACTATATACACCAAGGTTGGCTAACATTTTTCCGGACCAAGTTTCCAAAGCGCGTGGGCACACGAATGTGTGTGCGTGCGCAACCCCAAAATGCAATGCATGTGCGGCCCCTGTGCATCACCCCGCACATGCACACACAGCCCCCCACATGCACCCCGCCCCGTGTATGTGTGTACAGCCCCTGGCATGCGTGTGTGGGTCCCTGCATGTGTCTCCCCCCACGCATGCACGCACGGCCCCCATGCCTCTGCAGCAGAGACCTGAAGATCAGCTGGCTGGCGGGAGGCATATGCACAGCTGAGATGGGGCGACGGCTTGCGTGCCATAAATTTGCCACCACTGAGATACACTAATCGAGAGAACTTAGATACAATAGACAGACAGAACTTAGTGTGTGCTTTGGACTCCTCTATGCATTGTATTTATGTGGTGTCCGGTTGTGAGTGGTTTTTTAGTTGTCGATTGGGGTGTTGATAGCCAGCTGTTAAATTGTTGGCTATTGTTCCCTTGTGTTGCCAGATCCTTGGCATCTGAGCTGGCGGTAAATCAACACTCCTGTGGACTGACCAGGGACCTGTTTTCCAGGCTTCAATCCCTTCCCTGGCTGTTTTTGGGCCTGCCCATCCAACAATCTTAGCAGCTGCAAAATTGAATTTAGCACAACTTCTGCTAGAGAGGCGTTCCCTGAGGCTGGGCTTCCGAAAGTTTGAAAGACTAAATCTCCAGTCCTGGTGAATGTCTCAGACTGGATCCTGCAACATTATCCTGTGGAAACATATATTTTCCTTCATGAGGAAATAAGCTTCCCTGGATAATGTAAAAGCTAAAACTTAAAGTTATGTAGAAGAACGGTTGCAGGATTTGGGGTTGGCTTAGTCTTGAGAAAAGAAGTAGTAGTGGGGACGTGATCTCAGTATTCCAGTTTTGAAGGGCTGCCACAAAGAAAGAGGGAGTCCAGCTATTCTCCAAAGCACCTGAGGGCAGGACACAAAGCAATGGATGGAAACTAATCAAGGAGAGAAGCAACTTAGAACTAAGGAGAAATTTCCTGACAGTGAGAACAATTAATCAGTGGAACAACTTGCCTCCAGAAGTTGTGGCTCTTAATCATTTTTAAGAGACTGGACAGTTACTTGTCTGAAATGGTATAAGATCTGCTTGAGCAGGGGGCTAGTCCCTCCCAGTTCTATTCAGATTGACTGATTGAAGGAAGGAAGGAATTTCACTGGGGACTTTTAAGAAGAGACTGGACAGCCACTTGTCTGAAACGGTATAGGGCCGTGATGGCAAACCTATGGCACACTTGCCACAGGTGGCACCCGTAGCCATATCGGTGGGCATGCAAGCTCAGCTCCGCCAGCTGATTTTTCGGGCCTTCTGGGCCCACCGGAAGTAGGGAAACAGGCTGTTTCCTGCCTCCTGAGGGCCTCGGAGTGGTGGTGGGAAGGCCTATTTGTCTCTCTCCCCAGGCTTCAGAGCCTTTCTAGGAGCTTGGGGAGGGCAAAAACGGCCTTCCTGACCCCCTAGAGGCCAGAAATGTCCCATTTGCCAATGTCCGGTGGGACCGGAAGGCCTGTTTTTTCTTCTCCCCAGCCTCAGGAGCCTTTCTAGGAGCCTGGGGAGGGCGAAAACAGCCTCCCCCACCCTGGAGGCCCCCCGGAGGCCGGAAACGGCTCATTTGCCAACTTCCGGTGGGAACGGATGCGTGGGGATGGGGCGCATAGAATTATAGGTGTAGGCACATGTGTGCGTGATCCCCTCGCTTGGATCCCCTCCAAGGTCCCTTCCAGCTCTATTCTGATTCTAATTCGAAACATAGTAGTATGTGTTAACGTATTTCTAATTATCAAAGTGTTGGATCCCTTGAATTGATACGGAATGTTTGCATCCCCCTTTGCAAAATAAAACCAAATCTGCCTTTACTTTCTTTCCGAACAGGATAAATTAATCAGACTTGTGGCAGAAAGCTGTTCGGCTCTCCTTCACTTGGATTTATCTCACACGGACATTTCAAATGGAACCCTAGCGCGGCTGCCTAGGTAATATCCAGAGATCAATATGTATTTACGTAGAAAAGCAACAGGCTGTACAGACTGTATCCAAGGATGCAGGATTGAGGGTGTGTTTAGTTGTATTTAGGTTGCAATTCAGGGACGCGATGGCTCAGCAGCTAAGACGCTGAGCTTGTTGATCGAAAGGTTGGCAGGTCAGCGGTTCAAATCCCTAGTGCTGCGTAATGGGGTGAGCTCCCATTACTTGTCCCAACTTCTGCCAACCTAGCAGTTCAAAAGCACGTAAAAAATGGAAGTAGAAAAATAGGGACCACCTTTGTTGGGAAGGTAACAGCGTTCCGTGCGCCTTTGGCGTTGAGTCATGCCGGCCACATGACCACGGAGACGTCTTTGGACAGCGCTGGCTATTCGGGTTTGAAATGGAGATGAGCACCGCCCCCTAGAGTCGGGAACGACTAGCACATATGTGCGCGGGGAACCTTTACCTTTACGTTTAGGATGCAATTCACATCTGAGAAAAAGCAAATCCAACCCACTGACCCCCGTGACACCCCCACTGTCATAATTGGCAGGTCATGCGCGAGGAAACACAACACATGCTAGTGACATTCCCTCCGATGACAATAAAAGATCTGGAAGTATGTACAGGTACTCCTCGGCTTACAGACATCTGCTTAGTGACCGTTCGAAGCTACAAGGGCAGTGGTGGGATTCCGCCGGTTCGCACCACTTCGGGAGAACCGGTTGTTAACTTTCTGAGCAGTTTGGCAAACTGGTTGTTGGAAGAAATCATTAGGGCAGAGAACCGGTTGTTAAATTACTTGAATCCCACCACTGAACGAGGGCATTATAAAAAGCAGCTTATTATCAGGGGATGTCTTATTTGGGGGGAAACAGGGTATACGTCTGAAATGGCATAGTGATGGCCAACCTTTTTGCCATTGCATGCCAGGAAGGGGGGGGGGAGCGGGGAAGATTCGCGCACATGCGTGCCCACACCCATAATTCTATGCGCCCTGCCCTGCGCATGTGCGTGCAACCCCTCCCCTCATCTGGCTCCAGATCCTCTCTGTGCATCTGGGAAGGGCGAAAACAGCCTTCCCCACCCACTCAGAGGCCTGCTGAAGGCCTGAAACGGCCCATTTCCCAACTCCCGGTGGGACAGGAAGTGATGTTTTTTGCTGTCCCCAGCCTCCAGAGCCTCTCTATGAGTGCACAGCGAGGATCTGGAGCCAGGTGAGAAAGAAAAATGGGCCTTCCCCACCCTCCCAGGCCCTCCGGAGGCAGGAAACAGCCTGTTTCCTTACTTCTGGTAGGCCCAGAAGGCCCGAAAATCAGCTGGTCGGCGTGCCATAGGTTCGCCATCATGGGCATAGGATCTCCAGCGGGGTGGACTAGAAGATCTCCAAGGTCCCTTCCAAGTCTGTTATTCTGTTACGTGCTCCATCTTTTGTCTTTCCTAACATATAATATAAATTCAACTCCTGCCTTTGAGTGCCTAGTATGACTCAGTTCCACTTAAGACTCCCTTGCGTAGAAAATAGAGATGTCACTGAAAGATTACAAGTCGACATATTAATTTTCTGCAACAATATACAAAGCATGCCCAATTAAGGTTAACCCCAAAGCGGAGAAGCCGTAGCCATTGCCTTAATAATCAGAAACAACATTTATAATTTACAGTGGTAAATTGGCTTTGGCAAGAAATACGAAGAAAAATAATTAACAAAAGACAAAGAGCCTGGATAGCTCAATGGGCTAAAAGCAGACTAAAGCCTGTTATTAACATCCAGCTGTCTGCAATTAGTAAGTTCGAATCTCACCAGGCTCAAGGTTGACTCAGCCTTTCATCCTTTCTAAAGTGGGTAAATTGAGGACCCAGTTTGTGGGGGCAATAAGATGACTTTGTATAAATATACAAAAGTATGAAGGCTATTGCTTAACACATTGTAAGCCGCCCTGAGTCTCTGGAGAAGGACGGCATATAAATCTAATTAAAAAAAAAAGAAATGCAATTGTGGGGGTCATGTGATCCCCATTTGCGACCTTCTGACAAGCAATGGGGAAGCCAGATTCATTTAACAACCGTGTTACTAACTTAACAACTGCAGGGGTTCACCTAACAACTGCAGCGAGAAAGGTCGTAAAATGGGGCAAATTTCATTTAGTGAAATGTTTCACTTAGCAACATAAAAATTGGGCTCAATTGTGGACATAAGTCAAAGACTACTTATATACTGTGTTTCCCCGGAAATAGGACCGAGTCTTACATTAATTTTTTCTCCAAAAGATGCATTAGGGCTTATTTTCTAGGTCTTATTTTTGAGGAAATACAATACTAAGGGCATCCATCTGGCTGACAGTCTTAACTGGGGCTTATTTTGGGGGTAGGCTTATATTAGGAGCATCCTGAAAAATCATGCTAGGACTTATTTTCCAGTTGGGTCTTATTTTCGGGGAAACAGGGTATCTGTTATTTATTTGTTGTTGTTAATTGCGAAGTTGTGTCTGACCCATCGTGACCCCATGGACAATGTTCCTCCAGGCCTTTCTGTCCTCTACCATCCTTTGGAGTCCATTTAAGCTCACGCCGACTGTTTCAGTGACTCCATCCAGCCATTTTATTTATTTATTTATGTTATTTATTAAGCCTTTATTAATTTTACAAATAACTCAAAGCAGAGAATGTAGCTAATACTCCTCTCTCTGCTTATTTTCCCACAACAACAACAACAATCTTGCAAGGTGATTTGGGGGGGGGGGGGAGAGAGAGAGAGAGAGAGAGAGGGATCATCCAATTAGATTTCATAGCTAAGGCGGGACTCGAACTCAACGTCTCCCACTTTCTACCCCGGTACCTTAAGTATTAGATCAGGGGTGTCAAACTCAAGGAATAACCTCATTTCAGTTTCAATACTGATAGGTTTAGGTTTAGGTTTTATTGCATTTATATACCGCCCTTTTCCCAAATGGGACTCGGGGCGGTTTACAGCCATATTAAAACAATCGCATATAAATTGCGCTCCAGATTTGTTGGCGGTTGTTAAATGAGTTAAATGTTAAATGAGTTTTGCCCCATTTTATGACCTCTCTTGCCGCATTTGTTAAGTGGATCACTTCTAAGTTTAAGGTATTTTATCTAATAAACTAGTCCACATTCCCAAGGCTGTACAGGTAAGTCCTCGACCACAGTTGAGTCCCAAATTTCTGTTGTTAAGGGAGACATTTGTTCAGTGAGTTTTGCCCCGTTTTACGATCTTTCTTGCCACAGTTGTTAAGTGAATCATTGCAGTTGAGAAGTGAATAACCCGGTTGTTAAGTGAACCTGGCTTCCCTGTTGACTTTGCTTGTCAGACGGTCGCAAAAGCTGATTGGGAGAGTGCAACCATGAACCCGTTGACAAGCACCTGAATTTTGGACACATGATCATGGGGATCATGGGACTGGTGCGGTGGCCTAGAGGTTGAGCTCTCGCCTCACTATTAGGAGGCTGTGAGTTTGAGCCTAGGTGGTAGGTCAGTGGGTACTTAAATCTGGCCCACGGGGCCGCCCTGGAAATAGCGAAGGACTGGTCTGCGGTGCCTCTGTCAGTGAAAACAGAGCTAGGGGAGCCTCAGGCTGCCCTCACAAGCTCCATTTTCCCTGGCAGAGGGCTGCAGGAGATCGGCACAGCCGTAAACAGGGCTCGGGAGCCCATTTTCACTGGCAGAGTGCTCGGGCCACCACAGGTGCCCCCTGCCCCCCCCGAGGTTAAACACAACCGTGATGCAGCCGTCAATGAAATCAAGTTTGACACCCCTGGATTAGACCATAGTGTCTCTCTGTAGGCCAAAAGCAGTTAAGGTTTAGACTGGCAAGATTTTGTTTATCGCGTGTAAGCAAATAAAAAAAACAAAAACCCTGAACTCTGGCTGAATTGTTGCTTGACAGGAATGAAGTAGGGAACTCCTGAGTTATAGGACATCTGTGGAGTTACATCAACAGATTCCTTAAACCGGAGGACATTGATAATATCTGTCACCAAGAAAAAAGTACTGTAGGGACAAATATTTAGTTTGCTCCTTTATTGAATTTTGCCTTCACCTTGAGAACTTGCAAGCCTGTTCTTAACCATGTTTATCCAGAGCCCAGCACCCCCGATTTTAACGGAACTTCCTTTTAGATAAACATTTTTAGAACTGCAGACAGGGTCAAGGTCGACTTAGCCTTCCATCCTTTCTAAGGTAGGTAAAATGAGAACCCAGATTGTGAGGGCAATAAGCTGACTTTGTATAAATATACAAAAGTATGAAGGCTATTGCTTGACGCATTGTAAGCCACCCTGAGTCTCCAGAGAAGGGCGGCATATAAATGAACTGCGGATGCATCGTAAATATGCACGAGTATTCACATTTGATTTGTATTTAATTATATAGATTTATATATAATTAAATCTATATAATGCATATACCCTGTTTCCCCTAAAATAAGACATCCCCCGATAATAAGCCCAATTGGGCTTTTGAGCGCATGTGCTAAAATCACCCCCCCCAAATAAGCCCTCCCTGAAAATATTTAAATGCATGCTCAGCCGGTCCCCACCATTTCCTCTGGATAGGGTTAGGAGCTGGACAGAGCTGGAAATCAGGTACGACGGCAAGAGGAGCCCCATCTTGCTCCACGCTCCCCAAAATAATAAGACCTCCCCGAAAATAAGGCCAAGCACTTATTTCAGGGTTCAAAAAAATATAAGACAGGGTCTTATTTTAGGGGAAACATGGTACATTACATACATACATAAATACAAACATACATACATATATATTTTTTACATACATATATATATATATGTTTGGGCTTAATATATATATTAAGTGTTTTTCTATCAAGACACCTGGTCCACCCTCAGCATGTGATGTGGGAGGGAGCATACTGCATCCCTTTCGCCTTTCAGCTCCAATCCAGGAGCCCTCAAGCAGTCGCATTCACAACAAACCGTTTTGTACCAAATTTATATTTTGCTAATAACGAAATAAAGGGAGACTAGTATAGATCTGTTTCAAGCTATTTAGCTCTCATCAGCTAGCCATACCTTTACTTGGATATACGCTGCTCAAAAAAATAAAGGGAACACAAGCAGAAGAATGAATGAAATTGCCTTATTAAATACATACAGTAGTTTTGTGTTCCCTTTAGGTGTTTGAGCAGTGTATAAACTACTCTATGTAAAGAACAAAGTATTTAATAAGGCTATTTCATTCATTCAGATCTCAAATGCCTTCTGCTTGTGTTCCCTTTATTTTTTTGATGTGTGTTGTGTGTGTGTGTGTGTGTGTGTGTGTGACTTTGGTTATTCGGGTTTTCTCCCACGTAAAATTGGAAGTATCTTGGCGATGTTTCGACGAAATCGAATTTTTGCTCCTAGAAGCACGAAGCCGAAAACACCAGCCTGAAGATGATGAATGAGACTTTGTCGAAATGTTGCCAAGACACTTCCAATTTTACATGGGAGAAAACCCGAATAACCAAAGACCTACATACAAAGACCCATGAAAACCTCAGAAAACATGTGTGTGTGTGTGTGTGTGTGTGTGTGTGTATGTATGAATGAATGAATGAATGAATGAATGAAGGGAAGAGAACTTGTGGCTCAGAGGTTAATACAACTGCCTAACATGCAGGCAGCCCAGGTTTGAATCTGAGTAAGGGTATGGCTAGCTGATGAGAGCTAAACAGCTCCCACAATTTCCACTACCGGAAATTTCGCTGTCACCACTTTCTTCATTTTGGATGATTTTTAATTCCCCTGATTTATAGAACATAAAATCACAGAGTTTTGGAAGGGACCTCTCAGGTCTTCTAGACTAACCCACTCTTCGAGCAGGAGTCCCTGTAGTATCATTTCAGACAAATGCTTGTCCAGTCTCTTTTGGCTTTTGATTTGTTTTGATTCAGCTTTTGCTGACTGGGCGAAATTGCCTTAAAATGTTGTCATGAACTACATCCATTAAAGAACACAATGTCTTTACTTGTAATAATAGATGGTGATTTTCCTTAAACTGCAAGCTTTCATTTCTGGTTATTGTGGGTTTGCAATTTTTTTCCCCCCAGCTACACCATAATTGCATAAAATCAATAGTTTTCAGCATGACAGTCCCTATATTTGGCGCGTAAAAATAAATACAAGCAGTTTAGTGTCCAGGAACTTAATGTTTCCCTTGTATATTGTCCAATATTATCTACATCGTTTCCCATTTGACTTCAATCATTCTTTTCCATAGATGTCACTCACCGCAAGGGTTATATACATTTATTCAGCAATAAATCTCACCAGGAGTAGCAGGGCTTACTCCTCCTAGATCACTGTATATAAAACATTGCCGCCTTTAATTTAGCCTTAAATAATTGCAACGTAATTTAACCTTGCACGAGAGCACTGCTATTGTTACGATTGACTTTTGTTAGAGTCCCCGCTTCGAGACTTCGCGCAGCTACAGAAAAGCTCAGCTGGAACGCGGCTTTAACTTCTGCAACGCTTTACTTATTCTTTTGAGTTAGGTCTGGGTTTCGTACTGCAGTCCATTTTGCAGTGCCGTTTGTCAAGTTTTAACGTTACGTCTCTATATCGCTTGAAAATCGCCGGATGATTCATGTCGTTTCTAATTTGGGATTCCTGCGTTTTGATTTGCAGCCAAACTTAAAAGTAACTTTGCCATCCCCATTTCATTACATTACATTGACCCTTTCCAGCAAATTCAGGCATATATTGTCAGCTCAAAAACTCTGCTGTTTCTGGAATAGCAATGGGAGCAGAACAATATGTGCAGCGTTGTTGTTGTTTAAAAAAAAAAAAGCAGTTTAAGCATTAAAGAAAACAGAAGTATTTTGAGGGTGGGGAAAAAAGCTCATTAAAGTCTTAGCATCCATTCCAGTTATTAGAAAGCCTTCCAGTTAAGAGTATCAGATTGCATCAGAAATCAGAATAGCGTGAAAGCTTTTTCCCCCCCTTTCTTTCTTTCCAATAAAGGTGTTTCCCCAATCTACAGTTCTTAAGCCTCGCGTACTGCCGAAAATTCACAGACAAAGGGCTACAGTACCTCGGCAACGGAAGAGGATGTCACAAGCTCCTGTATCTGGATATTTCAGGCTGCCTCCAGGTCTGCATTTCGCTTTCCCTTTTCATGCTGTGTAGTAGGCAAAAATCATCCTTCGGAGGACTGGCGTTACCAGACACTCATGGTATACTAAAGGAGTACAAGTCCCCTCCACACACCCCCGCTGCAGACTTGAGAGGTTTTGAATTACATTACCACAGCTGCTTTAATTTTTCCGGAGGGATCGCACTATAGGGTTTTGGCCCCTCTCCAGTGGGTGTCTTCACTATAAACAAGCCCCTTATTGCATAATGAAAGCATGGATTATTCTGTGCAGTGGATTTGAAACAGGCATGCTATTTTTTTATTATTTTTGATGCACGACTTCCCTGGGTTACAGTTGGAAATTCCAGCTATGCAGAGGCTGGAAATACTCAGATGTACTGTATATTCAGTGCAAAGTATCCAGAGCCCCTTCACTTTCCTCAGTGTTGTTGGGCTCATTTTTTTTCCCCTCACGAAACTTCTGTACAGAATTCAAAAGAGAATTTTAGAAATGTCGGTAAAGGTAAAGGTTCCTCTCGTACATATGTGCTAGCCGTTTCCGGCTCTAGGGTGAGGTGCTCATCTCCGTTTCAAAGCCGAAGAGTCAGCGCTGTCCGAAGACGTCTCCGTGGTCATGTGGCCGGCATGACTCAACGCCAAAGGCACACGGAATGCTGTTCCCTTCCCACCAAAGGTGGTCCCTATTTTTCTACTTGCATTTTTTACCTGCTTTCTAACTGTTAGGTTGGCAGAAGCTGGGACAAGTCACGGGAGCTCACCCAGTGGTGGTTTGCCCCTGGTTTGGACAGATTCGCAAGAACCAGTAGTAAAACTGGCGGGAGGCTCCTCCCACTGACCTGGATGTCGTCATACGAGACCTGCGCATGCGCAGAAGAGAATGTGCAGGCGTGATGCGAACCGGTAGTAAAGGTAAATAGAACCCACTCCTGAGCTCACCCTGTTACACGGCACTAGGGATTCAAACCGCCAAACTGCCGACCTTTTGATCGACAAGCTCAGCGTCTTAGCCACTGAGCCACCACATCCCCATAGAAATGTCTGTAACTTTATTAAAAAGAGGGAAAAAAAACCCGACAACCCTGAACAAACAGATTGGCATAAATATTTCAACCCTTTGCAACAACACGTGAAATGTTAGCTCCGGTGCCTCCCATTTCTCTCGAGCGCTGCTGACATGTTTCTACACCTTGCATGGAGTCAACCTGTGGGCAAATTAAATCGATCGGACATGATTTGGAAAGATGCGCACACCTCTCTATAGAAGGAGTCACAGCCGACAATGCATGCTGCAACAGATCAAAAACCACGAGGTTTTGAAAGAAACTGCCCGCCGAGCTCAGAGACAGGATTATGGCAAGGCCCAGATCTGGCGAAGGCTACAATAAAATGTCTGCTGCCTGAAGATTCCTAAGATCAAAAGGGCCTCTATAATTCTCAAATAGATAGATAGATAGATAGATAGATAGATAGATAGATAGATAGATAGATAGATAGATAGATAGATAGATAGATGATAGATGATAGATAGATAGATAGATAGATAGATAGATAGATAGATAGATAGATAGATAGATGATAGATAGATAGATAGATAGATAGATAGATAGATAGATAGATAGATAGATAGATAGATAGATAGATAGATGATAGATAGATAGATAGATAGTTTGGCGCAACCTGGACTCTTCAAAGATCTGGTCGCTCAGTCAAACTGAGCAATCGTGGGAATTAAGACCACATCTAAAATACTGCATCCGGTTTTAGTCACCACGCTATAAAAAGGATGTCTAGAAAGAGTGCAGAGAAGAGCAACGAAGAGGATTAGGGGACTGGAGGCTAAAATATACGATGAACGGTTGCAGGAACTGGGCATGGCTAGTCTACTGAAGAGAAGGACCAGAGGAGACATGATAGCAGTCTTCCAATATCTGAGGGGCTGCCACAGAGAGGAGGGGGTCAAGCTATTTTCCAAAGCACCTGGAGGCCAGACAAGGAATAATGGATGGAAACTGATCAAGGAGAGATTCAACCTGGACATGAGGAGAAATTTTCTGACAGTGACAGCAATCGGCCCATGGAACAGAAGTTGCCTTCAGAAGTTGCGGGAGCTTCATCCCTGGAAGCTTTCAAGAAGAGACTGTCAGAAATGGTGTAGGATCTCCTCCTTGGGGTAGGGGTTGAACTCGGTAACCTACAAGGTCCCTTCCAACTCTTTTAATCTAATCTGAATCTCTCCACGGAACCAGTCCCTGGTGCCCCAAAGGTTGGGGAGGGGGGCACTGCCCTAACAAGGTTGAAAATGGCAGTCATGTGACCCCGGGATGCTGACATTGGGATCAATGCATGCCAGTGGCAAAGTCCCTGAATTTTGGTCTGGGGGTGGGGGTGGATGGGTGGGATCGGGTGAAATCCAGCAGGTTCTGACAGGTTCTGGAGAACCGGTAGTGGAAATTTTGAGTAGTTCGGAGAACCGGCAAACACCACCTCTGGCTGGCCCCAGAGTGGGGTGGGAATGGGGATTTTGCAATATTCTTCCCCCAGGAGTGGGGAGGGAAGGGGGATTTTGCAGTATCCTTCCCCTGGAGTGAGGTGGGAATGGAGATTTTGCAGTATCCTTCCCCTGCCATGCCCATCAAGCCACGTCCACCAAGCCACACCTTCCCCACCAAGCCACGCCCACAGAACAGGTAGTAAAAAAAATTGGATTTCACCACTGGCGGGGATGCTGCAATGGTCATAAGTGCAAGGATCAGCCACTTTTCCCCCCAGTGCTATGAACCGTTCTTAAACGAGTTAGTAAGTTAGTAAGTCTGATGTTCTGATCATCTTCTGCCTTTGAAGAGGTCTTTCAAAAGAGGTCTTCTCACACTAGGGAATTGCAGATCAATTTAATGGCAGTAAAAGAGAGAAGATTTCTATTAAGGCTAACTGTGCTTGTCAACTGTTCAACGTTTAATGGCTTGTTCGCAAGAAATTTCAATACAAGCTTGAAATGCACTGAGGAGCAGCTTAGCTCTACCGGACAATAGATGGATCCTGGCCAGTGGGGAAATTCAAATGTTTTTACTACCGGTTCTGTGGATGTGGTGTGGTGGCCGTGGCAGGGAAAGGATACTGGAAAATCCCCATTCCCTCCCCACTCCAGGGGAAGGATACTGCAAAATGTCCATGCCCACCCCACTCCGGGGGAAGGATACTGCAAAATCCCCATTCCCACCCCACTCCGGGGGAAGGATACTGCAAAATCCCCATTCTCTCCCCACTCCAGGGGAAGGATACTGCAAAATCCACCTTCCCTCCCCACTCCTGGGGGAAGGTTACTGCAAAATCCCCATTCCCTCCCTACTCCTAGGGGAAGGATATTGCAAAATCCCCATTCCCTCCTCACTCTGGGGCCAGCCAGAGGTGGTATTTGCCGGTTCTCCAAACTACTCAAAATTTCCACTACCGGTTCTCCAGAACCCGCTGGATTTCACCCCTGATCTCTTGCATTGCCAGTTATCCATGGGTGGCCTACCGGGGGTTGAAAAGCTCAATAAATAAGGTGCCAGTGGGTGTTGCACATTGGCGGTTGTGACACATATTTTGAGCGACAGGGAGCCGCAGCAGAGGGGTGAAAGAGCCACATGCGGCTCCCGAGCTGTGGGTTGCCGACCCCTGACTGATTCCAATGGACATGAAGCATTTTCTCCCTAGCGATTTAGCATCCATCGTAGTGTTTCCTCCAAGCATCCTTCAAGAAATAAATCAGGGAAGTTTTATTCTTGTCATAGCAAGGGCTGAGCCGTTTTCTAAGCCATTATAAATCATTGTCTGCCGTGAAGAAATGGCCAGAGACAGCCGGTAGTGTCAAGTCAGCAACTCTGTCTTTTTCTGCACTTCTGATCTGGCAAGAAAACTCCAGAGGGACTTAACATATATAGAGATTATTTTGCGCATCTGTTTGCTCAAACAGATTTCAGTCTCTACTCTTCCAACGGCCTCCGAAACCCAATATTTCTCTGGAAGAAAGAGCAGAGTTGATAAACGTCTTTCGCCTATTTTTATCCGGGCGTTAGCCTTTTTCAAAACATTGTGGTCCTGTTGTGTACGTTAGAAGCATTAAATGTGGTTCTTGCAATATAATTCACGCTGACATTTTAAGTCTAATTAAGCACTTGCATTAAGCTGTTCGCTATTCCCTTGACATTAGGAAAAGAATAACTCAAACCTCATGGGTCTCCTAATCCTTTCAGTGGGAGGTCAATCTTTAAAAATGCACGTGGACCCCACCGATCTGGAAGAGGTGGCATAAATAAATGCATATTTTTTCTCTGCTTTAAGTTCACTTTTGTCTAGAGGCCTATGGAAGGTGCTGGATTTTACTGGCACGGAAAGCCTGAAAGAGGGACTCGTTTGTCAATAAGTGTGGTTTCCAAATGGCTGGTAGGCGGGAGGTATCATCTCATTTATTCATGCTGTGTGGGTGTTTTTCTATCTCAATGGCTTCTCTGATTATTCAACGAGTCCCTAACACGAGGAATGACACCAGACCCACACTCACGAGGGCCACACAGGATGTCACCTCCACACATCCTGCGGAAAGCAAATTCAAACCCACACCGATGATGAGGCACGACCAAGGACCAGAAGCCAGACTGCAGCTGCATCATTAGCCACTTTAAACCCCTCCAATCCATACATGAAGCAGACTGACACCCACCATGAAGATGTGGCATGACCACGAACGCAAAGCCAAACAACAGCAACGCAGCTCACCAGCTCAACTCAGACTAACCCGAGCACAACCAAGTCCCCACCCAAACAGAATACACCCCCAGCCAATCAGAGCACAGCCAACCCCCCCCATCCAATCCAGGAGCCCTCAAGTCTTCTCCCATGTAAGATTGAGAGCACTTTGGTAACGTTTCGGCAGAATCTCATCTGCCATCATCAGGCTTGTGCAAGGGGTCTTTATCAGCAAATATATAGTTTATATTTGCTGATAAAGAAATAAATATTATATATTTATATCATATTATCAGCAAATATAAATTTGGTATAAAATAGTTTGTCGTGAATGCGACTGCTTGAGGGCTCCTGGATTGGAGCTGAAAGGCGAAAGGGAAGCAGTATGCTCCCTCCCATATAGGGATAGATCAGGTGCTTTGACAGAAAAACACTTATACACACACACACACTCTCACACACACACCATTTTAGATAGATAGATATAGATATATAATATCTATATTACACACACATGCATGCATGTAATTTTTATTAAGAATCTTGATTACAGTAGTAAAATCTAATATAGGGAGTCCTTGACTTACAACAGTTCATTTAATGACCGATAAGGTGACTTATGACTTTTGTTCACTCTTAGACCATTGCATCATGGTCATGTGATTTGGGGTCAGTTGTGGTCGTAAGTCGAAGACTATTTGTAGCAACCAAAAGGCAAACAGAAATTGTATAGGAAAACAGAATGGACGACCAATAATTTGTTCCTAGATTCTGGCTTAATACATTGCAGCAAATTGCTTACAATTTCTTTCTTTCTTTCTTTCTTTCTTAAAAAATCAGATAACAGTGGAAGGCTTCAGGAATATTGGTAACAGCTGCAGCAGGATCAAGTATCTGACAATTAATGAAATGCCTACTCTTACCGACAGATGCATTCAAGTAAGAAAGGACCCCGGTCTTTTTAACAATCTTAAATTTGGCTTTTAGCCTGAGTGTCAGAGTTCTAAGAAATAGTCCCATTGCAAGCAAGACTCCAAGTCACTGGAGTTCCTCAAAGATTACTGTATTTTCCTGCGTATAAGACTACTTTCTAACACACAAAAATCTTCTCAAAAGTCGGGGGCCGTCTTATACGCCGGGTCTCATTCTCCTGTAACCAGGCAGACCAGCCCATAAGGCTCTGACGAGCCTTAAATGGCTCTGAGGAGGGTCGTCTTATACGCCCAGTCGTCTTATACGCCGGAAAATACGGTACTTTTATTGGAAATAACATATTGGCACATACAGTAGTGGCCAAAATTGTGGAAACCTTTTGGGAAAAGTGTATTTTTGAGGTTGGATGGCTAATAACACCACTTTTTTGGGGGGGAGGGGGCGAGTTTCGAGATAATCCTATTCCACTGCTGGAATGGCCTGGGAATAGCCCAGACCTTCACCCAATTGAAAATCTATGGAGCCGACGAAAGAAACTTGTTAGTCAGAAGCGACCCTGCAATAAAACCCAGTTAATAGAAGCCATCATTCAATCTTGGTTTCACATTAGAACAGCTGCAGAACTAAAAGACTTGATTCACTCCATGGGAAGACGTTGTAAGGCCGTCATTCATGCTAAAGGTTACTCAACTATGTATTCACTGACATGGTGATCATTTTTATAGCTCTCGTTTTTTCTACGTGTTTCACTTTTCTTCTTTATACTGTACTTGCTATTCTAATAGCAAATCCTTCATAAAAGTGATTGCATTACGTTCCATGATCAAATTACGTTTCCATTGATATATACTGTATTCCAATCTTATGGTACTACTTCAAAAAAAATAATAAGAATAATAGTAATACAGTCGTAGTAAATTATTTGACAGTGTTGTGGGAATTAGTTGTTAAGCAGAGTGATGGCATTTGGGAAAAAACTGTTCTTGTGTCTAGTTGTTTTGGTATGTAGTGCTCTGTAGCAGGGGTGGGTTCTAAATTTTTTTACTACCAGTTCTGTGGGCGTGGCTTATTTTGTGGGCATGGCTTGATGGTCATGTGACAATTCTTTAGGATTTAGCAGATTTACTGGTCTACCAGGCTTTTAAATGCTTGTAGATCTGTACCGGTCTACCCATTTGTTTTTGGAGGCACAGGTCTACTCATTTGTTTTTGGAGGCACCTGTCTACTCATTTGTTTTTGGAGACACCGGTTTACTCATTGTTTTTGGAGGCACCGGTCTACCCATTTGTTTTTGGAAGCACTGGTCTACCCATTTGTTTTTGGAGGCACCGGTCTACTCATTTGTTTTGGGAGGCACCGGTCTACCACCACACTGCCTTTTAACACTGATCAGCTGTAGGGCGGCCCTTTGAAACCCTGCAGCAAGAGTTTAAACAGTTTTTTTCCTTCTAGCCAATCAGCTGGGACTCGAGAAGCAGAAATAGATTGGGGGTGGGGCCAAATAAAAGGTAAGAATAACACGGGGGAGTAGGGGGTGGGAAGGCCCAGCTCCCAAACAAAGAGAACCGATTCGGTGATGTCATATCGTCACCGCTACCGACTCAGCTGAACCGAGCCGAACTGGGAGGAACCCACCACTGCTCTCTAGCCTTGTTTTGAGGGTAGGAGTTGAAACAATTTATGTCCAGGATGTGAGAGGTCTGTAGATATTTGTAGATAAATGTCTATATAGAATTTTACATATGCTAGTCTACTCACTATGTTTAAAAATAAAAAGATTTTAGAAAAGGGCAGGGGCAAATTAATAGCAGATGGACCAGTGATAAGCAGAAGTCATATTTCTCGATACCAATGGTTGACAGATGCCAGGAATAGAAAGCAATGGTTCTTGAGCTTTTCTTCACCCCGGTAGAAAAAGAATATTGGATATTAAACAGACCTTTGGTTCGGACCGGCCTGTTTTTCAGTTTTAAATGGTGGAGGCTCCGGTCCAGCCCCTGTCATTTCCTATGAGTGATTTCTCTTCATTCTAAAATCCCTTGTGTATCTCAGCTTTATTTAAACCATTTGCTTCGTAGCTCCAAGGCACGCTTAGAGGAATTTTTGAAGGATGCTGCCAAACATCCCCAAGGACATAACTGGAAACTTTAGGAACAGTATATTTGCCTTTTAAAACCTCTTTTCTGTAGAATAGAATAGAATAGAATAGAATAGAATAGAATAGAATAGAATAGAATAGAATAGAATAGAATAGAATAGAATAGAATAGAATAGAATAGAATAGAATAGAATAGAATAGAAAATGGAATGGAATGGAATGGAATGGAATGGAATGGAATGGAATGGAATAGAATAGAATAGAATAGAATAGAATAGAATAGAATAGAATAGAATAGAATAGAATAGAATAGAATAGAAAATGGAATGGAATGGAATGGAATGGAATGGAATGGAATGGAATAGAATAGAATAGAATAGAATAGAATAGAATAGAATAGAAAATGGAATGGAATGGAATGGAATGGAATGGAATGGAATAGAATAGAATAGAATAGAATAGAATAGAATAGAATAGAATAGAATAGAATAGAATAGAATAGAATAGAATAGAATAGAATAGAATAACAGAGTTGGAAGAGACCTTGGAGGTCTTCTAGTCCAACCCCCTGCTTAGGCAGGAAACCCTACACCACTTTAGACAAATGGTTATTCAACATCTTCTTAAAAACTTCCAGTGTTGGAGCATTCACAACTTCTGGAGGCAAGTTGTTCCACTGATTAATTGTTCTCACTGTCAGGAAATTTCTCCTTAGTTCTAAATTGCTTCTCTCCTTGATTAGTTTCTACCCATTGCTTCTAGTCCTACCCTCAGGTGCTATGGAGAATAGCTTGACTCCAATGGTGAAAACCAATTTTTTTAAATACCGGTTCTGTGGGCGTGGCTTGGTGGGCGTGGCGAGGGAAGGATACTGCAAAATCTCCATTCCCACCCCACTCAGCCCCTTGTACGGTGCCATTGTAACTTCGAACAGTCATTGTAAACAAACTGTTGTAAGTCAAGGACTACCTGACTTAGAATTCACGTATGTTGTCTGGGGGAATTCTGGGATTTGAATTTTGTAAGTCTAAAAGTTGCCAACGCTGGACACCCCTAAGATAAAACATGATTATTCCAGTCGGTGATTACCCTGAGAAGTGGAGATGGGAATATTAATTTGTATGAAATAGCAAAGAAAATAAAGTTTGTTTATTTACCGTATTTTCTGGCATATAAGACGACTGGGCGTATAAGATGACCCTCCTCAGAGCCATTTAAGGCTTGTCAGAGCCTTATGGGCTGGTCTGCCTGGTTACAGGAGAATGAGACCCGGCGTATAAGACGACCCCCGACTTTTGAGAAGATTTTTGTGTGTTAGAAAGTAGTCTTATACGCAGGAAAATACAGTATTTATTACTAGCTGATAACCTGGCGTTGCCCGGGTAATTATTTATCCCAATCCTGTACTAGATAGGACGAGCAACTTCACCCTGAGCCCTGATTTTGGCAAGAATTAAATTAGTTAAAAATGTTTATTCTTCTGCCCCCAGAACCGTCAAGTAAAATGATACCACCTTGTTGTTTTGCTAGCTGATCCATGATCATTTGGTAATCTTTTTTCTGATCTTGATTTAGAAGTGGCTTCTTGTCCACAATATACGCACTAAGCTGTTCGACTTTGTAGTTCTTTTCTCGTATGTGATCTGCGTGAAGTATGTGGTGTCTGTCTCATAGTGGTGCAAGCAGGCCGTTTGTCCTCAAGAATAATCACAGCCTTGTTGAAAATGTCCGGACCAAATGTAATTTCTAATGTTGGATTTTCCCCCTTACCAGAGGGAGCCACCTTGTGGAGTACTGTGAAGCCGTTACCATGGCAACTCCACTGAGCTATACAGTAGAAGCCATTTTAAGGCAGTCCAGTAGAGGCCATTTTAAGGCACAACAGGCTGTATCATAACAGAACACACCCGAGGGGTGTTAGGGGTGTCTTACCCCCACAGTATTTGTTTCCAGGATCATCTGTGTACCAAGTTTGGTTGAAATTGCTCGAGGTGTTCCAGAGTTATGCTGGAGCATACAGACACACACAACCATTTATATATATATAGATCAAAGGCATTTTAAGGAAGGATGTTTTGTGTTTATTGAATGGCTTTCTCCTCTCTTCAAGGCTTTGGTGTCAAAATGCCAAAGGATTGAGTCGGTTGAATTCAATGAATGTCCACACATGTCCGACATTGGAGTCCAAGCATTAAATGTCTGTCAGCTTGTTAAAATGAAGATTCAAGGTTAGTGAAAAACGTAGTAATTCTAGTAGTAAGAACAGTAATGTAGTAATAAAAATGTAATAAAAACATGCCATTTTTAATGAACATTCCTATTTCCTTTCACTTTAGATCAGGGATGTCAAACTTAGATCTGGCCCATGGAAATGAGCATGCAAGAAGGGACAGGAAAAGAGAAAGGGAAAAAAGAAAGAAAAAGAAAAAGAAGGAATTATGGGAAGAGAACAAGGAAGGAAAAATAAGGAAAGAAGGGAAGGAAAAAGAAAGGAGAAGGAAGGGAGAAGGAAGGAAGGAAGGAAGGAAGGAAGGAAGGAAGGAAGGAAGGAAGGAAGGAAGGAAGGAAGGAAGGAAGGAAGGAAGGAAGGAAGGAGATTATAATGAGAGTGAGGGAGAGTCTCAGAGAAGTCCTGCCTTAGCACTTGGCCACCACAGATGCCCCCGCCATGAGTGACGGTGAGCTGGCTATGCCTACCCGAGCCACGCCCACCCGAGCCCCCTGAGATCAAACACAACTCTGATGCGGCCCTCAATGAAATCAAGTTTGACACCCCTGCTTTAGATGACATTTGGGTTGTTACTATAAGTAGTTCTCAACTTAAAACAGTTCATTTAGTGACTGTTTGGACTCATATTTATGACGGTTGCAGTGTCCCGGGGGGGGGGGGTGTCACATAATCCCCTTTTGCGACCTTCTGACAAGCAAAGTCAAGGGGGAATCCAGATTGACTTGATGGATTGATGGATGGAGATAGATAGATAGATAGATAGATAGATAGATAGATAGATAGATAGATAGATAGATAGATAGATAGATAGATAGATAGATAGATAGATAGATAGATAGATAGATAGATAGATAGATAGATAGACAGACAGACAGACAGACATGGATGGATGGATGGATGGATGGATGGATGGATGGATGGATGGATGGATGGATGATAGGAGATAGATGAAAGATAGATACATGGATGATAGGAGATAGATAGATAGATAGATAGATAGATAGATAGATAGATAGACAGACAGACAGACATGGAGGGATGGATGGATGAATGAATGATAGGAGATAGATAGATGAAAGAGATAGAGATGGATGATAGGAGATAGATAGATAGATAGATAGACAGACAGACAGACAGACAGACATGGATGGATGGATGGATGGATGGATGGATGATAGGAGATAGATAGATGAAAGATAGATACATGGATGATAGGAGATAGATAGATATGGAGGGATGGATGGATGGATGGATGATAGGAGATAGATAGATAGATAGATAGATAGATAGATAGATAGATAGATAGATAGATAGATATAGATAAGATGGGTGGATGGATGGATGATAGGAGATAGATAGATGAAAGATAGATGGATGATAGGAGATAGATAGATAGATAGATAGATAGATAGATATGGAGGGATGGATGGATGATAGGAGATAGATAGATGAAAGATAGATAGAGATGGATGATAGGAGATAGATAGATAGATAGATAGATAGATAGATAGATAGATAGATAGATAGATAGATAGATAGATAGATAGATAGATGACAGGAGAGAGGAGAGGGTGGGGGGTTGAAGTAGGTTTTCTGTGCTGGACCATCACAGTGATCTGATGGTGCATTGTGTCAACAGGGAGTAACCGGGTTACGGATCTGAGTTTCAAAGTCATGAGCAAATTCTGGCCCCAAATGACTCAAATTTGCATGGCCAATTGCCAGAAAATAACAGATATCTCTCTCAAGTTAATTGTACCACTGGAAAATATCGTTATCCTCAATCTATCCGGCTGCACAAGGTATTGTTACAGTTACATGACGGAATCATTTGTTTGAACAGAACTGATTTTTTTATTCATTCCTAAGTATTGAGGTCGTTGCATTACATCTGTTTCAGAAAGAAATTTAAAAAAAGCAAAAAACCAGGATATTCATAAAACCAACATATGCAAACCAGTGGTCGGATTCAAATTTTTTTACTACCAGTTCTGTGGGTGTGGCTTGGTGGGTGTGGCATTGGAAGGATACTGTAAAATCTGCGTTCCCACCCCACTCCAGGGGAAGGTTACTGCAAAATCCCCATTTCCTCCCGATCAGCTGGGACTCGGGAGGCAGAGAAGAGATGGGGGCAGGAGGCAGTCAGAGGTGGTATTTACCAGTTCTCCAAACTATTCAAAATTTCCGCTACCAGTTCTCCAGAACTGGTCAGAACCTGCTGAAACCCACCTCTGATGAAAGCCAATTAGCCTGCAACTCAACACCACATAAATAATAGAATCAAAATCACGTAAAGTATTAGTATTGTTTTATAAAACCTTAGTAAGGCCACACCTGGAATACTGCATTCAGTTTTGGTCACCGCATTACAAAAAAAAATACGTTGAATCTTTGCAAAAAGTGCAAAGAAGAGCGAATATCAATTAGGAAGGTTGTCTTTTCAAAAAATATGAATCAAGCTGTTAATAATCTGGCTAACATACAGAGAAAGTTCCAATCAGTCTTACGTTTTAGTTTATAAAGTAGACAAACTTATTTGAAATATTAATAGAAATTGGCCTGGTGGCCTTTCTTTTAGAAATTTATGTATCTGAAGATTGACGTCGATTGCTACATATTCAAAGTAATATTTATTTATTATTTATTAGTTCGATTTATATGCAGCCCTTCTCCGGAGACTCAGGGCGGCTTACAATGCGTTAAGCAATAGCCTTCATACTTTTGTATATACCTGCTTACTAGGGTTTTTAGCCCCCCCAAGCGGTGTTCTTTTTTATACAAAGTCAGGTTATTGCCCCCACAATCTGGGTCCTCATTTTACCTACCTTGAAAGGATGGAAGGCTGAGTCAACCTTGAGCCTGGTTAGATTTGAACTCACAACAATTGCAGGCAGCTGGCAGCTTAAGTGCTAATTTGACAGCACTTAGTCCCCTGCGCCACCAGGCTCTTATTATTTATCACCTTAATCATAATCATAATCATAATCATAAGTTTATTTTGTCAAGCATATGTAAGATAACAGGTAAAAGTATAAACATAATTTGAATACATGCATTCAAATACTAAGATTATTAAAACGTAATTTTAGAAACGTGACTAAGATAAGAATAAGTATTTTCTATTCATGTTTCAGAATCAGTGATTCGGGAATAAAAGCATTTGTCGATGGTAATTCAGCTTCAAAATTAAAAGAACTCAATTTGGCTAATTGTTGCTATGTCTCCGACATTGCCCTCGTGAAACTATCTGACAGGTATCACATTGTAAGGTGTTTTTTTTATTTGCTGGTACTTAGCAAAGGAATTTTTAAAGAAATGTCTATGGCGATTCTCAGTCACCCAGGTCATGGTTGAACCAAAGATGTTTTTTCATAAGGCAAGTGAACTTTCTGTGTTTTTCCTCAAAGGAGTTTCGCCTCTCATCCAAGAAGCTCCCTCTGTTCTGACTGAATGGTGGCGGGTGGAAGGATTCATATTCCTGGGAGTCATCGGATTGTTAGCACTCCCTCTTAAAAAGTGTTTTTGAAACGTGCTCATTTTAACTAGCTCGGTCTCAAAACAAAGCTTAGCATACATTAAATTAGAAGTTATGTCTTTCTTATTAACAAAAACATTTATTTTAATTGTAAGCCACCCAGAGTCCTTGACTGAGATGCCTGGCTGTAGAAATAAACGAACGAACAAACGAATGAATGAATGAATGAATGAAGACCATTCTATCTCCCATTACCACCCGCGTGGCCGCACTCTGCGCCAGTTGGACCCTCCGGGTGCTTCTCAAGGGGAGCCCCATGTAGAGAGCGTTACAATAGTCCAGGCGGGAAGTGACGAGGGCACGAGTGACCGTGTTGCAGGCAGCTGGTGCTACTTAATAGCACTTTAGTCTGCTGCGCCACCAAGGCTCTTAAGTGGCTCTTATTCTTAAGGATAGATAGATAGATGGATAGATAGATAGATAGGGGGATGGATGGATGGATGGATGGATGGATGGTTTGATGGATGTAGATAGATAGATAGATAGATAGATAGATAGATAGATAGATAGATAGATAGATAGATAGATAGATAGATAGAGGGAGGGAGGGAGGGAGGGAGGGAGGGATGGTTTGATGGAGATAGATAGATAGATAGATAGATAGATAGATAGATAGATAGATAGATAGAGGGATGGATGGTTTGATGGATGTCGATAGATAGATAGATAGATAGATAGATAGATAGATAGATAGATAGATAGATAGATAGAGGGATGGATGGTTTGATGGAGATAGATAGATAGATAGATAGATAGATAGATAGATAGATAGATAGATAGATAGATAGATAGATGATTGATAGATAGATAGATAAATGGATGGATGGAGATAGATAGATAGATAGATAGATAGATAGATAGATAGATAGATAGATAGATAGATAGATAGATAGATAGATAGATAGATAGATAGATAGATAGATGGAATGAGAGATAGATATGGATGGGTGGGGGGAGAGAGAGAGAGAATGCCTTGCTAAAGTGCTACCTTGGCATGGTTTTGTGGTCTGAAGAAGCTAAGAGCAATCCCAGGGGTTCCACCATATCGGACGGGTCTCACCAGAGGAGTCAGACAGAGGGTCTCTTCCCTAAAAAATATATAGTGAGGCGTCATTTACAGAAACCCATGGCAGATTGGTCGTCACCCAAATCAACCAGGACCGCACGAGATGTTAGAGCTCATAATAATAATTATTTTACGAAATTGGTTGGTTGGGGGGGGGGGGGGCGGAGGTTAAAGCCATAAGATGTTTAGTTTTGAATCGGTCTCAAGATGGAAGCAGCGGACTGAATGAACGCCATTCATGTAGCTCGGGCATCATTTACACCGATCGTGAGGGTTAAACAAAATTTCTCTCTCTAGCTGTGAAAACATTTAAACCCGACGTGATTCCGCGAAGCCTCACTGGTTGCAGACAAAGGTACCTCAGTGTGGCAAAATGGCCGAGACTTCACATACCCAAAGCCGGAATGTCGCTCAGGATTTTAAACTGAGTTCACATTTAATTCATCAAAACAGATTGTTTTAGCAATGCCAGCATTCGGAAGGAATGAAACCCTTAAAAAAAAAAAAGATCTCCATTCCAAGGAAGGGAAAGTTCTAGAAGGTCTTCCAATATACTGATGAGTGTATTGGGGGCTGCAAAATCCAAAAGATTGTGTGGGTGTGTATGTGAGTCAGTGGTGAAATCCAATTTTTTTTTTTACTACCGGTTCTGTGGATGTGGCTTGGTGGGCGTAGCAGGGGAAGGATGCTGCAAAATCACCATTCCCTCCCACTCCAGGGGAAGGATACTGCAAAATCCCCATTCCCTCCCTACTCCTGGGAGAAGGATATTGCAAAATCTCCATTCCCTCCCCACTCCAGGGGAAGAATATTGCAAAATCTCCATTCCCTCCCCACTCCAGCGGAAGGATACTGCAAAATCACCATTCCCTCCCTACTCCTGGGAGAAGGATATTGCAAAATCTCCATTCCCTCCCCACTCCAGCGGAAGGATACTGCAAAATCACCATTCCCTCCCTACTCCTGGGAGAAGGATATTGCAAAATCTCCATTCCCTCCCCACTCCAGGGGAAGGATACTGCAAAATCCCCATTCCCTATCTACTCCTGGGAGAAGGATATTGCAAAATCTCCATTCCCTCCCCACTCCAGCGGAAGGATACTGCAAAATCACCATTCCCTCCCTACTCCTGGGAGAAGGATATTGCAAAATCTCCATTCCCTCCCCACTCCAGGCGAAGGATACTGCAAAATCACCATTCCCTCCCCACTCCAGGGGAAGAATACTGCAAAATCACCATTCCCTACCTACTCCTGGGAGAAGGACATTGCAAAATCTCCATTCCCTCCCCACTCCAGGGGAAGGATATTGCAAAATCTCCATTCCCTCCCCATTCCAGGGGAAGGATACTGCAAAATCTCCATTCCCACCCCACTCTGGGGGCAGCCAGAGGTGGTATTTGCCGGTTCTCCGAACTACTCAAAATTACCGCTACCAGTTCTTCAGAACCTGTCAGAACCTGCTGGATTTCACCCCTGGTGTGAGTGTGCGAGTATGTGTTTTTGTGTTTCCATGTGCGTGCTTTACAGTCTTTTTTATTACCTGAAAATTCCACTTTAATTTTCATAGTTTGGAATGCGCTGTACCATTAGTCCTCGACTTACAACAGTCCATTTAGTGACCATTTGGAGTTACAACGGCCCTGAAAAAAGTGACTTGTGACCGTTTTTCACACTTAACGACCGTTGCAGCTCTCCCATATGGTCACTGGATCAAAATTCAGATGCTTGGCAAATGATTCGTATTTATGACGGTCGCCGTGTACCACGTGTCATGTCACTTTAACAACTGCCATGATTCACTTAACAAAGGTGGCAAGAGAGGTCGCAAAATGGGGCAAAGCTCACCTAACAAATGTCTCACTTACCAACAGAAATTTTGGGCTCAAGTTGGTTCGTAAATTGAGGATTAAGTAAGAAACATGCCAACATTTCTTATCTTGTCTTTAGGTGCCCAAATCTAATTTACTTGAATTTGCATAATTGTCAAATTGTGACAGATGCTGGGATCCAGGCTATGACAGCGATGGCTTCGTTAGCCTACCTCAATATTTCACGAACAAACATCACCGATCAGGTGAGGACCCAGAAGATTGAAAATGTATTGCTAGGGATGCTTTCTTGGAGATGCGTGTGTTTTGTGGATCATTGTAATGTTTCCTGTGTGTCCTATCACACTTGGCCAATAAAGAATTCTGTTCTGTTCTGTTCTGTTCCGTTCTGTTCCCATTCCATCTCTTCTCTTCTCTTCTCTTCTCTTCTCTTCTCTTCTCTTCTCTTCTCTTCTCTTCTCTTCTCTTCTCTTCTCTTCTCTTCCCTTCCCTTCCCTTCCCTTCCCTTCCCTTCCCTTCCCTTCCCTTCCCTTCCCTCTTCTCTTCTCTTCTCTTCTCTTCTCTTCTCTTCTCTTCTCTTCTCTTCTCTTCTCTTCTCTTCTCTTCTCTTCTCTTCTCTTCTCTCCTGTCCTCTCCTGTCCTCCCCTCCCCTCCCCTCCCCTCCCCTCCTTTCCACCATAATTTGCAAATAAATTATTTCCAAATCAGACAATGTGATTGTCTGGATTTGTTTTCTCATTTTGTCTCTCATAGTTGAGGTCTACTTATGATGACAATTACAGGCCTCTCTCGTTTTTTTAAGTGGGAGAATTTGCGCAATTGGTGGCTGACTAAATACTTTTTTGCCCCACTGTATATTCTGGGTTTTCTGTCACAGCCAACCAGTTCCCTTTTGCGAATATTACATTTTTTTCAATCTAATTCTCTACCTCTTCCTGCCAGTCCCCCCCTCCCTCTAATTCCTAACACCAATTTCCTTCTTTTCCCAATTTACAATGTTGGGGTGTATTTTATGATTCAATCAGCTTGATCATTATTATTATTTTTTTTTGGTATGAGATTGCTACTACATTAACATTGGTTTAAAATGTTTATAGGGTTTGGAGAGCCTGGGCAGGCATTTGAAAATTAAGGAGATTATTCTATCGGAGTGTAGGCTGATTTCTGATACAGGCATGAAGGTAAAACAACATACAGGTGTCACATTTATGACTTTGCTGGACTTTCTGTAGTAATATTTTGAGGTTTCATTTCGTAACATTCCTTGTCATTCTTAAATAAACGTTATGCTTGCTATCTGTGGGACTGAATGTTGAAATTCATTGTTGGAAAGTATTTCTATGCAACAACTACAGTAGTATTCAACCAGTAGATGGCAGTGTTTACAAGTTTGGATCTATGGTATATAATCTATACTCCATTGTTCTAAGTAGAATTTCCTGTTTCCTGTTACAGTTAATACAGTTGAGCAGTAAAGCACATGGTGACTGTACTCTTTGTTTGCTCTGGGCTGCTATATATAAACAGAATTTCTAACACTCAAATTCATCCCTATCTTGTTTCAGAAAGCCAGGGTGGGATCTGGTAGACTAGACCATTCTATCTGTCTCAATGTTGAAATCTAATTCAATAATTTAAATTGGAAATGTTCTATGAAGTCATAGAATCTACTACCGTTAGGATGGTGGCGGTAAAACAGACTGCATCGATCGTTTAATCCAGCCCTCTGCCCTGCCTAGGAATCAAACCATTCTCAAGAGATAGATGTCCAGGTTCTTCTTAACAACCCTGAGAATTGGGTATGTCCAGTCTAATGAAAAGAAGGACTCGGTGTGACATAAGTCTTTCAATATTTGAGGAACTGTCACAGAGAAGAGGGGATGACCTATTCTCCAAAGTACCTGAGGGCAGGACGAGAAACAATGGAAATTAATCAAGGAGAGAACCAACCTAGAACTAAGGAGAAATTTCTTCATTATGAAAACAATCATAGAAGTTGTGGGTGCTCCACCACTGGAGGTTTTCAAGAAGAGGTTGGACAGCCATTTGCCCAGAATGGCATAGGACTGTGATGGCAAACCTATGGCACGTGTGCCAAAAGTGACACGCGTAGCCATATCCGTGGGCACGCAAGCTCAACTCACTGGTCCCACTAGAAGTTGGCAAACAGACCATTTCTGGTCTCCGGAGGGCCTCCGGGGTCGGCGGAAGGCCGTTTTTACCATCCCCAGACTCCTAGAAAGGCTCTGGAGGATGGGACAAGTCACGGGAGCTCACCCCGTTACATGGCACTAGGGATTCGAACCGCTGAACTGCTGATCTTTTGATCGACAAGCTCAGCGTCTTAGCCGCTGAGCCACTGCGTCCCTATATAGAATAGTTATTACTTCTTAAATACAGTACTAATTACTGTACCCACCAGTAATAATTAAATAAGTTTGTAAATCACAGTTTTGTGTGTCTTTATAGTCAAAATGAGGACATAAAAACTTACTGTAGGGTAAACTTTAAAATATATACATAAATATCAAATGTACATATTAATTGAAGACATTACAACACGTGGAACCTGCATGGATGTTAGATTCCAAAGTGAATCTGTTTCCGATTTCCCAAACTCCAAGGATAAGAGTTGGGAGTGAAGCTATATAAAAAATATCTTCTGATCAAATAATGAAGGAATATAAAGAAAAGGAATTCAAGGGGACGGTCTTACAAAATACAGAATAACAAAGCCAGAAGGGATTTAAGCCAACCTCCAGCCTCAGCTTGACATCCTATACCAGCGGTCTCCAACTGGTGAGCTGTGGACCACTGGTGGTCCATAAGAAAATTTTGGTGGTCCGCAGAAAAATTATTTGCATTTTTTATATTGCACTAAATCAGGGTCTTCAAACTACGGCCCCTGAAATGAACGCTTGTATTGCTGCAGAAAGTCTCTCCTTTTGGGGTCTTATTGTGAGGTTGGAGGGGGGCAGAAATTCTGACTTGGGGTCTGCTTCAGCCTCCTGGTGTGGGGCTTTGGGTGAAGGCTGGAGAGAAGCACCCCTGGGTTCTTTATAAATTGTTTTATCTTGCTGTTTACTAATCTCAAGGCAAGGTTGATATTTCAATTTTGAACTACAGAATACCGAAGGGGGGAGAAAAGCCTATGTGTTTATGATTCCATCAGGTCAAATTTCTGTGTTGATTCTAGTATTTAAGATGGCTTGGTAATTTTGAAATTATCTGTCCAGGGTCTAGTTAACACTTTTAAAACATAGAACATGAATTAATATATCAAATCAAATTGACCAAACACCTCAAATTGTGGGGGCGAAAGCATCGTTTATGAGAAATAAAATAATCCTCACATATAATCTTTCTACCACAGATTTGCTAAAAGGCACACATTTGATATTTGTATATCAGGAGAAAGCTAGTTATTTTAAGGATACATTAATGAACATAACTGATAAGTTCTCTAGTTAATACATATAAACCAGTGGTGAAATCCTCTGCCGGTCGCCACCGGTTTACTGCCCACATATGCGCAGTGCATGCTAGATGCACGTTGTGCGCGCATGCAGAGTGCATACCAAATGCATGCTTCGCACGGAAAAAAGAAGCCATTTGAAGGTACGTAAAATAGCGAGGGGGGAAAACATCTGTGCTGTCCTATTTAGATTAGCTTTCTAGTGAATATAAATCATGCGGCACAGCTGATTGTTGGAAATATCCATTGGGATCAACCGGTAGCTTTTTTTGACTACCTGTTTGTCGAACCGGTTGATTTTATCACACCCGGTTTGCTCGAACCGGTGCGAACCGGTAGGATTTCACCACTGATACAAACACATGGAAATCAGACATCTTTGTAACTTACGTTCCAGACATTGTCCACCGACTTGAAAAAACTAGACTATGTTGATTTGTCTTTCTGCCGGCACATATCGAATTCTACGTTAAAAAATTTGTCATTGAACTGTCGCAAACTCACATGTCTTATTCTGGTGGGCTGTTCCAAGGTACGTATGAAAACCACAATACCTCATGCCATTTCCCCCATCCCCCCACTTTGTTTTGAGTATGTCACGGATAATAAAAAAACTTTTCCAGAATTCTGTCAAGTCTGCCCCATCCAAAGCGGCTAAGAAATTTTTGTTACTAATAATTTTAGCATATGGAGATTCCTGTAAATTCCCCCTTATTTCAGGTGCAGAGTTAAAGGCCAATTCCTGTGCGACAGTGTCATCGTTGAGCCGAGTTTCCCCCTTCTTCATCTAGACTAGATCCAGCACTGGTGGCTGGATCTAGTCTAGATCATGAGAATGGAAGACATTTGTTGTTCGCCCCTTCTTTCTAAAAACAGGGATGTCCAACTTTGGCAACTTTAAGACTTGTCGACTTCAATTCCCAGAATTCCCCACCTAATCACAGGACATTCTGGGAGTTGAAGTCCACAGATCTTAAAGTTGCCAAGGTGGGATACCCTAATTCCATGATGGGTGCCAGAGGTTGCATGCAGTCCCCTCTCTGTGGGCATGCAAGACGTCATCCCGGTTCAGCTTCGCCATCCACACGTGTACACCTCCCGTCAGCCAGCTGGTCTTCGAGTCTCTGCCGCGTACGTGTGTGTGGGGGCAGGGCGCATGCATGGGGGCTGCATGTGCATTGCATTTTGGGGGTTTTGGCACACGTGTGTGCATTCGCACACGCACATGTGTGTTTTGGGCACACGGTCTGGAACCATCACTGCCCTAATCTGAACAAAAGTTCTGAATCTCACCAGATTCAAGGTTGACTCAGCCTTCCATCCTTCCGAGGTTGGTAAAATAAGGACCGAGATTGTTAGGGGACAATATGCTGACTCTGTAAACCACTTAGAGAGGGCTGTAAAGCATTGTGAAGTGGTATATAAGTCTAAATGCTATTGCTATTTCGAGGCAGAGATAGAATTTGAAAAACAGACACGCATTCATCATCATCATCATCATCATCATCATCCTGATCCCTTCTAATTTTAAAATTTTTTAGAGTTTTAGAGTTGATTCATTTTTAATTATTTAATCTGTTTTAAATTTTCAGCCAAATTTATATTTGTTTTTATAATATTTTATGTACTGGTTTTTATTCGGCTGTTCACCGCCCTGAGTCCGTAAGGAGAAGGGCGGTATATAAGTCCAATTAATAATAAATAAATCATCATCATCACCATCATCATCATAATTTTATTTCTATACTGCCCCTCTCCCGAAGGACTTGGGGCGGTGCACAGCCTAATTAAAAGCACAAGACAAACAACAATTTAAAAATTAAAAATATTAAATAATTTGGCTCAATATAAAACCCCAAATTTAAAAATCCCAGATTAAAACCAATTTAAAAATCTTCCCATCGATAGCCCGGCCTGGTGGAACAAAAAAGTTTTGAGGGCACAGCGGAATACACAGAGGTCAGTGATCTTACGTAAGTCTGGAGGCAGTTCATTCCAGAGAGTAGGAGCTCCCACAGAGAAGGCCCTCCTCCTGGGTGTCGCCAGCCGACATAATTTGGCTGATGGCACCCTAAGGAGACCTTCTCTGTGGGAGCAGACTGGCCGGTGGGAGGCTACTGGTGGCAGGAGACGGTCTCGAAGGTAACCCGGTCCGATGCCATGGAGCATCATGTCAATTAAATACCTTCTCGATCAAGTTTTCCTATTCCACAATGTTCAGTATTGAAACACTGCAATCATTTACCAGCAGCTTTTAATTCTGAGTGACGTTTCTCTTGATTGACAGATCAACGATGCAGGGATTCAGTTAATCGCTTCAAGCTGCACTTTCCTGCATTATCTGGATATTTCAGGTTGCAGAAATCTTACCGACAAAGCACTAAAATATCTGGCGAAAGGTTGCTTGCAGCTCCGAATACTTAAGATGTTGTATTGCGCAGGTATTACCCGGTAAGAGGTTCTCTGAGACTAAACCAATAATAATAATAATAATAATTTTTTTAGATAACATACAGATAGTCCTTGATTTAGAACCATTTGTTTAGTGGCCGTTCGAAATTTTGAAAAAAGGAATTTAGGATTGTTTTTCACATTAGCGACCACTGCAACATCCCCAGAGTTACGTGATCAAAATTCAAACAGTTGGCAACTGGCATGTACTTAGGTCAGCTGCAGCAATCCAGGGTCATGTGATTCTGTTTTGCGACCTTTTGACAAGCAAAGTCAATGGGGAACCTGGCTGTAAAGCTGTTGTGGTCCGCGGAGCTGGCAACAGAGTTGGACAATGAGGAGGTTGGGGAGGAATATAGACCAATCCTGCGGGCTGGGGAAAGCTCGGACGAGGGCTCTGTGTCGGAGGCAGAGAGGGAGCTAGGCAGCAGTGAGGCAGAGGAACAGCTGGAGCCTGTTCCCAGTGTGCGCATGCGCAGAGCTGCCAGAAGACAAGAACAATTCAGAATGCAGGGTCGACTTGGGAGTAAAGCCACACCTTGGAGGTGATTAGCTCCTCCCATAGGAAACAACAGAGGAGTGAACACAGAGTGGGCTTTTGCAGGAAACAATTCGTTTCTTCCGAGACCGTATCTCGCTTGGCAAGCTGCCACGTAACTAGTTTCCAAACTCAATACAAGGCAAAACTTGGCACAGAGTCTCTCACTCTGTGTCAAGTTTTGCCTTGTACTGCATTTGGAAACTAGTTACGTGGCAGCTTGCCAAGCGAGATAAGGTCTGTGTTGATGAGTATTCCTTTGGAAAACTGTTTGGACAGGCCTTGCTGACCGTGAATGAAAAGAATTCACAGTCGTGTAAATAAAAGAGGTTTTGCCGGGCCCAAGAGTCTGCGTCCTGCTTTTTAAAAGAGCCTGGGTCAGAACAAAAGTGGGGCAAAGTTCACTTAACAACTGTCTCGCTTAGCCACGGAAATGTTAGGCTCAATTATGGCCATTAAGTCAAGGACTACCTGTAATTAATGAGCCGGTGAGATCCATATTCTAGAGTCCTGAACTGTGATTAGTGAAATCATTAATCAGGCATCTTTATTTCAGACCAGCTGTTTCAAATTACGCACCGAGGCTCCAGAAATGCGAATATAACGATGATGAACCGCCTTTATGGTTCAGTTACGAGGTCAGCGGCGACGAATTGACCACGCCGAAGAAACTGAAAAAGCGTCGGTTCAGCACGATGGCGGCGGCGCGACCGAGCATCGTAGGGAGTTTGGGAGAAAAAGACTTCGATCAAACCAAACTTCCTCTGGTGCAAACCATCGCGGAGCAAGCCGTGGAAGAAAGTTTGATCTCGCCAGGAAGCCTTGCAGAAGATCCCTAAAATTTGTCCCATGTTTAAAAGCCGCCAATCCTTTTTGTTAGTGGGGGAAAAAAAATGTAATTTAAAAAAAGAAAAAGAAAAACAAGAAATAAATTCTTTTCATTTATCGGTAACAAAGTCCTTGTGAAACAATATTCCTCTTTTTAGTTGTTGTTGTTCTTTAAAAACTATTTATTTATTTATTTATTTATTTATTTATTATATTTCTATACCGCCGTTCTCCCGTAGGACTCAAGGCGGTGTACAAGCCAGGTAAAAACACAAACACATAAATATCATAAAATTAGAATTTAAAACTATTAAATGGTTTGGCCCAAATTGAATTAAAAACCCAGAATTAAAATATTTAATTAAAAATAGTTTAAATGCTCAGCCCCGCCTGTTGGAACATCAGGGTCTTGAGAGCATGGCGGGAAGTACCAAGGTCGGGGATGTTACGTATCTCCGGGGGCAATTCATTCCAAAGGGCTGGAGCCCTGACAGAGAAGGCCCTCCCCCAGGGGGTCACTAGTCGACATAACTTGACCGATGGCACCCTGAGGAGTTCCTCTCTCTGAGAGCGAACTGGACGGTAGGAGGCTATTGGTGGCAGAAGACGGTCTCGTAAATACCCAGGTCCTAAGCCATAGAACGCTTTAAAGGTGGTAACCAACACCTTGAATCGCACCCGGAAGACCACTGGGAGCCAGTGCAGCTCGCACAGGAGAGGTGTTACATTGGCGCAACAAGTTATTGATGGGGGGGGGGGGAAGTATCGTAATATTTTATTGCGGTCAGAATTTCTTGCCTATAGGCAAAGAGTTCAGCCGTAAGGTGGCAAAATGCGTTTCCAAACAAATAATGGACATGACATATATACTCGTTCTGAGATCTATAAAATCATAAGGTGGGAAGGGACCTTGGAGGTCTTCTAGTAAAACCCCCTGCCCAAGGCAGGAAACCTTACTTATGACATCCTGGAAAAATCTTTTCTTGAAGGCTTCCGGTGATGGAGTACCCATAACTATGCTCCCTATCTTTTCTTGAAGACTTCCAATGATGGAGTACCCATAACTGTGCTCCCTATCTTTTCTTGAAGACCTCCAATGATGGAGTACCCATAACTGTGCTCCCTATCTTTTCTTGAAGACCTCCAATGATGGAGTACCCATAACTGTGCTCCCTATCTTTTCTTGAAGACCTCCAATGATGGAGTACCCATAACTGTGCTCCCTATCTTTTCTTGAAGACCTCCAATGATGGAGTACCCATAACTGTGCTCCCTATCTTTTCTTGAAGACCTCCAGTGATGGAGTACCCATAACCGTGCTCCCTATCTTTTCTTGAAGACCTCCAATGATGGAGTACCCATAACCGTGCTTCCTATCTTTTCTTGAAGACCTCCAGTGATGGAGCACCCTTAACTGTGCTCCCTATCTTTTCTTGAAGACCTCCAGTAATGAAGCACCCATAATTGAGCTCCATATCTTTTCTTGAAGACCTCCAGTGATGGAAAACCCATAACTCCAGGAGGCAAGTTGTTCCACTGATTAATTGTATTCCTTGTCAGGAAATTACTCCTTATTTCCATCTTGGATTTCTCTTTAATGAGCTTATCAAAAAGATGAACATTTCTCCAATTCAGAGAAGTAACATTCACACTTTTATTATTAGGAAGTATAATCTTAAGCGGTCACTTTTCATTGTTTTGTCTATATTTATAAAGTAAGTATTGTCAAGGAATCTTCAGTTTCAAAGATTGGAACCAGCTTTGATTTTTGAGATGGACTGTGCCATATTGTGTCTCCGCTTTAATACATTTTCCTTTTGCGTCCTTTTGATCCATAAGACCTGGAAAAAAGAATGGTTAAGTTATTTTCACACATTATTAAGGGTCTTCTATATTTTATAGAAATATACAATATATTTTATATATATTTTATATTTTTAAAACATATATTATATATTATATATTTTAAGTTGGGATGTGGTGGCTCAGTGGCTAAGATGCTGAGCTTGTCGATCGAAAGGTCGGCAGTTCAGCGGTTCGAATCCCTAGTGCTGCGTAACGGGGTGAGCTCCCCTTCCTTGTCCCAGCTTCTGCCAACCTAGCAGTTCGAAAGCAGGTAAAAAAACGCAAGTAGAAAAATAGGGACCACCTTTGGTGGGAAGGGAACAGCGTTCTGTGCGCCTCTGGCATTGAGTCATGCCGGCCACATGACCACGGAGACGTCTTCGGACAGCGCTGGCTCTTCGGCTTTGAAACGGAGATGAGCACCGCCTCCTAGAGTCGGGAACGACTAGCACATATGTGCAAGGGGAACCTTTACCTTTACTTTATAGATGACTCCCTCTGTACTCTGAGGAGAATTATTAATATTTTGGAACCAGCTCAAAAGGTAACAATCTCTGAGGTAACGAATTCAGAAAAATGTTCAAGCGTGTCACGAAACAAGCGGACATAAATATCTCTCAACCGAGTTACAACGTATTTCCAGCCTTTTAATCTGACAGATACTACCAAGTCAACATAGGTAAATTTGCAGTATATTCATTACTCCAATTAGTAGATTACTACACAGAGTCCTTGACTTACAAACGCAACTGAGCTCAATTTTTTTTTGGTTGCTAAGGGCGACAGTTGTTAAGTGAGTTTTGCCCCATTTTATAACCCTTTCTTGCCACGGTTGTTAAGTGAATCACAGCAATGGTTAAGATAGTAACACGGTTGTTAAGTGAATCTGGCTTCTCCCGTTGACTTAGCTTGTCAGAAGGTCGCAAAAGGGGATCACACAACCCCCTAGGCACCATAACGGTCGTAAGTATGAACCAGGTGCCAAGCATCTGAATTTTGATCACATTGATGACATTGCAGCCGGTCATAAATATGAGTCAGTGGCCAAGCAGTTGAATCATGATCACATGACTATGAAAAATAGTCATGTCCCTTTTTCTTCATTGCCGTTGTAATCCCAAACGATCACTAAATGACCTGTTGTAAATCGAGGACTATTTATTTATTTATTTATTAAATTTATATACCGCTTTACTCCCAGACTCAGGGCGGTGAACAGCCAGAATAAGATACAATAAATACAAAAGTTAAAAATCATTTAAAACAAATTAAATAATTTGGCTCAAACAGTTTAAAAATCCAACTACCTGCATATGATATGTAAAATGAAACAGAGAACTCTCTGTTTTGAAACATAATTAAAACAGGGGATGTTTCACCACTCCGATAAACTGGAAGCGATTTTTAGAAGTATTTAAGACCTTCCAGCTGCCATCAAAGTAAACATCACCAAATCTTCACTTTTTAAACGGGAACAGCTGAATTTCTATCCAGAAAATACTTAAATGCTTCGATCCGATTGGGCGACCGGATTACGCCTGTTGGGTTCTTGTTTGCAGGGAACTCTCAACAGCCCAAAACATTTTGAAAATTATGGAGGGCGTTGAACTACAATCCGCGGATGCAGCAAATCGCTGAGACCAGATCAATTGCGGTCTGCTGGCTGAAGGGGGAAAAAAAAAAAAAATTAAGAATACTACTTCCGTTGACAAAACAAAATATTTACTGCAGGAGAAGCACTTTTTTTTTTTTTTTGGAATGTGTACAGATTTTCAGCTATGTTGCTGCTGGAGCTGGATGAAAACTTCAGTCCAGGGGTGAAATGCTCCCAGTTCAGACCGGATCGCCCGATCCGGTAGCGATGGTTCAGAGAACTGGTAGCAAAAATTCTACATAACCAAGATCTACCTCCTTCAGGCAGAGCCATAGTCGGAATTGCCCAAAGCCCTTTCATTACATCATCACCCAGCAAGACTCAACCAAGCCTGGGACACAGATAATCTACAAAGTTACCCCTGCATGGCCCCATGGGAGTCTGACAAGCCAATCAGAATACAAGCTCAAATTCAAAAGCCCGGAGAGGGCGTAAAACCCAGGCACTCTCAGCATCTCTGCCCTTTTTTGGCCCAGGATCTCAAGCCGTGTGATCCTGTTCATCGATAAACCTTCTTTCCGAGCAACTTCCATGAATCCGGTGTCTTTTCCCCCCACTTGGAACTGAACCCAGAAGGACATTTCCAACAGAGCAAAACCCACTTCAGGTATGTCTCGCTTAGCAACATAAATTTTGGGCTCCATCATGGTCGTAAGTCGAGGAACACCTGTATTCTCTCTGAATATTCACGCCTGGCTCCTGTTATGGCTTATTCTAAGCTACTCGGCAACGTTTTTACAGCACTTTTTCCAACCCAGATAGCTCGACGGGCTAGATAGCCTGTTATTAACACCCAGCTGTCTGCAATTATGCGAGTTCGAGGCTCAAGGTTGACTCAGCCTTCCATCCTTTCTAAGGTAGGTAAATTGAGGACCCAGTTTGTGGAGGCAATAAGATGACTTTGCATAAATATACAAAAGTATGAAGACTATTGCTTAACGCATTGTAAGCCGTCCTGAGTCTCCGGAGAAGGGCGGCATATAAATCTAATTTAAAAAAAAACATGTTCTAACCATCTTCAAGAGCTTTAAGACAGCTTAAGCAGCTGTTTCCTGAAATGAAAATTGAAGGTCTGTCCCGCTCCATGAAAACTGGAATCCAAGGTCTTAAATAAGTTATTTCTGTGGTGGTTATTACCGGGTTTTTTTTCCCCAAGATCTATTTTCGGCTTCTGGATTTAGAATACAAGGGCTATAGGGAAACTGAACCAGGTTCGAGAGGACCCCAGCAAAGCTTTGTTTAAACGAGTAAAAAAAAAAAGTTGGAAAGATGTTTGCAGTGGCCTGTAAAAACACTTAGCTAACATGATTTATGGGAAAAGCTCTTCGTTGGGGATTTCACCTCTCTCTGGAATGTCGAGTTGAAAATTATTCATCTCCCCTGACTGTACAGTATTAGATCATGGACATAGTCCAGAGAAGGAAAACATACATCACTCTCAGACCATAGAATAAATCCACAAGAGGTATAACGAGGAACAATGGCAGAATAACGACTATGTTTCAAATAACAGTGGATTTAATATGTATATTAATATCATATGCATAATGTCAACTCGCAAAGCATCCCTGGCCGGCTCTCGAGTTGCCATAGGCCGGGGTGGGATGGGAAACTGGCGAAATGGCACAGCAGCCAAAGACAGATGCACATTCCATGCTTATCTCTCTCAAGGCTGTATCCCAGGGTTACCTACAGCAGCCGGAGGGGAGTGACCTGTACAATCAGCGAAATTGCTCTGTTGGTGAATGTGATTGATAACACACCCTGGAGGGAGAGGGGGGGAAAAGGGTCATAATTGGAGCGCAAATTATGTAGGGTCAGAGCTGGCTTCACTTGGGAACGTGCCGACATGAAGTTCCTAATAAATAACTGGATTTCTTTTGAACCTTGGCTCGAGACTTATGATTTAATTAGGATATCTGCCGGAACCCTGACACATATGATAGTGCATTTGACTATTGCATATGACTGTCTGCCCCGCAGCTCTACCTGCTGTTCTCCTGCATTGTCTTAATATCTGCAGGGGGGTGGGGAGTCCAGGAGTATTTTTTTCTATATTGTACAGAATTTTTTCCAACAGAGGTAGAGAGCTGGAAATATTTGTGGCAACATATCTAATTTGCCTTTGTTGTGGCCTTTTGGCCACTGGCTCCTCCAGCAGCTGAATCAGAGGAGAAGGAGGCAACGAGGAGTCAGGGCCAGCATCAAGGCAACCTGAGAGCTCTGAGGGGGAAGAGGAAATGGAGCTGTCAGAGAGAGAGAGAGAGAGAGAGACAGAGTAGGAGCCTGGGCCGTCCGTCAGCCCTCAGATGGAGAGTCAACAGCCCCCAGGTTTGGAAGTGGCTGATGAGGAAGAGGAGGAACAGCTGGGTCCAGTACCTGATGCGCAGATACACGGAAGGCAGAGGAGAGGAGAACAGTGGAAATCTATGGGCTGGTCCTTGAGACGGAAGAGCCACCGCTGCTAGCAAAGCCCCACCCTAGCTCTGGAGATAAAAGGCAGGGGGCGGAGATGAATAGATTGGCAGACAACTATTCATCTTCCAGTCAGACAGACTTGTTAGCCTGCGGTGAGAGAGCAACTTTTTGCCGGGGCTGCTGGCAAAATTCCTAGTAAAGGAATCATTGATTTAACTACAGAAATCAATGTTTGGGAGCCGGTTCAGAACAGCCTTGTTCTTTTTAGACAAAGTGATCTGTATTTGCCGTAAACAGGACTCCAGGTTGAGCCAGGATGTTGCAACGGGTGTATTGCAGAGAGCATGTTACATCCTTTTTTCCCTATTTTTGAGGTTGTTCAGTAAAAAAATGCAACCAGACTTTGACCCGACGTCAAAATGAATGTAGCCGTTAGCAGTTGTTGGACATCCATTGATCATATAGGCAATGGTGGGTTTCAAAATTTTTCACTACCGGTTCTGTGGGTGTGGCTTGGTGGGCGTGGCATGGCTTGGTGGGCATGGCAGGGGAAGGATACTGCAAAATCTCCATTCCCACCCCACTCCAGGGGAAGGTTACTGCAAAATCTCCATTCCCACCCCACTCCAGGGGAAGGTTACTGCAAAATCCCCATTTCCTCCTGCTCAGCTGGGACTCGGGAGGCAGAGAATAGATGCGGGCGGGGCCAGTCAGAATTTTTACTACTGCTTCTCCGAACTACTCAAAATTTCCACTACCGGTTCTCCAGAACTGGTCAGAACCTATGAAACCCACCTCTGCATATAGGTAAACTCTCTATGCAGCTTTTTTTTATACTCTTAACAACAGAATATTAGACCAATTATTTATGGTGGGAGTGTGTAAGTAGTAAACACTGTAACATGATGATGATTAATTCTGTACCTTTTAATATGAGCTTACAGTAAGAGCTGAAGCAAACCTCCCCCCCCCCAAATTTTGGCCCAGAGTTTTCCAGCTGTAAACAGCTGTTTCCCGCTACAATTAATTTATTTTATGTACTCAATGTCTTCCTACCAAAACATACCCAAAGCCTAAGTGAATATTTTTTTAAAAAAAAAAACCTTACAAAAATTGAAAACATTTCAATCTTTGAGCCACAGTATTAGAAGTCTGAAGGTTTCACACAATGCTTAAAAACCAAAGAAGTAAGGGAGACAGGTTGAATCTACGAAGGTAAACGAACAAGATTCTAAATTTGGGAAGAGAACGCTTTTCCTAATACCTTATTTCTCATGCAAATGGACCAACTCATCAAATGGATAATGGCATGAAGGGCCCCTGATAAAGCATTTTCTTATTATCGATAATACACTGAAAAGTGTTGTTGTGGCCTACCCCTCCAGCAACTGAATCGGAGGAGGAGAAGGAGGAGTCAGAGAGAGAGAGAGAGAGAGTGAGTAGGAGCCTCGGCTGGCCATCAGCCCTCAGATGGAGAGTCAACAACCCCCAGGTCTGGAGGTGGCTGATGAGGAAGAGGAGGAACAGCTGGGTCCAGTGCCTGATGAACAAATGTGCAGAAGGCAGAGGAGAGGAGAGCAGTGGAAATCCGTGGGCTGGTCCTTGGGATGGAAGAGCCACCACTGCTAGAGAAGCCCCACCCTAGCTCTGGGGATAAAAGGCAGGGAGCGGAGATGAATAGATGTGGCAGACAACTATTCATCTCCCTGCCAGACAGACTTGTTAGCCTGTGGTGAGAGAGAAACTTCTTGCCGGGGTTGTTGGCGCTCCTAATAAAGGAATCTTTGAGGTAATTTCAGATGGTTTGTCGTGTTTGGGGAGCTGGGTTACTATCACAGCGCGAGCCTTAAGAACAAATGCATATGCAGTTAGTCCTCAACCTACAACGGTTCATTGAGTGAATGTTCAAAGTTATGACAGCACTGAAAAAAGGGACTTATGATCGTTTTTCCCAGTTACAACCCCACGATCGTGTGAGCAAAAGTCAGACGCTTGGCATCTGGTTCATACTTATGACCGTCGCTATGTCCCGAAGTCATGTGATTTCCCTTTCGCGACCTTTTGACTAGCAAAGTCGATGGGAAAGGCAGATTCACTTAACAACCGGGTTACTAACTTATCAACTGCAGTGATTCACTTAGCAACAGTAGCAAGGTCCCGCCTACCTGCCCAGGGCGCATGCGTGTGAGAGAAGCGCTCACATTTGCGAACCGGTAGGGAAAGTAAGTGAATTACGACCCCTCCTTCCAACCCTTCCCAGCATAGTACAAGATAAACACGCTCCAGCCTCAACTTTTTGCTTTTACACATTAATATATATAACTAGTCATTTCTATAACACCAAATCTTTCCAATCAACAAAACCAAGATCAAACTTTTGTCTATTTTTTTTCTTTCGCAAGCACAAATTCCAGAAGTGATATCCAAATGAGAAAACATACCGTATTTTTCGGAGTATAAGACGCACCGGAGTATAAGACGCACCTACCTTTTTTGGTGCAGAAAAGAAGAAAAAGAAATCTGCCTCTGAGCAATTTTGCCTCATTGCAGCAAACAGCAAACAGCCTGCTTTACTTTCAGTTTCGTTTTCAGCCTAGCTTGATTAGCACAAGGAAAAAAGAAAAATCTGCTCCAGCAATTTACTTCTTTGCAGCAAGCAGCAGAGCCCTGTGCAAAACAGCGGAGAGCTAATCAAGCTGAGAGTCGAGAGGCTGATTCAATCAACTTGTGCTAATTAGGCTGTGCTGAAGCTGAAAGGAGCTGTTTTTTCTTGCCGTTTGCTTGCAAGGAGGTAACTGCTGCGAGGCAGAGGCCAAAGGGTGGGGGGCCGGTGGGTGTAATTTTCACCCCCTTTTAAGGGCGTCTTAAACTCCGAAAAATATGGTGCGTATTTAAAAGGTGCGTCTTATACTCCGAAAAATACGGTATTTTCCTCTTTAAATAAAGCAATCCGTTGAACCATGCCTGCTTTATCTTCCTTGCTATGGAAATAACGTGCATTTCCACTATTCTAACACTATTCTTGTTGTAGAAAATAAATGCCAGATGGGCCTGGTTAGTTTCCTATTTGGGAGGCCCCCCACCCCCTGGCCCAAATCATCAAGAAAGACCCATGTTGCTGCTGGTGGTTTATTTTTTACACTTCCAAAATAAACTTTCAGACTCCAGGCTTTCTTTCTGCAAATACGAACAGCACAACCTGATCAGCTGCAGAGTCAAGGCCATTCTTATTAAAATAAAATAAAATCACCGGTCAGCCAAGTAGGCTTCCTCGCCATTAACAAGGACATTCCTTAACCGTTACAAGCAAGGTCAACCTATTTTATTCGGAGCTATGTAGCCTTCGGTCTAACGGGCTCCATTTGGAGCATGGAAATGAAGTGGCTTGCAAGTCCAGCCAAAGTTTTTAGATAATACGAAACCGGACATGATTTGGATGAAAAGTCGAAATTGAAGAGCAGAGAAATGTGTCACGTTAAAGATATATGGAGAGACTTGCTTTGGTCAATGTGTGTGGTTTTGCTTTCTCTCTCTTTTTCTCAATTTCTCTCTCAATCCCCCTCTCTTTTTCTCTCTTTCTCTCAATCTGTCTCTCTCTTTTTCTCAATTTCTCTCTCGATTTCTCTCTCTCTGTCTGTCTCTCTCTCAATCTCTCTCTTTCTCAATTTCTTTGTCTGTCTCTCAATTTCTCTCTCCATTTCTCTTTCTCAATCTGTCTCTCTCTCTCCATTTCTCTCTCCATTTCTTTCTCTCTCAATCTCTCTCTCTTTTTCTCAATTTCTCTCTCTGTCTCTCTCAAGTTCTCTTTCCATTTCTCTCTTTCTCTCTCAATCTGTCTCTCTCTCAATTTCTCTCAATTTCTCTCTCTCAATCTGTCTCTCTCTCAATCTCTTTCTCTTTTTCTCAATTTCTATGTCTCTGTCTCTCTCAATTTCTCTCTCCATTTTTCTCTTTCTCTCAATCTAGCTCTGTAAATCTCTCTCTCTCTTTTTCTCAATCTCTCTTTCTCAATCTTTCTCTCTCTCAATCTGGCTCTCTCAATCTCTCTCTCTCTTTTTCTCAATCTCTCTCTCAATCACTCCCTTTCTCAATCTCTCTCTCTCCCTGTCTCTCTCTCAATCTTATTCTCTTTGAGTCACTGTCTCTCAACCTCTCTCTCTCAATCCCTCCCTCTCTCTTTCTCTGTTTCTCTCTCAATCTCACTCAAGAGAGAGAGGGAGAAGGAGAGGGAGAGAGAGAAGGCGGAAGAGAGATATTTAATTAAACCAGGCATGTTCAACCTTTTTGGCTTGTCTGAGCTGCACTGAGTGAAGAGGAATTGTCTTGGGCCACATATAAAATATATAATGTAGTAACTATTGCTAAAAATCATATAATGAAGTTAAAAGTTTACGATCTTGTGGGGGCCGCATTATTAGCTGTTCGGTGGTATCTGCAGCCTGTGGGGTGTGCGATAGACACACCTGCATTAAACAAAGCAAGAAAACATTTGATTTTCTTCCATATTACAAATGCAAACATCTTTCAAATTTCCCTGAGGAAATTTGTGTGCATGAGTGCAAAAAATTGACGGAGTTAGCAGAGATGGCCAATTTGACTGCTTTGATTATATAAAAGAACATAATTATTTTTGTTTCTTATTTGGAAACCGCTTTTGGACTTAGTGCTTGAGATGGAAAAATAATGAAACCTATTCTATTCTATTCTATTCTATTCTATTCTATTCTATTCTATTCTATTCTATTCTATTCTATTCTATTCTATTCTATTCTATTCTATTCTATTCTATTCTATTCTATTCCATTCCATTCCATTCCACTCCACTCCACTCCACTCCACTCCACTCCACTCCACTCCACTCCATATTTTCTATTCTATTCTATTCTATTCTATTCTATTCTATTCTATTCTATTCTATTCTATTCTATTCTATTCTATTCTATTCTATTCTATTCTATTCTACTCTACTCTACTCTACTCTACTCTACTCTACTCTACTCTACTCTACTCCACTCCATATTTTCTATTCTATTCTGTTCTGTTCTGTTCTGTTCTGTTCTGTTCTGTTCTATTCTATTCTATTCTATTCTATTCTATTCTATTCTATTCTATTCTATTCTATTCTATTCTATTCTATTCTATTCTATTCTATTCTATTCTATTCTATTCTTTCCATTCCATTTCCTATTGTTCTGTTGTAGTCTAGTCTAGTCTAGTCTAGTCTAGTCTAGTCTAGTCTAGTCTAGTCTAGTCTAGTCTATTCATTCGAATTTAAATTCTATTCCATTCCATTCCATTCCATTCCATTCCATTCCATTCCATTCCATTCCATTCCATTCATTCAAATTCTATTTCTATTCTATTCTATTCATTCTATTTCTATTCTATTTCTATTCCTATTCCTATTATTTCTATTTCTATTCCATTCCATTCTTCTATTATTTTATGTCTCTTCTGCTTTAACCCTCAAGAACCTGAAGACCAAAACCATTGTTTCTGAGCTGAAACTAACCAGAATTCACAAACACATCTGGATTCAAGAACTCTGATTAGTTCTAACAGGCCAAGATGAAAAAAGGGGTCATGATGCTGGCTTGTTCAGTAAACATTAGGCAAGCCCACCCATTGTAGAAAATTTGCTTCACTGGAGGATGTGATTTATTTTCAGCAGACGTCATCAAACCAATCTCACCCGTCACTGTGACATGATTTTCTCTCGAGACAGTCTGGATATCCTGCAATTGGATTTCTGGACTGACTTCCACCTTCGTTCCAGACAATTTCAGGGAAGCTTGAAGAGTTGCAGGTACCTTGAGAGTAATGGAACCTGTTACGGAGAACGGGGAAAGGATTCCCATTAAACATACAACAAGCAAATTATTTCAATCACAGACTGATCCTCTTTGCTAACATGATTATTGTTGGTGGAAATTGCTTTTCTACGTGCCCGTGGCACTAAAACCTGACTGAAGAATATAGGTAGTCCTCAACGTATGACCACAATGGAGCCCGAAATCTCTGTTGCTAAGTAAGACCTTTGCTAAGTGAGTTTTGCCCCGTTTACGACTTTTCTTGCCTCCGTTGTTAAGTGAATCACTGCAGGTGTTAAGTTAGTAACACGGTCGGTAAGTGTTGTGGTCCGCCGGCAGCCTGTGGAGCTGGCAGTAGAGTCGGACAGTGAGGAGGCTGGGGAGGAACATGGGACAGTCCTGGAGTCTGGGGAAGGCTCGGACGAGGGCTCTGCGTCGGAGGCAGAGATGGGACCAGGGCCATCTGGGAGTTATGTGCTGACTCTGGAGCCTCCAAAGTCTGACATCAGCGAAGAAGAGGGAGCCTGTTCCCAATGCGCACATGCACAGAGCTGCCAGAAGGCAAGAACAGTTAAGACAAAAGGGGCGACTTGGGAGTAAGGCTTGGAGATGATTGGACGCTTCCATAAGACATAAAGGAGAAGCAAAGGCACATGAGCCTTTACAGGAAGCAACTTTGTTTGTTCTTGCTGGTTTAAATTCTGAAGCTCCGTTTTGACTCTGTGCTCCATGTGGCCTTGCAAAGGTAGTTGCCAATTAGGTCTTTGGCAGCGTATCAAGGCAGATAAAGGTGGGTGCTTATTAGCCTTAACCCGAAGGACTGTGGCAGACTTCTGTCGGACTCTTTACCAACTCTTTGTGACTCATTACGGGCTGTGAATGAATAGAATTCACAGCCATTGAAATAAAAAGAGGGTTTCTGGGACTAATTGTGTGCTTTTTACCGTCTCAGGAAGCCTAGGTCAGAAAAGTAAGTGAAGCGGGATTCCCAATTGACTTTACCTGTCAGATGGTCGCAAAAGGGGATCACGTGACCCCGGGACAGACTGCAAACCATCATAAATACAGGTAGTCCTCGACTTGCAATGGTTCATTTAGTGACCGTACAGACCGGCACTGGAAAAAAGTGACGTAGGATCGTTTTTCACAGTTATGACGTTTGCCGCATCCTCCAATTTTGGTCACATGATCAAAATTCAGACGCTTGGCAACTGACTCATATTTACGACGGTTGCCGTGTCCCCGGGTCATGTGATCCCCTTTCGCGACCTTCCGACAAGCAAAGTCCATGGGGAAGCCAGATTCCCTTAACAACCGGGTTAAAAACTTAACAACTGCAGTGATTCACTTAACAACCGAAGCAAGAAAGGTCGTAAAATGGGGCAAAACTCAAGAAGACATCTTCTCCTTGATCTTTCTCTGTCTCACACACAGAGTGTCCCAAAGGGGCTTTAATTCAGGAGGCAATTATTTTGAAGATGTTTGGTTTTTCTTTTGAAGACGTTTTACTTCTCATCCAAGAAGCTTCCTCAGCTCTAATAGAATGATGGGGAATGGAAGGATTGATACTCCTTGCAGACAGCTGTTCATTTGCATCCTTTTAGAGGGTCGTTGAGGCCACTTGCCATCTTTGACCTCAGGGTCACTTGAGTAGCGCAAATGGTTCCTGCAGCCTGCAATTTTTCCTCTGGGAATCCATTCCTCCTCCCACATCATTGAAAGCGTCTTCATCCCAAATTGTATAACTAAAAAGTCTGTAGAGATTCTCAGTCATCCAGGTCATAGTTGTCCCAAAGGTGCTTTTTCCAGACCTGGATGACTACAGACTTTTTTAGCTATACAATTTGGGAGGAACGTCCAATTTGGAATGGTGTCCGCTAACCTGTCAGAGCTGAGGAAGCTTCTTGGATGAGAAGCAAAACATCTTCAAAAGAAAAAAAAAACCAGCTTTGGGGCCACCGTGACGTGAACGACGGACAATCTCTACAGTCACACGCAGAGTGTTCGCATGGCAAGCATCTCTGGGTTTCCTGTAAGCACAAAGTACTGAGTGTGCATTTTGAAGGAAAGGAAGGTCCTGCCTCTTGGCTTCAACTTCAGACTCCCCCCAAGCTCTGGCTTGGAAGTACTGAGTAATCCAGCCAAGAAACTCTGGCTAAGAGTTTGCTCCATATTTACGTGGAATCAAAGCTGGTGAAAGAACTCATATAATAAGCATAGAGCAGCCTATTCATCCACTCTCCTGTCTATCAGGAAGATAAATATTAGGGAAGGGATCAGGGGTGGGCTTCAAAAATTTTAGCAAGGGGTTCTCTGTCTAGTTGCAGAGTAGGCGTATGGCCATGGTGAGCGGGGCCTAGTCGGCTTCCTGCACCACAGCAGGTGGGGGGGGGCATTTTTGCCCTCCCCGGGCTCCAGAGGCTTTCCTTGAGCGTCTAGGAGGGCAAAAACGGCCTCCTCAGGCGAGTCTCCAGGAGGGCAAAAACGGCCTCCTCAGGCTCCGGAGGCCCTCTGAAGGCCGGAAACAGGCCTGTTTCCAGCCTTCCCGGACTCTAGTAGGCCCGTTTTTTGCCCTCCTCGAGCCTTCGCATCCAAAACAGGCCGCGTGGGGACTCCTGGGAGTGGCGGGGTAGGGTGGGCGGGGCCAGCCAGGAGTGGGATTTGAGGGTTCTCTGAACTGCACAGAATCTTAGCTAGAGGTTCTCCCGAACCCCAAGCAACCCACCCCTGGAAGAGATATGTAACATCTGAAGTTGGTACTTTCTTTTAAATAATCTAAAACCTTCTCCTGAGAGCTTAGCTGTGAAAATTCACGAGAAAATAATAACCAAGAAAAAAAATATTTGTCTAATTTAATTGAAGCTGATATTAGGGAAAAGACGATATGTTACCTCAGAAGTGTCCTCGACTTATAACCACAATGGAGCTCCAAATTTCCATTGCTAAGTGAGACAGTTAAGTTGAGTTTTGCCCCATTTTACGACCTAGAGCCGTGCTGGCGCAGTGGTTAGAGTGCAGTACTGCAGGCTACTTCTGCTGCCTGTCTGCAATTTGGCAGTTCGAATCTCACCAGGCTCAAGGCTGACTCAGCCTTCCATCTTTCCGAGGTCGGTAAAATGAGGACCCAGATTGTTGGGAGCAATAGGCTGATGCTGTAAACCGCTTAGAGAGGGCGGTAAAGTCTTAACTGCTATTGCTATTTCTTGCCACGGTTGTTAAATGAGTCACTGGAGCTTTAAAGTGAGTAACATGGTTGTTAAAGGAATCCGGCTCCGCCGTTGACTTTGTTTCTCAGAATGTCACACAAGGAGGGAATCACACCACACTGCAACCGTCATAAATATGAATCAGTTGCCAGATGTCTGAATTTTGATCACGTGACCATGAGGATGCTGCAATGGTCGTAAGTGTGAGAAACGGTCACAAGTCGCTTTTTTCAGTGCCATTGTAACTTTGAATGGTCTCTAAATGAATGGTTGTAAGTTGAGGACTATTTGTGCTGTCTTCTAGAACAGGGGTGTCAAACTCAATTTCATTGAGGGCTGCATCAGGGTTGTGTCTGACTTTGGGCGGGTGGGGGGGGGCGGTCATGGCCAGGGTTCAACATCACTTGTGTCAAGGGTGCCTGTGGTGGCCTGAGCGCTCTGCCAGTGAAAATGGGCTCCCAAGTTCTGTTTTTGGCTGCGACAGCCTCCTGCAATCCTCTGCCAGTGAAAATGGAGCTCGGGAGGTCGCGTGCGGCTCTTGTGAGCTCTGTTTCCAGCTGTGACAGCCTCCTGCAATCCTCTACCAATGGAGCTCGGGAGGCCGCATGCAGCTCTTGTGAGCTCTGTTTCCGGCTGTGACAGCCTCCTGCAATCCTCTGCCAGTAAAAGCAGAGCTGGGGGGGGGGGGCGCACGCAGCCCCCCGAGCTCCATTTTTTTTGGCAGAAGCACTGAAGGCTGGTCCTTCACTGTTTCCAGGGCAACCCCGCGGGATAGATCTAAGCACCCTGCAGGTCAGATGACAACCTCTGTTGACACCCCTTGTTCTAGAACATTATTCACACCCTTAATATATTTAAAGGTTTTAATCCTGTCTCCTGTATTCCATCTGTCCTCCAGACTGTATGTATTCAGTTTCCTCAATCTCTCCTGATGCATTCTGTCCCTCATATCTTGCACCATTTTTGTTGCCTATCCTATCTCTGAACTTGCTCAATATTCTTAATTCCCCCCGCCACCTAAAAGAGGCTGAAAATTTGGGTGCGTCTTATACTCCAAATGTAGCCCCACCCACCTGCTGACCCTCACTCTTCGGCCTCCAGGCGTCGTTTTCCTGGCTGCAGAGATTGCCACAGACAATGGTTTGCGTTTTTTGGTTCCACGCCTGGCATTTTCAGCCTCCAAATGCTCCGTTTGAGAGCTGTTAAAGGCTGCGGGGATTGCTGCCGATCACCGCCTCCGCGCATCGTGTTTTTGGCTTCTGCGCATTGCATTTTAGGCCTCCACAAGTCCCGTTTTTGGCCTCTGGGCATCTCATTTTAGGCCTCCGCATGTCCCATTTTTGGCCTCTGCACATCGCATTTTAGGCCTTCGCAGGTCCTGTTTTTGATCTCTGCACATGGCGTTTTCGGGCGCCAATGTCCTTTGGCAATCCCCGCAGCCTTGAACGGCTCTCAAATCGGAGCATTTGGAGGCTGAAAACGCGAGACGCAGAGCCCAAAATGGCAACCCGGAACAGCTGCTGCCTTGTCTTACCGCTTCTGCGCTTCGCCTACTTTACGCACTGGAGTTCCCTCCAACAATCAGCTGTGCTTTTGAAGCTGCTTTTCAGCCCCAATGAGGGCGCGCTCACAACCAGCAAACTAATGTGCTGAAGCTGACCAGGGGCTACAGACCTCGCCAGATGAATACCTGGTAGGCAGAGGCAGAATTGTTTTTTTTCCTATTTTCCTCCCCAAAAACTAAGGTGCGTCTTATACTCTGGTAAGTCTTATACTCCAAAAAATACGGTATTTTTATTCTTCTGATCGCAGTGGGGGCATCTTAAGCGGAGAAATTGCTCTTCAGGTTAGCCCAGAAATCCCCAACCCAAAATTTAAAATTATTTAACTCACGAACCTTCCTGAGAAACCAGGTTTACTTCTCCGGTTTGACGAAGAACGTAGGCATTTATCTCTCCTCGATACGTAAAGGCTTTTAAAGACCCTTCAGAAGAATCTGAAATAGAAAAAAAAAGAAGAAAGAAAGCAGAAAAGCACTCAGCTCTGTGCAAACGTCGATTAATTCATTGATGTATTTTGTGTAGCTCATGCTAAGTGCCTTAGAATTTTTTTGCTCTTGAGGAAAAAAAAAAAAAACATCCCGAAGGTTTTTGTTTGGAAATAGGCGAAAGGACAGCGTGTTCTTTCTATATTTAAACTTTAATAGATAGTTTGAGACTCAGTAAGCATCAAGCAAGAGCGAGCACATCTGCAAATATTCAGTGAAGGTAACCAAGCTTAGCTCTCAAAATGTTCAGTCGTCTTGATGTAGACTTGAAATATATATATATATATATATATATATATATTTCTCTTTCAAGAAAGCAGGAACAACTGGACAGTCCGAAGCAAAAGGCTACGCTGATAATCCTAAACCTATAATGGCGAACCTATGGCATGGGTGCCACAGGCGGCACGCGGAGCAATATCTGAGAGCACACGATTTTCGGGCCTTCCGGACCCACCTGAAGTCGGGAAATGGGCTGTTTCCGGCCTCCAGAGGGCCTCCAGGGGGGTTGAGGAAGGCCGTTTTTGCCCTCCCCAGGCTCCTAGAAAGCCTCTAGAGCCTGGGGAGAGTGAAAAATGGGCCCACTGTGCCATCATGTGTCAAAAGTAGGGGGAACATGCACACGTGCGTGGGAGGGTGGAGCACAGGTGGGCATTGAATTATGGGTGTGGGCACGCACATGAACAATCCCTCCGCTCTCCTCCCGCTATTGGCACGCGACAGCAAAAAGGTTAGCCATCACTGTTCTAGGTTGCTTCTCTCCTTGGCTAGTTTCCATCCATTGTTTCTTGTCCTGCCTTCTGGTGCTTTGGAGAATAGCTTGACTCTCTCTTCTTTGTGGCAACCCCTGAGATATTGGAAGACTGCTATCATGTCTCCCCTAGTCCTTCTTTTCACTAGATGAGACAAACCAAATTCCTGAAACTGTTCATTGTGTCAGGGTTCCGGTGGATGCCCTATTTAAATCATGAGTCTTGAGCCAAGCTTCAAAAGAAATCCAGTTATTTATCAGGAGCTTCATGTCAGCACATTCCCAAGTGAAGCCAGCTCTGACCCTCCGTAATTTACGCTCCAATTATGACCCTGCTTCCTCCCTCCCCCCAGGGTGTGTCATCAATCACATTCGCCAATGGAGCAATTTTGCGGGTTATAGAAGTCACTCCTCTCGGTTGTTGTAGGTAACCCTGGGATACAACCTTGAGAGAGATCAGTGTAGAATGTGCATCTGCCTTAGGCTGCTGTGATATTTTGACGGTTTCCCATCCCCCACCCTCCCGGCCTATGGCAACTCAAGAGCAGGCCAGGGGTGCTTTGCGAGTTGACATTAGGCATATGATATTAATATACATATTATATCCACTGTTATTTGAAACGTAGTCATTATTCTGCCATTGTTCCTCGTTATACCTCTTGTGGATTTATTCTATGGTCTGGATTTATTCTTCCTTCTCTGGACAATGTTGTTGTGACTCAGGCCCAGGTAGTTAGTATTAAACGCAAACAGTTCAAAAACAAACAGACTTTATTAGAACAGCTAAGAATTAACTCATTCTCAGCATAGTCCAAACTAAATTAAAGCAAATTCTTCAAAACACCATTCCTCAGTTTATCACCGACCTTGGTATAATTAGGCAAACTGCCAAAGGCTTTTCTTGGCAAAAATTCAGAAGCAGAAGAAGACGCCGACAAGAAATAAATACAGCAAAACAAGAAGCAATTCTCTCAACGTTGTTTTCCTGCAAAGAGCCCAGGAGCCGTTGCTGGTCTTTTAAGCCTTTTGGGAGGGGCCAATCATCTCTTGGCCCTACTCCCGAGTCGTCCTCTCTGCTTTATCTGCTCCTGCCTTCTGGCAGCTCTTCTCATATGTGCACTAGGAACAGGCTCCTCCTGTTCCTCTGCCTCTCTACTGTCAGCCTCTGGAAGCTCATTACTCCCGATGGCCCTGGCCCCATCTCTGCCCCCGACACAGAGCCCTCATCCGGGCCTTTCCCAGCCTCCAGCACTGGCCCATGTTCTTCCTCAGCCTCATCGCTGTCCGACTCCGCTGCCAACTCCGCAGGCTGCTGGTGGACCACAACAAATGTATCAGCCTCTAGACCCCAAATCATCTTTGTTGTTCTTTTCTGCACTCTTTCCAGAGTCTACATTTTTTTTTAATAATATGGTGACAAAAACTGGATGCAGTTATTTTATTATTCTTCATGAATCAATCACTGAGCATTGATTGATTAATCCAGTTAAGAAAGATAAATGAATTAATCTTCATTAATGGCAGCTTCTCCTCGCTCTTATATCCAGAAGAAGAGATATTCAGAAGTGTGTTTGCATAAAGCTTAGAAACAAAAGAAGTTTGCTAAAAAATCTGTACACAGATGTGATGTGAATACAAAAGAGGAACTCATTAGGTGCATAAATCCTAATCTGGATTTATCAAGGACAATCCTTGGAGACAGCGTTATACCTGCATTTCATTTTCCCAGAAACATGTATTTTATCCCAAGGATTTACAGGTAATCCTCAATTTATATGCCGCCCTGAGTCTTCGGAGAGGGGCGGCATATAAATTGAATTAATTAAATTAAATTGAATTAATTAAATTAAATTGAATTGAATTAATTAAATTGAATTGAATTAATTAAATTGAATTGAATTGAATTAATTAAATTAAATTAAATTGAATTGAATTAATTAAATTAAATTGAATTAATTAAATTTACAACGGGTTCATTTCGTGACCATTCAAAGTTACGATGGCCCTGAAAAAAGTGACCAATGAACATTTTTTCATAGTTACGATCATTCCAGCAACCCCATGGTCATGTGATCAAAATTCAGATGCTTGGCAACTGATTCATATTTATGATGGTTTCACTACGCCCCGTCCCTCCCAGGAGTCCCCACACAGCCCGTTTTGAATGCAGGTAAGTGCAGGACATGCGCAGAGGCTTGGGGATGGGAAAAAATGGGCCTACCAGATGCTCGGGAAGGCTGGAAATGGGCCCATTTCCTGCCTCCAGAGGGCCTACCGAAGCCTGGAAAGGCCATTTTCGCCTTCCCGGAGGCTCGAGAAAAGCCTCCAGAGCCCGGGGAGGGCAACACCCACCATGGCCACGCCCACCCAGCAATCAGCCGGAGAACCTGAAGTCCAGGTTTGTGCTAGTTACTACTAGAAACTGCAGTAAAAGCTGGATTAAGGTAGGTTCAAACTTTTGGGCCCTACAGGAGCTCTATTAATCTCAAGGGAATCAGCATATAGTTTGTCTTTTAAGTAAGCTCTTGGATGACAGATATGGGCAAATTCTCTTTTTCAACCCCTGTACAAAAAAAAAAAAAGAAAGAAAGAAAAGAAAAGAAAAGAAAAGAAAAGAAAAGAAAAGAAAAGAAAAGAAAAGAAAGAAAGAAAGAAAGAAAGAAAGAAAGAAAGAAAGAAAGAAAGAAAGAAAGAAAGAAAGAAAGAAAGAAAGAAAGAAAGAAAGAAAGAAAGAAAAAGAAAGAGGAGGACCAAGAAGAAGAAGAAAATAGGAAGGGCAAAATACAGCGTCTGGTTTCTGGAAAAATACAGCCATGAATCAGCATTAGTAACGACAGCTTCAATCTCAGCTTCCTTCTCACCAACCCCAGAGGGATTTTGGTGACATTTGAAAAAAGGAGATGAGATTGTGGGTCGCAGCAAGTATTTTGATTCTCGAGGTTGATGGAACATTTTGGCTGGTGTCTGCGAAAGACAGGAGAGAACCAGGAGCAGAAGCGAATCCGCTTCAACTCTACTGATGGAGACGTGTCCTTGTGGACCCTGAGTAAGACCACACTTGGAATAGTGCGTCCAGTTTGGGTCACCACGATATTAAAAAAAACAGATGTTGAGACTCCAGAAAGAGTGCGGAGAAGAGCAAAAAAGATGATTAGAGCAGGGGTGTCAGGGCGGGCCGGATCAGCATTGTAGTTCTCCTCCACGGGCTGTGGGGTGTGGGGATGGGAGACGGGATGGATGCCTCCTGCAGGACCTTGCTGGATAAAATGGGGTTCTGGGGGGCACCTGTGGCTCCCTCTGCCTCATTTTCAGCCTGAATGGCCTCCTGCAGCACTTTACCAGCCAAAACACGGTGTGGGGGCCACACACGCTCCCCGCCTCATTTTTTTCTCTCAGTGGCCTCCTGCAGCACTCTGCTGGCCAAAAACGGGCCAAAAACGGGCCGTCTTCGGCCTCTCTGGCCTCCAGCAGCATTCTGCTGGCCGAAAACAGGCAGTGGGGAGCCGCTTGCGGTCCGTTTTAGCCGGCAGAGGCACCGCAGACAGGTCCTTTGATATTTCCAGGCCGGCCCCGCAGGCCAGATTTAAGCACCCCGCAGACCACATCTGACCTTGAGTTTGACACCCCTGGATTAGAGGCTAAACATACGAAGAACAATAGCAGGAACTGGATATGTCTAGTTTAATGAAAAGAAGGACTTGGGGAGACATGATAGCAGTCTTCCAATATCTCAGGGGCTGCCACAAAGAAGAGGGAGTCCAGCTATTCTCCAAAGCACCTGAGGGCAGGAGAAGAAGCAATGAGTGGAAACTAATCAAGGAGAGAAGCAATTTAGAACTAAGGAGAAATTTCCTGACAGAGAGAACAATGAATCAGTGGAACAACTTGCCTCCAGGAGTTGTGAATGCTCCAACACGGGAAGTTTTTTAAGTAAAGACGACAACCATTTGTCTGAAATGATATAGGGTTTCCTGCCTAGGCAGGGGGTTGGACTAGAAGACCTCCAAGGTCTCTTCCATTATTCTGTTATTCTGAGTTTAGTAGACTACTTCAGGGAAGTCGGATGGTCTTCCTCCTCTCCTTTATGGCGCTCCCGAATCTGTTTTTGGAGTCAGCTGCTCCTTTCTGCCTAACAGGAGAACAGGCCCCTGGCTTTAGATGACTGTTGCTTAGCTTGAAATAACCCCTGGGGATGATAAATCACAGATTTAGTCAGTGAAATATGAAAGACGTGTTCCCAGTTTGCAAATTAATAGGGTGTTTCCTTCTTGAATCTTCTTAGGAAAAAAACAAAAACAAAAATATAGAGTTTAGGAGCCTTCCCTAAATCTGCCAGCTAGAACATCTCCCAAACAGAAAGTTAAAAGAATCATAATTAAGAAAGGAAAAAGCAAAATTTCCCAGGAGAAGGACGGGATGGAAAATATACTTTCTGGATTCATTCCTCTTGCCAAGAATGACTCCAAGGACTGCATGAATGCAATACTGTAGGTTGGTGTTTTTCAACCTTGGCAACTTGAAGACGTATTGGCTCCAAGGCCCAGAATTCCCCAGTCGGCATGACCGGCTGGGGAATTCTGGGAGTTGAAGTCCACACACATTTTTCAAGTTGCCACGGTTGAGAAACACTGGCATTAAGATACGAATGGAAATAAGACTTGGACATGCGATCGCCTCCACATTATTTGAGGAAGCTGGGCCCTTTCTTTCCTAACAAACCATTCATTAATTAGATTTTAGCTTTTTTAAGGAGAAACTGAAGCTCCAGCTGCCGTAATACACAAGGATTTGGTTTGGAGCGACAATATGAGCAAAAACACTGAAACTGTATCCGTGAGGAGAATCAGGGGTGGGCGTCAAAAACTTTAGCAAGGGGTTCTCTCTCCGGTTGCTGGGTGGGCGTGGCCATGGTGAGTGTGGCCTAATTGGCCTCCTGCACCACAGTGGGGGAGGGAGGGGGAGGTGTTTTTGTGCCCTCCCCGGGCTCTGGAGTCTTTTCTTGAGCCTCCGGGAAGGCGAAAACGGTCTCCCCAGGCTCCGGAGGCCGTCTTGAACTTCCGATAGGCCTGTTTTTTGCCCTCCATGAGCCTTCACATGCGCTCTGCACTTACCTGCATCCAAAACGGGCTGTGTGGGGACTCCTGGGAGGGGCGGGGCGGGGCGGGGCCAGCCAGGAGTGGGATTGGCGGGTTCTCTGAACTGCACAGAATCTTAGCTAGAGGTTCTCCCAAACTCCTGCGAACCCCCAGCAGCCCATCCCTGAAGAGAACGCATCTGGCATGATTTAGAACAGAAGTGTCAAACTCAAGGCCTGCGGGCCGGATCTGACCCACGGGGTGCTTAGATCTGGCCCGTGAAGCCACCCTGGAAGCAGCAAACAGCTTCCTGTGGTGTCTCTGCCAGTGAAAACGGAGCTTGGAAGGGACTCACGCGGCCCTCTCAAGCTCCGTTTTCGCTAGCAGAGGATTGCAGGAGCCTGTTGCAGCTGAAAACAGAGCTCAGCAGCCTGCTTTCACTGGCAAAACACTTGGGCCACCACAGGCGCCCCTGATACGAGTGACGTCGAGCTGGCCATATCCACCCTGGCCATGCCCACCCAGCCCCCTAGGCCAAACACAACCCTCAACGAAATCGAGTTTGAGACCTCTGATCTAGAATATTTCAGAAAGTGTGGTCCCTTGGAGGTCCCTCAAGATCTTTTCAAGGGTCTAGAAAAGGATTTGCCAGCCTATGCTGAACTTCCATGCATTTCTTGGGTGCCTTCAAGTCAGTGCTGGCTCCTGGCAGCAACCTGAACAAGTTTCTGCAGTTTGTTTGGCAGTTTTTGGAAGTGGGCTGAGAAAAGATGATCGGTCCAAGGTCACCCAACTGCCTAAGGTGTCAGAGTTCCAAGCAACAACCCCAATGAAAGAAAACACCAAGATTTGAATTTCCTCAAAGTTACATTTAATTAGAGATGTCATATTGGCACATCTGGGAAAACCCGAAGTTTCCAGGTTTTCCCCACCTGAAGAAAAATTCAAGTCCCTATCCAACACCCACAAGTCCATCACATGGTCCAATCAAGCATCATACCCATTGGAGATGCCTCCCAGTTCCATCCTTCCAGATGCAGGGCAAGTTGGCCTTGACTTCTTAAGAAAGGAATGTTATTATGACTATACATCACCCACGCTCCATACAATCCTCTCTCCCAGTTTCCCACAGTAGTAAACATGGCAGGTCCGAAGGCCTAATACAAAAGATGGCTTCCAGGCCTAACATAAGGTGGGACTAGAATTCACAGTCTCCTAGTTTCCAGCCTGATAACTTAATCACTCAACCCAACTGGCTCTCACGAAAAAGAATACAATATTAAAATCCCATCAAATAACCGTGAGAAGCTGTGGTGGCGCCAAGTGCATCAATTTTAATTTTTAATATGGTAAATATTGATAAGTATAGCCCAAACAAACAAACAAAAATGTATTTTGGGATCCTCTGTAGTTATGAAAAGTGGGAAGGGATCCTGAGAGAAAAACGTTTAAGAAACACTGATCTAGCACAATACTATTAATTATTCTACTGCATAGTTCCCAGCGACCGGTAAGGTCCCACAGAGTTGGTCTCCTCCGGGTCCCATCGGCTAAACAGTGCCGGCTGGTGGGCCCGCGGTGGAGGGCCTTCTCTGTGGCTGCCCCAGCTCTCTGGAACCAGTTACCTCCTGACGGTCCGGACCCCCCCCCCTGCCATTGGCCTTCCAAAAAGCAGTGAAGACCTGGCTTTTCCGGCAGGCATGGTGCTGTTGCGATCTGGCGAGATCCGGCCATGAATGGTGTGAATGGGTTTTAATTGTTTTTAATGTTTTAATGTTTATAAATATGGTTTTTAAATGCATTGTAAGCCGCCTTGAGTCTTCGGAGAAAGGCGGCATACAAGTTGAACAAATAGATAAATAAATAAATTAGTCCCACTTTAATCAGTTAGGCTTCCATCTCTGTTTCCAGAGCTTTTAGAAGGACTCAGTTGCACCTGCCAATTTAAGTTGGACCGTATCCACAAGGACACAGTGACACAAGGTTCAACAACGGAGAGCTTTCATGGTGAGCCATGTGATTGATAGTTTGGATGGGGGGGGGAGGAATATAGCGAGATTAGTGGTTTTTAAAGACATAGATGACTATGATAAATTATGCAGTGCTTATGAGAGATTTCAACTAGCACAGAAGAGGGAAAAGACAGATAATTTTTGGGGATATGGAGCATCCGATGAGAACTCTTTGTTTTCTGCAGCTTCATGTTTTATAACAAACGTCCATCCATCTCGTTTTAGGTCTCTTTCGTGGGCGCTTTTGATCAAGTGGTATCCATTCTATGACTGCCTTGGCCCACCTGCCATCGCTTTAATGAGCCGAGGTGGCGCAGTGGTTAGAGTGCTGTACTGCAGCTACTTCAGCTGACTGCTAGTTCAGCAGATCAAAACTCACCGGCTCAAGGTTGACTCAGCCTTCCATCCTTCCGAGGTGGGTAAAATGAGGATCCAGATTGGATGGAGCTGAGAATTTACTGGCCGGATGCCCTTCCTGATGCCTATGTGGAGTTCGCAGCATATATTTTCTCTTCGTGCCCTGATAGGGAAACATCTGCCACTGCCTAGGATTGAACTCTCAACCTCCCGATTATGTATGTGTATGTGTGTATCAGTGGTGAAATTCAATTTTTTTTTTACTACTGGTTCTGTGGGCGTGGCTTGGTGGGCGTGGTGTGGCTTGGTGGGGGTAGCAGGGGAAGGCTACTGCAAAGTCTCCATTTCCACCCCACTCCTGGGAGAAGGATATTGCAAAATCTCCATTCCCACCCCACTCCTGGGAGAAGGATACTGCAAAAGCCCCATTCCCACCCTACTCTGGGACCAGCCAGAGGTGGTATTTTCCAGTTCTCCAAACTACTCAAAATTTCTGTTTTCGGTTCTCCAGAACCTGTTAGAACCTGCTGGATTTCACCCCTGATGTGTATATATGTATGTATGTATGTACACACACACACAGAATGCATATATAAGCATGCCTATCCCAGGGCCTTGGGAAGAACATGATAGATGGACATAACAAAAGAGAATGGGGAAATTACAACACATTGGTCCTATATCTCTTAAAAAGGATTACATTTAATTAAGATCTAGAAATTTACTATGCCTCATGGCATAGAAATATATTAAAGAGAGATAGCCTAACAAGCTTATGTTAAGAAGAAGAAAAAAAATCAAAAATATGCCAAAGAATTGAAACTTACTGAAACAACAAGGAGGCTGGAGAGAACTGGACAGTCTCAGAATAATGGCAAAAAAGCCCACTTTGATGGTTATAATTATTTCCATTTCCCTCTGCTTTGCCAACCGTTGTGATGGGTGGAAGCGCAGCGCGGCGCAGCATTTAATTAGGAGAGCATTGAATAAAGTTATGACCACAATCTAGCAAACTTTTTGGCAAAAAGAACCTAGACTTTTTCGTTTGTATCTTACATCTCTCTTTTTCTCCTCTTTATAACTAAACTCACTTTTCGGCTGAAAAAAATAATTCTGGCAAGGAGGACCATTAGAGTCAGCACTGGATTTCTTGCTGGCCCGCAGCATGAATTAATAAATTCTGGGAATTACTACGACTCCCTTAAAACCTAGTTTGATTACATGGCTATAAAGGGTGAATGTTTGCTACTGAGCTTTTTCTCCTGTCCATTTCCATTAAAGCAAGCCAGCTCCATCCTACATAACTGAATGAATGAATGGATGGATGAATGGATGGATGGATGAATGAATCGTTACAACCTGGTCAGAAGTGGGATTCACATAATTTAATTTCGCCCAGCACAGAAAATGTGAGTGCGTGCGCCTGGCCTTCCGTGCATGTCCTTTGCTCGTGGGTGGGTGCATGCCCCCGGACTCAAAAACGTGCCTAAAATAGGACAGCATCGAGCCTGGGCAGGTGACCAAGCCCACCTACGATTTCCGCTACCAGTCCGTGTGAACTGGTCCGAACTGGCTGAATACCACCTCCGAACCTGGTTCACTTGCTCGATAGCTACCAAGTTCTAGGAAAACCAGAATTTCTGGATGGAGCCACAGAGGACTCTCTCACACGATGGAGACATGCTGGAAATCTTTACTGGGAAATATTAAGGGAAAAATCCGCAGTGTTCTCTCGTTTTTTCTTAGTTGCAGAGAAGAGCAGTTAAGATGATTAAAGGCCTGGAGACTAAAACAATACAAAGAACGATTTGGTACAGGAGCTTTTGGTAGCTCAGCAGACTAAAAAAAGCATTGTGATTAACACCAGCTGTCTGCAATTACTGTAAGTTCGAATCTCACCAGGCTCAAGGTTGACTCAGCCTTCCATCCTTTCTAAGGTAGGTCAATTGAGGACCAGTTTGTGGCGGCAATAAGCTGACTTTGTATAAATATACACAAGTATGAAGGCTATTGCTTAATGCATTGTAAGCCGCCCTGAGTCTCCGGAGAAGGGCGGCATATAAATCAAAATAATAATAATAATAATAATAATAATAATAATAATAATAATAATAATAATAATAATAATAATAATAATAATAATTAAAAAAAAAAACGGTTGCAGGATTTGGGTTTGGCTAGTCTAGAGAAAAGAAGGACCAGGGGCAACATGATAGCAGTCTTCTAGTATTTGAGAGGTTGCCACAAAGAAGAGGTGGTCAACTGATTCTCCAAAGACAAGAAACCATGGATGGAAACTAATCAAGGAGAGAAGCAACCTGGAATTAAGGAGAAATTTCCTAACAGTGAGGACAATCGATCAGTGGAACAGCTGGCCTCCAGAAGTTGTGGGTCAACATCACTGGAGGATTTTAATAAGAGACTGGACAGCCACTTGTCTGAAATGGTGTAGGGTCTCGTGCTAGAGCAGGGGTTTGGATTAGAAGACCTCCAAGGTCCCTTCCAACTCTTCTCTTCTCTTCTCTTCTCTTCTCTTCTCTTCTCTTCTCTTCTCTTCTCTTCTCTTCTCTTCTCTTCTCTTCTCTTCTCTTCTCTTCTCTTCTCTTCCCTTCCCTTCCCTTCCCTTCCATATTTTCTATTCTATTCTATTCTATTCTATTCTATTCTATTCTATTCTATTCTATTCTATTCTATTCTATTCTATTCCATTCCATTCCATTCCATTCCATTCCATTCCATTCCATTCCATTCCATATTTTCTATTCTATTCTATTCCATTCCATTCCGTATTTTCTATTCTATTCCATTCCACTCCATATTTTCTATTCTATTCCATTCCATTCTATTCCATTCCATATTTTCTATTCTATTCTATTCTATTCTATTCTATTCTATTCTATTCTATTCTATTCTATTCTATTCTATTCTATTCTATTCTATTCTATTCTATTCTATTTCATTCCGTATTTTCTATTCCATTCCATTCCATTCTGTATTTTCCATTCCATTCCATATTTTCTATTCTATTCTATTCTATTCTATTCTATTCTATTCTATTCTATTCTATTCTATTCTATTCTATTCTATTCTATTCTATTCCATTCCATTCCATTCCATTCCATTCCATTCCATTCCATTCCATTCCATTCTATTTCATTCCGTATTTTCTATTCCATTCCATTCCATATTTTCCATTCCATTCCATTCCATTCCGTATTTTCTATTCTATTCTATTCTATTCTATTCTATTCTATTCTATTCTATTCTATTCTATTCTATTCTATTCTATTCTATTCTATTCTATTCTATTCTATTCTATTCTATTATTTCATTCTGTATTTTCTATTCCATTCCATTCCATTCCGTATTTTCTATTCTATTCCATTCCATTCCATATTTTCTATTCTATTCCTATTCCTATTCTCTCTCTCTTCTCCCTCCCCTTCTCTCCCCCCCCCACCTTTCTCTCTCACAGACACACTTATTTTTGAGCTACTTTTGGGGATTCTCTCATCTGGAAAGTCAGAATTTGGCATCACTGTTGGTGCCATGTCTATATGTTTCAGAAGACTTTTTTTTGAACATAGTTCAGAAGAAGCATTGGTCCCTGGGCCAAGGACATTCAGAATCTACCAAAGTTTTGAGCAAGGACTTCCAAAGGATGTCAAGGACCGATGCATCCGAGATCTAACAGGGTTGCAGATTTTTATCTGCCGCTTAAGAGAGACGGTATGCGTAAGGATCCTAATACAAAGCAGGATGTGCATTTGCACACACATATATGTGTGTGTCTGCAAATGCACATCCTGCTTTGTATTAGGATATATATATATATATATATATATATATATATATATATATATATATATATATATATATATTTAATATTTTTGCTGATAATTCTATAATTAAAGGGAGGCTGTTATAGATCTATTTCGAGCTTATTTGCTCTCGTCAGACAGTCATACCCTTACTGGGATTTGAACCTGGGCCGTCTGCCTGTTAAGGCAGTTGATTTAACCCTCAGGCCACAGGCTCTTATCCGATTACCAGCTCATTTCCAGGTAGGTTTATTTGTATGTTTGTTAAGTCATCCTGGATTTTCCACGAATGGAGGAGGAGATATCACAAATCTCCAATTTTTGCCTTTCAGCCCAATCTCATGGGCCATCCAGACAGTATAATATAGCCGACAAGCTATTTTCTATGTTTTTATAGAATTATCAGCAAAAATATTAAAAACATAGAAAATAGCTTGTCGGCTATATTATACTGTCTGGATGGCCCATGAGATTGGGCTGAAAGGCAAAAATTGGAGATTTGTGATATCTCCTCCTCCATTCGTGGAAAATCCAGGATGACTTAACAAACATACAAATATATATATATATATATATACATATATATATGGATGAGGGATCTGTCTTTTGTACTGAGGAGGTGAAAACATTTTGGGGGTTCACAAAAATTGGGCAGTGGCTGAAAGAAGGGGGAAGGAAGTCAGATCTGGCAAGAATCTACCTCTGGATTACATCATTTTGGCCCTGTCTGCTTCTTTTACTGAATCGCGAGCCATCTGACTTTAATCAGTCTTGGAAAGAGTTGCACATACAGAATTTAAAACCACAGCAGTGAAGTCAGCAGACTGAAACACATGGAATTCCAGGAGGGTGGGGGGTGGGTGGGTGGGTGGGGGGAACATACACTTCCCAACAATCCACAATGCGCTTTCCAACAGAGCCCGTCTGATGTTGACATGCTGTAAGAAATTGTGGCTGGCTTCTAACAAATGAGGAGGAGGAGGAGGAGGAGGAGGAGGGGAAAAAGTTGCTAATCTCAGACTTGTGGATCCTCTGGGAGCTCCCACGAAGGCCGGTGTTGGGTTCGACTTAGGAAACCTCTGCAAAAGCGACTGGTGCTGTTCGTTGGAAGATCTACCAAGGTTTCAGCAAGTTATTTAGTACTAGGATGGGAGACCACCAAGGAATTCTCAAGCCTGCAGATGCCCTGGAAAAAGATCGGCGTAACCAGTTTCAGGTTGTTGCCAAGGAGACTGCATAGTCCTGCACGTGAATTAATAGGGATCTTAACTGAAAGGAGACTATCTCAGGTCTACTCTGTGTTGTGACCGAGGCTTCCCGAGTCAGTAAAACACACGAGTAGTCCCATAAAGCCTCTTTTATTGCAAAAGCTGTGAATTCTGTACATTCACAGATAAGCCCCACATAGTTGTAAAGAATCCTTCGGGATAAGGCTGATAATCACCCACCTTTATCTCCCTTGACGCGCTGCCAAAGACCTCATTGGCAAAGCCACACGGAGACCAGAATCAAACAGAGCTTCAGACTTTAAACTACACAGAATTAACAACGTTGCTTCCTGCAAAGTCCCACGGTCCTTTGCTCCTCTTTTAAGTCTTATGGGAGACTTAAGGGGCCAATCATCTCCAAGCCTTACTCCTGAGTCGTCCCTTTTGTTTTAACTGTTCTTGCCTTCCGGCAGCTCTGTGCATGTGCGCACTGGGAACAGGCTCCTCTTGTTCCTCTGCCTCGCTGAGGTCCGATTCTGGAGGCTCCGGAGGCAGTATGTACCTCCCAGATGGCCCTTTCTCTGCCTCCGATGCAGAGCCCTCAACTGAGCCTTCCCCAGACTCCAGGACTGGCCCATGTTCCTCTTCGACCTCCTCACTGTCGGACTCTGTTGCCAGCTCCGCAGGCCACCGGTGGACCGCAACACTCTGGTGGCTCTTGATAGCTCCATTGTAAGAGATCTTAGATTGCCCAACTAAACCATCACAATTACTCTACAGGAGGACTCCCAGAATTCCTCAGGCAAGCCATGTTGAAGTCGACAAGTCTTGCCAAGGTTGGACACCCCTCCTGTAGAGTAACTGTGATGTGTTTAGTTGGGGCAGTCAAATAGGATTTAAGATCTCTTACAATGGAGCTGTGAAGAGCCACCAGTGTAGACATGAGATCGTCTCCTTTCAGTTGAGATACCTATTAATCAGTGATGAAATTCAATTGTTTTTTTACTACCGGTTCTGTGAGCGTAGCTTGGTGGGCGTGGTGTGGCTTGGTGGGTGTGGCAGGGGAAGGATCCTGCAAAATCTCCATTCCAAACCCACTCCAGGGGAAGGATCCTGCAAAATCTCCATTCCCACCCCACTCCAGGGGGATTTTGCAGTAACCTTCCCCTGGAGTGTGGAGGGAATGGAGATTTTGCAGTATCCTTCCCCTGGAGCGGGGTGGGAACGGAGATTTTACAGTATCCTTCCCCCTGCCACGCCCACCAAGCCACGCCCACCAAGCCATGCCACGCCCACAGACCTGGTAGTAAAAAAAAATTGAATCCCACCACTGGACTGGATGATGAGCAGTTGCAAGAATTGGGCATATCATCAGAGGAAAAGAGATTCTTGTTTTGTTTTTTAATACCTCAAAACATAAGCTTGGATTCGAATGGAGGAGAGAAACCTCAGCAATGAAAAATTCAACAAATGCTCCCTCAGAAAGAATGCGAAGTTTTTCTCCTATCAAGCTTTCTTCCTAACTTCAAAATCTCTTCAACAGATCAAGATTAGCTGGCCCACAGGCGAGGGGAAGAATGCTGTGGGACAAATATAAAAGAGAATTAACTTTTTGACATCTATATCTAAATTTAACGTTTTCCAGACTTGGCTTCCAAATATTCTTGGTTCTTGGAATTGGTAATATTTAGACTCTTAGATTCATCAAGATCTCAGGAAACTAATTAATTAAAGCACTATCAGTTACTGTACCTTCTTGAATGGTGCTGTGGCCTAGAGGTGGTGTTCTTGTCTCACAATCAGGAAACTGTGAGTTCGATCCTAGGTAGAGGCAGATATTTCTTTCTCTCGGCATGATGAGAATATATCTGCTGAACAAAACTCTGCCTTGGTGACAGGAAGGGCATCCGGCCAGTAAATACTCACCTCCATTCAGTTGCCCAGACTCCACCCCGCAAGGGATTATGGGGTGATTAAAAGAAGATGACTATCAGTTATCTTCTTAAGGACAGGAGAATCAGAGTGAGGTAAACAGGTTGTGATATTGTGATTAAACAGTCCATTTTTCTGGATGTTCAGAAACAGCGTCTCCACAAAAGGACGACTTGACAGAAAAGGAATGATTTTTAGAAATGCACTTTTGTTTCCAAACCAATTGGCAACTAATTGGAAATTAATTTACATTATTAGAGCAATTTGAGGGTAACTCCCCAAAAGAAAGAACAACAGGGGATTCTAGATCCCGAAATTGTTCGGTAGATATCTCAGACAAAACCAGATGCAACTAATAAATGAGATGAATGCATCAAGACAAACTTAGCACCATAAATTCATTTTTGGATAAATGGAAATAATTGCCTGTGTGTGGTGAAACAATCTGGGCTGAATTATTGGCGTGTGTGATGTCTCGGGTGCATGTTTTAACAATATTTTCTCCTCCAGTTGAATCCAAGCTAATGTTTTGACTTATTAAAAACAAAACAAGGATCTATTTTCCTCTGGGTTGCTACAGCCTAGATTAAAATTTCAAGGACATCTTTTTGGACAGGTAAATACAGCTGTCCAAAAAGATCATAGGTAGAGTCTAGATCAGAGAGGTCTGCAACCTTAAACACTCAAAGAGCCATTTGGACCCATTTCCCACAGAAAAGAAAACACCGGGAGCCACAAAACCTCAGTAGGCGTGGTCAACTCGACGTCACTCACTTTCACCAGTCACATGACCTCCCCCTAGCCACGCCTACACAGCCGGTCATTAGGGCAGGATACCGGTTGCTAAAAAACAACAGAAACCACAAAAAACTTTTGAAATCTCTCCCTCCCTCTCTCCTCCCTCTATCTCTCTACGTCTCTCTACCTCTCTCTCCCCTTCTCTCTGTATATCTCTGTCTCTGCCCTGACCGCTCCTCCATCCCCCGCCATCGCCCTTACCTTCTCAGGCTAGGCGAGGAGTGACTGGGAGGGGAGAGTGACGAGCAGGGCCAACCAGTGGTAGGATCATCCAACAGGGAGCCATAGCAGAGGACCCAAAGAGCCGCATGCGGCTCCAGAGCTGCAGGTTGCAGACACCAAGTCTAGATTATTCTAGGCCTCTCAGTTTCTGCCTTTGGATGGTAGAACCCCTACGCTAATTCTCTTTCAATATTTGGAAGGAGTGCAGAGAAGGGCACCAAAGATGCTTAGAGGACCGGATGAGGAATGGTTACAGAAACTGAGTACCGTATTTTCCGGCGTATAAGACGACTGGGCGTATAAGACGACCCTCCTCAGAGCCATTTAAGGCTCGTCAGAGCCTTATGGGCTGGTCGGCCTGGTTACAGGAGAATGAGACCCGGCGAATAAGATGACCCCCGACTTTTGAGAAGATTTTTGTGTGTTAGAAAGTAGTCTTATACGCAGGAAAATACAGTATGTCTAATTTAATGAAAAGGAGGAATAAGTGCAACATAATAACAATCTTCCAATATCTAAGGGGCTGCCCCAAAGAAGAGAGAGTCAAGCTATTCTCCAAAGCACCTGAGGGTAGGACAAGAAGCAATGGGTGGAAACTAATTGAGGAGAGAAGCAACCTAGAACTAAAGAGAAATTCCTAACAGTGAGAACAATTAACCAGTGGAACGACTTCCCTTCAGAATAAATAAATAAATAAATAAATAAACAAATAAACAAATAAACAAATAAACAAATAAACAAATAAACAAATAAACAAATAAACAAATAAACAAATAAACAAATAAACAAATAAACAAATAAACAAATAAACAAATAAACAAATAAACAAATAAACAAACAAATAAGACATAAAAGAGAAGCGAAAGGGACGTGAGCTTCTGCAGGAAGCAAATAGTTCATCTGGCCGATTCAAGATTTGAAACTTATGTTTGTGACTCTGTGCCAAGTTTGGCCTTGCCCATTTGTCTGGAAATTAGCTCTTTGGCAGCGTTCCACGTGAAATAGGTGGGTGTTGATCACCTTCCTCTGAAAAGACTGTTTATCAAGCCTTGCGGACTGTAAATGGAAGTAATTTATAGCCGTACGAATTGAAGAGGTTTGCCGGGACTAAGTTTGTGCTGTTTAATTTCTAAGGAAGCCTCGGTGACAACGCAACCAGATCCGTGTTTCTCAAAGTTACGTTAAGTTTAAGATGTATGGACTTCGGCTCCCAGAATTCCCCAGGCAGAGCTGAAATCCACACATCTTAAATTTGCCAAATATGAGAAACACTGGTCTAGACTATTTCCCCGCAAATATCTGAACCGTGAAGGCAGAAAAATAATAAGCTTAGCAACCCGTTCGTTTGGAGCGCAGCGAAGGATTATCACCCACTGAGCCACATCATAACTCATGGCTTATAAACTTACAACGAAAGGATTCACAGAAGACGCGAGCCCAAAAATCAAATAAACAGCAGGGTGGCTTAGCGTGAGGTATGAACATAACCTATTTCCTGCCAATGGGTTTAACTGCCACCCTGCTATAAAGCCCTGGTGAATTACATCCAATCTGTGTTGAGCTTGTAGTAAAACTTGGCCATCGCGGAGCTAAAATCACTGCAGACCAACCGTTGAATCCAAATTCATTAAAGGACGTCCAGTCGCAGCTGCCCAAATTTTCAATCCATAGAACAGATTCAGCGGGGTTGTTTTAATTAAAAAAAAAACAAAAAACAAGGGTGTGAACAAGAAAAGGAGAATCGGAACTTACCAACTGCGATGCTCCCTGTTTTGGTCTCCAAAGTAATATCACCTGTAACGAAATTGGAAGAGCAGTGAGTATCTTAAAATGTGAGGGTCACTTCGCACAGCGCAATTCCATGGCGGTGCACAAGCAAGAAGCCAAAGGGGGATGGAAACTAGCTATGCATCGAATCGGAGGTTTTAACAGATTAACAGAGTTGGAAGGGACCTTGTTGGTCATCTAGTCTAACCCCCTGTCCAAGCAGGAGCCTCTACACCCGTGATGGTGAACCTATGGCACAGGTGCCACAGATGGCACACGGAGCCATATCTGTGGGCACGCGAGCGTTGCCCTACCTCAGTCCAGCACGCATGTGCGCGCTGGCCAGCTGATTTTCAGGCCTTCTGGGCCCACCGGAAGTCGAGAAATGGGCTGTTTCTGGGCCTCCGGGGGTAGGTAGGGAAGGCTGTTTTCGCCCTCCCCAGGCGCCTAGAAAGCCTCTGGAGCCTGGGGAGGGCAAAAATAATTGGCCTACCGGGCCATCACATGCCAAAAGCAGGAGGGGTCACGCATGCATGCATGGGGGGACCGGGTGCATTGAATTATGGGTGTGGGCACACGAATGTGCAATCCTCCCCACTCTGCCCGCTTTTGGCACGCAAGGGCAAAAAGGTTAGCCATCACTGCTCTACACCATTTATGACAAATCTCTTCTTGAAAGCCTCCAGTGATAAAGCTCCCACAACTTCTGAAGGCAACTTCTGTTCCATCGGTTGATTGCTCTCACTGTCAGAAAATTCCTCCTTATTTCCAGGTTAAGTCTCTCCTTGAGATTCCATCCATTATTCCTTGTCTGGCCTTCAGGTGCTTTGAAAAATAGCTTGACCCCCCCTTCTCTCTGTGACAGCCCCTCAAATATTGGAAGACTGCTATCCTGTCTCCCCTGGTCCTTCTTTTCTCTTCACTAGCCATGCCCAGTTTCTGCAACCGTTCTTCATATGTTTTATCCTCCAGTCCCCTCATCATCCTGGTTGCTCTTTTCTGCACTTTTTCTAGAGTCCCAACATCTTTTTTATAGTGTGGTGACCAAAACTGGATGCAGTACTCTAGGTATGGTCTTACTAAGGCTTTATAGAGTGGTATTAGTACCTCACTTGATCTTGATTGTATCTCTCCGTTAATGCAATTTAGGATTGCATTGGCTTTTTTGGCTGCTGATTCACACTGCTGGCTCATATTTAGTTAGTTGGTTGTCCACTAAGACTCCAAGTTCCCTCTCACAGTTACTTATTCACAGTTCTTATTCGTAGTATTATCAGTTCTTATTCATAGTACAAAGGATCAGGATTGTATGTTAATTGCGGTGCAGAACAGGGGTGAAATCTAAAATTTGTTACTACCGGTTCTCTGGGCATGGTTTGGTGGTGGTGGTGGGTAATGTGACTGGGTGGGTGTGGTCAACTTTTTTTTAAAAAACTTTTAAGAGCATTTTTTCTACAACCTCTTCGGCCGAAGGGGTTGGAGAAAAAAAATGCTTTTACAAGCCTCTGATGATCAGGCAACTCAGCTGGGATTGTCCGAGGCTTTTAAACGCATTTTTTTCTGCAACCCCTTCAGCCGAAGATAAAGCATAAAGGCTGAATTGACTGGCTTGCTGGTAAACAGACAGAATCGGGGAGCTAGCTTGTAATCAAACCACCATTCATAGCCTGGCCTACTACTTTGAGATAGAGCAGGGGTCGGCAATCTGTGGCTTCGAAGCCGCATGCGGCTCTTTGGGCCCTCTGCTGTGGCTTCCTGTCAGGTGATCCCACCACTGACTGGCCCTGCCCCTCGCCCTCCCCTCTCAGTCACTCCTCACCTGGCCTGAGAAGGTAAGGCGGGGGATGGAGAAGCGGCCAGGATAGAGACAGCGAGATACAGAGAGAGGGGGAGAGAGAGAGAGAGAGACATAGAGAGATACAGAGAGAGAGGGAGAGGGAAGGAAGAGAGGGAGGGAGGGAGGGAAGAGAGAGAGACGTCAAAAGAATTTTGTGGTTCCCGGTGTTTTTTAACAACCGGTTCTCTGCCCTAATGACTGGCTGGGTAGGCGTGGCTAGGGGAGTGTCATGTGACTGGTGGAAGTGAGTGACATTGAGTTGGCCACGCCTACCCAGGTTTTGTGGCTCCCAGTGTTTTCTTTTCTGTGGGAAACGGGTCCAAATGGCTCTTTGAGTATTTAAGGTTGCAGACCCCTGAGATACAGCACTGCTTAACTATAACCTACCATTTCTCAATCGCAACTTGGAAAGTGGTAGGAGATGTTAGGAGGTATAATTCAGCAACTTCCAGGTTGTTTTTCGCCCAGCTAAAATATTTTTCAGAATACCAAACACATAAATGTATTTTAAGGGCATCATAACCTTTTTGCACAGACTAGTTTATTAGCATTAATTCAAATGCTGCTTCTATTCTTATTTTTGTTTTATACACAGCAGCTCCTCATTTCGATTCTTCGCCGCATTGGGATGGCTCCCAAGCGCTAGCAAATTTTTGTAATTCATTTATTTCTTGGATTCCTACTCTTCCTCAGGCATGATGCTCAAACCGGTTAAAAATAATTAACAGGAACAAAATAAATTGAAAACACACATTGTACCACCACAAATATTGCAAATAAAGCAATTATATAATAACAACCTAATATTTCAGTGGCTCAATTTGAAAAGGATTGCTTCCTTCTTGTCAAGCAGTAATATCCATTGTCACTTTGAGTTTGTAACTTCAAGAAAACATACCATGTTTTAGAATCAACCAAGTCCGGCAAAATTAAATCAAGTGCAGAAAATTCAAGACGTCCCTTGGAAGAGGAACTTTTATAAAAATGGTGCAGCCCAGTAACTATTCCACCAAAAACAGGATATACAGTAATAAATTCCATCATTTTCATGCTGTCTTCAATGGAAACACATATTATCTTATATTATCTGATTTGCCACTACGGCTCACATCCAGCAAATGCAACGTTGGGGCAATAGTCATGAAGCATTGACAGAAGCAATTTGATTCATTTCTATTTTCTGTTCCCCATGAACAATAATTGGAAACATTTTCCTGCACGTCGACATTGTACTGCTTAAAAATGAAGATATAGTAGAAGTCAAAGCTATTTTTCTCTATGGAAGCCTGCATCCTCAAACATCTCTCGTTCTTAAGAAAGCCGTTTATTTATAGTTTTCTTTTTTCTATTCTGCCCAGTCTGAGGAATCTAAACCATAGGTAGTCCTCCATATCCGGCCACAATGGAGCCCACCATTTATGTTGTTAAGTGAGTTTTACAACTCTTCTTGCCACAGTTGTCAAGCGAATCACTGCCCTTGTTTAAATTGGTAACAAGGAAATCTGGCTTTCCCCATTTTTATTTTTTATTTTTTTTAAAAAAATGATTTATATGCCGCCCTTCTCCGGAGACTCAGGGCAGCTTACAATGCGTTAAATATACAAAAGTATAATAAATATACTTGTGTATATTTATACAAAATCAGCTTATTGCCCCCACAAACTGGATCCTCAATTTACCTACCTTAGAAAGGATGGAAGGCTGAGTCAACCTTGAGCCTGGTGAGATTCGAACTTACAGTAATTGCAGACAAGCTGGAGTTAATCACAATGCATTAGTCTGCCGAGCTATCCAGGCTCTTTGACTTTGCTTTGTCAGAAGGTCGCAAAAGGGGGATGTCACATGACCCCGGGACGTTACAACTGTCATAAGTATGAATCAGTTGCCAAGCACCCGAATTTTGACCACATGACTATGGAGATGCTGCAACGGTCGTAAGTGTGAAAACATCCTAATTCATTTTTTTCCAGAGCTGTTGTAAGTTTGAATGCAGTAGTGGGTTCCACTCACTGGATTCGGAACCGTGCATGTGCAAAGCATCTGTGTTGACATCTGGGCAGATGGGTGGAGTCTCTTCACCACTGTTTGAATGGTCACTGAATGAGGTTGAGTTAATAAACTTTCTTAACAGCCTACAAGAATTCTAAGATAAGGTAATCACAGTCTTACCAGGGTTGGCAGAAAGGCCAGAAGCAATTTTGCAGAGAATCCAGACGCGAAGGAGAGTGAACTAAAGTTGTTCCCTACAGCTTGCTTCAGTCAGTGTTCCTCCTTAAATAGGCTAAGGGAGTGGCCAATTAGCCCCAAGCCTTACCCTTGAGGAGACCTCCTCCTGAGGAGCCACTCCTGCCTTTTAGCAGCTCTGTGCGCCTGTGCGTCGAGAAGAGGCTCCTCCTCTTCGTCCTCTTCACTTAAAGGAGCTTCTGGAGGTTTTGAAGGCCCTGGCTGAATCTCCGCCTCTGGCACCACATCTTCTCCAGCCTCCTCACTTTGCACAGGCTGCTGGCGCAGCACCACACCAGTCTCCTCATTGCTGGAATCAGCTACAATCTGCACAGGCCGCTGACGGGCCACAACATCCTCACAGTTAGGACTGTTGCAGCACCCTGCCTGATCACATGATCAAAATTTCAGACGCTTGGCAACTGAAGCAGTTCACATTTACAACGGTTGCCGGGTCACACGATCTGTTTTGCCGACCTTCTGGCAAGCAAAGTCCACGGGGAATCCAGATTGATTTAAGAACCATGTTACTAATTTAACAAATGCAAGGATTAGAGAGATATTTTTGGAAATGAAGGAAGAATGTAAACAATTTGGAGTGATTGTAATAGAGAAGAAGCACAAGGCGTAAAGTGATGTTCTTTAAAAATAAAACTGAACAGGATAAAAAAGGATGGAAGGAAAATAATACGGCAGAAGATGAAATAAGTAGAGATGGAGAAAAAATGATAAATTTGGGATAAAGGATGTATAAAAGAGATAAATATTGGAAAAAAAGGGGAACATTAAGATATAGTATAATGATGATTTGGATTATATATAAGACATGTGAGATGTGAGCTGGTCAGTGTTCTGTTCATAAAATATATATGATGAAAAGAAAACTTTTAAAATAAAACTTGTCTAAAATAACCCCCCCAAAACCCCATAAATGCAATAATTCACTTAACCATCAGGTGCTAGTCACCATCTTCAAAGCGCTCCATGGCTTAGGACCGGGATATTTACAGGACCGCCTTCTGCCAATGAATATCTCCCACCGCCCGATACGCTCTCACAGAGAGGGCCTCCTCAGGGTGCCGTCAGCCAGACAATGCCAGCGGGCGACCCCCGGGGAGGGGGAGAGCATTCTCTGTGGGAGCTCCAGCCCTATGGAATGAACTACCCCCGGATATAAGAAAGATTCCTGACCTTCGTGCCTTCCGACGAGCCCTGAAGACTCTGTTGTTTATCAAGCCGGTCTGACTACAGGGTTTTAAATTTTTAAAAGGGTTTTTAGTAGGGGTTTTAAACTTTATGGCCAAATAGTTTAATTATTTTATTAGTTTTAATTTTTATACGTGATTGTTTTAATATGGCTGTAAACCGCCCTGAGTCCCAGTCGGGAGAAGGGCGGTATATAAATGCAATAAAACCTAAACCTAAACCTAAACTTAACCACGTCAAGAAAGGTCAAAAAGACAGTCAAACTCAGTTAACACATGTTTTCACTTAGCAATGTAAATTTTGGGCTCCATTGTGGCCGTAACTCGAGGACTACCTATATTCCTAATGGACAGATTCCTAATCAACTTCAAGCAAGGTTGATCCAAATGGGGCAGCTCATTTTTTTAACAGAAAGGACATGTGCTTGTCATCTTTAAGCCACATTTCAAGGAATAAGTTCCACTGAAGTCACGGAAAATCTTTCCACCGGAAAACATTTATGACGGAACTGTTGATCTCAAGCAGAAAGATCTTCGCTGCTCCAGATGAGCAGGGGGGTTCAAAATGGAGTGGTTTCCAGCCGTGATTTTGCAGAAGGAATAAAAATCCACTGATTGAAAGCTCCAAAAGATGGATTCGAAACGAAGAAATTAAGCAAGCTTTCCAACAACTTTTCCAAACGTGAACACACCAGCTGTCATAATTGACTCCATATTAATACATCTCAGAGAGGTTTTCCCTTGGTAGACAGTTAGTCCTCAACGTACGACAAAAATGGATCCCCTGATAATAAGCCCAATCGGGCTTTTGAGTGCATGGCAATAAGGCCAAGCGCTTATTTCAGGGATCAAAAATATATAAGACAGGGTCTTATAGGTACCCATGTTTTCCCCAAAATAAGAGTGGGTCTTATATTAATTTTTGCTCCAAAAGATGCATTATGGTTTATTTTTTGGCAGCTCCTACCCTCTGGAACGATCTTCCTCCAGAGTTAAGAACAATTTCCGACCTCCCGACTTTTTGGCGGGCTTTAAAAACATACTTTTTTCAGCTTGCCGGCTTAGCCTGATTCCTGATAAATATTTTAGTATTTTTAGAGTTCACTATCTATTTTTAAATTAATCTGTTTTAATTATTGGCTAATTTATATTTGTTCTTTTTATGAAATTTTAACTTTTGTGTATTTGCTTTTTATTTGGCTGTTCACCGCCCTGAGTCCGCAAGGAGAAGGGCGGTATATAAATCTAAATAAATAAATAAAAATAAATAAATAAATACATTTTCTGGTTAGGTCTTATTTTGGGGGAAATACAGTACTAAACGCCTCCATCTGCTAATGATCTTAACTGGGGCTAATTTTTGGAGTAGAGCTTATATTTTCGGGGAACCACGGTATAAGTCAAAGACTTACCGTATTTTTAGGCGTATAAGACGCACCGGAGTATAAAATGCACCTACCTTTTTTGGTGAGGAAAAGAAGAAAAAGAAATCTTCCTCTGAGCAATTTTGCCTCCTTGCAGCAAACAGCCTGCTTTACTTTCAGTTTCGTTTTCAGCATAGCTTGATTAGCCCAAGGGAAAAAAAAAATCTGCTCTCAGCAATTTACCTCCTTGCAGCAAGCAGCAGAGGCCCCGCAAAACAGCTGAGAGCAAATCAGCTGAGAGTCCGGAGGCTGATCCAATCAACTTGTGCTAGTTAGGCTGTGCTGAAGCTGAAAGGAGCTGTTTTTTTCTTGCTGTTTGCTTGCAAGGAGGTAACTGCTGCGAGGCAGAGGCCAAAGGGTGGGGGCCAGTGGGTGGGTGGGGCTACATTCGGTGTATAAGATGCACCTAAATTTTCACCCTCTTTTAGGGGGAAAAAGGTGTGTCTTATACTCCGGAAAATACGGTATATCATTTTAATTTCCCATGGAAGTCAGCATAGCCTTCTACATGTATGCTCAAGAATAAAGCATATTCAGTTAGTCTCAAACATGTGGGACATGTATCTCAGCCTGATATTTCTAGAACATTATGTAGCAACACCCAGGCAGAATAATGGCATCAGTGTTCAAATTATCTTCTTTAAACTGGCTATGACACTTAAGCTTTTTGCTATATCCTGCCACAAAATGATGTGTTTTTACAGGGAGAGTGTGGAAACAGAAAACTTTATGTTTGCCTGAAAGTATCCAAAACAGCCTTTTATGACAGCCAAATTTATATTCAAACTCAGCTGTCTACATTAAAAACCTATCGATCAAAAAAAAAAAAAATTTGAACGAGACCCAGTAAACCAACCTCACGGTTCAGCATGGCTATTCCTCAGAATTTAATTTAAAAACATCAAGTTTTATTTATTTACTCAAGCCTATGTGGCTTGCCCAGTCTTTTTGGCTCTTTTCAAACCATTGGCCTATAACAGCCCAAAGTTTGAGCCAATCTCCAGTTCATTAGAAAAGAAAATGTAATGGTTTTCAATACCAAGTTGGGTGGGGAGAGAAGAAACACACACAGAAAAAAGAAAGAACAACCCCTCCCCCCCAAAAATAGAAGAGCTAAAAAAAAAAGGGATCATTGCAATGCTAAAATTCCAACGACTGATGGATAATCTTATTGCTGAGTACTAACTTCTGCTCTGAATTATTGTGACAGAGTTCTCCAACCCACACACGCACACAAAAATCCACAAACCAGGAATCTGGATGAATTACAACTAGAAGGCCTGCGCCCCCCCACATCCTAACCACCAGTAGAAAAATAAAATACAGGATATTCAATCATTCAGCGCCTTTCAAATGCTAGGTGGGAATCCCCAGACTCAGGACACAGGGCAATCCACAAACAGTAGGAGAGAGGTTGGCAGTAGAACGACTCAATTTTTCTGTCTCTCAACCAGCCCAAACTTCCAGAAAGCATCTCCCACCAAATCAGAAGGTCTCACAGAACATCCCAGTCATCATTTCGACCAAGGATAATGAAGCTACTGTTCTCTGTAATGTTTGAGATCCAATTCTTCTGTCTCAAAGGGGCTTTTTCAAGAGGCAACTGGACTTTTCTTGGTTTTTCCTAGAAGATACTTAGCTTCTCACCCAAGAAGCTTCTTCAGATTTTCAAGAGGCAACTAGACTTTTCTTGGTTTTTCCTTGAAGATACTTAGCTTCTCACCCAAGAAGTTTCTTCAGATTTTCAAGAGGCAACTGGACTTTCTTGGTTTTTCCCTGAAGATGTTTTGCTTCTCATCCAAGAAGTTTCTTCAGTTCTCATCCAAGAAGCTTCCAGCTCATCCAAGTTCCAGAACTGAAGAAGCTTCTTGGATGAGAGGCAAAACGTCTTCAAGGAAAAACCAAGGAAGTCCAGTGGCTTCTTGAGAAAGCACATTTGGGACAACCACGACTTGGAGGACTGAGAATCTCCAAAGACATCCAACTCTTTTATATAATAGTGTTCATTTCCTTGCCAAACTGACAATCTTTGATCTTTGGGAAAGGGTGCATGAGAAGCACATTGTTTACGTTGGCAAAATGTTGCTGCTCGTTACCACAATGGTCCTTCAGAAGTAGCATTCACACATAGCCTTACTAAGGCTGTGGAAAAAGGATCGATCTTGAAGTTCCTAGCTCGCGTCTGGGAACGACCTGTGGCAGTGATGGCTAAGCTTTTTGCCATCGCGTGCCAAAAGCATAGGAGCGTGAGGTGGTGGTAGTCATGCGCACACATGCCCACATCCATAATTCAATGCACTCCCGCCCGACCCCTTTGCGCATGCGCGCGCGACCCCCACACTTTCCCCCCACTTTTGGCACGCGATGGCAAAAAGATTACTGGTGGGCCCAGTAGGCCCGTTTTTCACCCTCCCCAGGCTCCAGAGGCTTTCTTGGAGCCTGAGGAGGGTGAAAACTGCCTCCCCGCCGAGGCCCTCCGGAAGCTGAAAACAGCCCATTTCCCGACTTCCGTTGGGCCCAGAAGGCCCGAAAATCAGCTGGCCGATGTGCTGCTGGAGCTGAGCTAGGGCAACATTTGCGTGCCCACAGATACGGCGTGCCATAGGTTCGCCATCACGGATCTATGGCATAAGAAGCCATCTTGGTCTAGTGGCTAAGGCACTAGGCTAGAATGCGGGAGACCATGAGTTCAAGTTCTGCCTTAGTCATGAAAACCAGCTAGGTAACTTTGGGCCAGTCACTCTCCCTCAGCCGAACCTACCTCACAAGGCTATTTTTGTGAGGAAAATAGGATGGGGAAGGTGTGTTTGATATGTTTGCCATCTTGGTCTAGTAGCTAAGGCACCAGGCTAGAAAGTGGGAGATCATGAGTTCAAGTCCCGCCTTAGCCATGAAAGCCAGCTAGGTGACTTTGGGCCAGTCACTCTCCCTCAGCCGAACCTACCTCACAAGGCTATTTTTGTGAGGAAAATAGGATGGGGAAGGTGGGTTGGATATGTTTGCCGCCTTGAGTTATTTGTAAAAATAATAAAGGTGGGATATAACGAAACAAACAGTGTTTGTAGTCTAGACTACAATGTTGGTATACTTTAACAGTCTCCCATCGAATGCTAATAAGACATGACCCTTATCAGCTAGATACTATCACCAGATGTTAACTGGGGGATTCTGGGAAATGAAATCCACACACTTTAAAGTAATCAAGGTTGAGAAACACTGTTCTACTCTAAGAAACAGCTTTCCCTTGATATATGGAGAAGTCTTATCAACCAGGCCTTCTGGAAGACTATTAATCTCTGATTCTTCCCTGTGGTGGTGGATCAGGATGGGAGCCCAGCATCCTTTAGCTTTCCAAGTGGGTACTATCATGGTGCCAACCTGGATCACATGAAGTGTTAATACCACTTTATAATGCCTTGGTAAGGCCACACTTGGAATACTGCATTCAGTTTTGGTCGCCACGATGTAAAAAAGATGTGGAGACTCTAGAAAGAGTGCAGAGAAGAGCAACAAAGATGATGAGGGGACTGGAAGCGAAAACATATGAAGAACAGTTGCAAGAACTGGGTATGTCTAGTTTAATGAGAAGAAGGACTAGGGGAGACATGATAGCAGTCTTCAAATATCTCAGGGGCTGCCACAAAAAAGAGGGAGTCAAGCTATTCTCCAAAGCACCTGACGGTAGAACACGAAGCAATGGGTGGAAACTGATCAAGGAGAGAAGCAATGTAGAACTAAGGAGAAATTTCCTGACAGAGAGAACAATGAATCAGTGGAACAACTTGCCTCCAGAAGTTGTGAAAGCTCCAACATTGGAAGTTTTTAAGATGTTGGATAACCATTGGTCTGAAGTGGTGTAGGGTTTCCTGCCTAAGCAGGGGGTTGGACTAGAAGACCTCCAAGGTCCCTTCCAGCTCTGTTATTCTGTATTTTTCTAATTTGCATGTTTTTTAGCCACTTAGGATTGTTTTATATAACATAGGTAGTAATATAATTTGTTTTCCAATAAAATAAATGAATTTTATTTCTGGGCAAATTGTACGTAACGGCTGCAGCTTTTGGTAAACGGCACCTGGGTTTTACCTCATGTCAGGATACTTCTCAGAGAACATAACCTTAGGAAAAAGGTTCTATTTTGTTCGTTAATAGAAACGCGTTATCTTCAAAATCTGGCTCGACTTGTAAGCTTCCCAAGGCACTTAAGAAATTGCTGTGCTATATTCAGCTTCATAAACACAGGCGGGCACTAAACCGGGTACGAAAAAGAATACTTTTCCTTAAAAAGGCATTTGTTAGAGAAATGTTGCCCCAATAAAGTCGCTTTGCCCTCTTACCGTGGACATTCCCCAGTAAGATGTCGCCAGCCGCTGAGGTCAGAAACGAGGAGTCGGCGTACAAATATTTAGCTTTGAGCAAACCATTTTCACTTGTAACGTTAATGGATGATCCTTGGAGCTTTTCTACGTTCACGCTCTATTGCAAGAAAAAACAACAACATTGTGTTAAATATTCTGACTCGCCAGTTTGGTCTAGTGTAGGGGTGTCAACTCGATTTCATTGAGGGCCGCATCAGGGTTGTGTTTGACCTTGGAGGCAGGGTGGGCGTGGCCAGGGTGGGCGTGGCCAGCTTGACGTCACTCGTGTCGGGGAAGCCTGTGGGCTGAGTGCTCTGCCAGAGAAAACGGGGTCCTGAGCTCTGTTTCCAGCCGCAACAGCCTCCTGCAGCCCTCTGCCAGTGAAAAAGGAGGCCCCACCAATCACTGTTTTTGCTGGCAGAGGGCTGCAGGAGGCTGTCGTGGCTGAAAACGGAGCTCATGAGGGCTGCACATGGCCCTCCTGAGTTCTGTTTTCACTGGCAAAGGCATCGCGAGCCGGACCTTTGCTGTTGACAGGGCAGCTCTGTGGGCCAGATCTAAGTACCCTGGGGGTCGAATCCAGTCCACGGGCCTTGAATTTTTTTTTTTAAATTAGATTTATATGCCGCCCTTCTCTGGAGACTCAGGGCGGCTTACAATGCATTAAGCAATAGCCTTCATACTTTTGTATATTTTATACAAAGTCAGCTTATTGCCCCCACAAACTGGGTCCTCACACCACACTGACTTGTACCCTAAGATGTCAAACCATGTAGTATTTATTTATTATTTCAATTTATAAACCGCCCTTCTCCTTGCGGACTTAGGGTGGTGAACAGCCAAAATAAAACATGGTATACAAAAGTTAAAAACAATTAAAAATTATTAAATATTATTCGGCCAATAATTAAAACAACCCAATTTCAAATCAATTTCAAATTTAAAACAGAGGATGGGATCAAGCTAGCCCAGCTAGATGGAATAAATGGGTTTTAAGGGCCCGACGAAAGGTCCGGAGATCTGGAATCCTGTAGTACTACTATCCTCCTCCTTATCTTTCTTATTACCTATTCCTTTAGCATTTTATGACTATCACTTTGTTGTTGGTATCTTACGACTTATGTGGATTGCTTTTATTTAGTATCCTTTGACGATCGCTGAGTGTTGTATCTTATGATTTATGATGATTGTATTTTATGACTATGATCATGATTTAACATTTGTTGCTTGTATGTACGCTGAGAGCTTCTGTCACCGGAGACAAATTCCTTGTGTGTCCAATCACTCTTGGCCAACAAAGAATTGTATTGTATTGTGTATTGTGTATTGTGTATTGTGTATTGTGTATTGTGTATTGTGTATTGTGTATTGTATTGTATTGTATTCCATTCCATTCCATTCCATTCCATTCCATTCCATATTTTTCTATTCTATTCTATTCCATTCCATTCCATATTTTCTCTATTCTATTCTATTCTATTCTATTCTATTCTATTCTATTCTATTCTATTCTATTCTATTCTATTCTATTCTATTCTATTCCATTCCATTCCATTCCATTCCATTCCATTCCATTCCATTTTCCTGCTTTTGGCGTGAAACTTGCTGAGTGACTTTGGGCCAGTCCAGTTGTGGGATTCAGTCAGTTCGAACCACTTCGGGAGAACCGGTTGTTAACTTTCTGAGCAGTCTGGTGAACTGGTTGTTGGAAGAAATCATTAGGGCAGAAAACCGGTTGTTAAATTACTTGAATCCTACCACTGGACCCGTCCCTCTCCCTCTCAGCCCATCCCACCTCACAGGGTTGTTGTTGTGGGAAAACAGGACAAGGGAGGTGCGTTGGATATGTTCGCCACCTTGAGTTGTTTGTAAAACTAATAAAGGCAGGATACAATTTAACGGTCAATAAATAAGCAACATTTGCTATAACTGTATATTATCTTATAAAGCTCAGCTCCCAGGTTAAGTACGCTATGCGTTTCTCAACAAACTAAGATGGGAGTCAGATTCCCAGATATCTAGAAATAACACCAAAGTTGCAGAAACCAGAGAATGCTCAGAAAACTTGAGGAATTGCTAGAAGATGCTACAAATTAATGAAGAAATTAGTGCAATCTAAGGTAGCCGGAAGTGGACGTGGTGGCTCAGTGGCTAAGACGCTGAGCTTGTCGATAGAAAGATTGGCAGTTCAGCGGTTCGAATCCCTAGCGCAGCGTAACGGGGTGAGCTCCCGTTCCTTGTCCCAGCTTCTGCCAACCTAGAAGTTCGAAAGCATGTAAAAAATGCAAGTAGAAAAATAGGGACCACCTTTGGTGGGAAGGCAACAGCGTTCCATGCGCCTTTAGCGTTGAGTCATGCCGGCCACATGACCGCGGAGACGTCTTCGGACAGTGCTGGCTCTTCGGCTTTGAAACGGAGATGAGCACCGCCCCCTAGAGTCCGGAACGACTAGCACATATGTGCGAGGGAAATCTTTACCTTCAAGGGAAGAAGGGAGGCATGGAGTTCAGAAGTAACTTCAAAAGCTAAGTAAGAACTTCTTGGATCAAAGGTCCCATGCCTGATCTAGCTGTATTCCTCCTCAAAAGATTGAAATTATAAACGAGGAAGCAAAAATGAAGAACGAAGGTACGAGTAATTTCTCCACAGGAGCTATTTTTGTCTCTACAAAGAAGGAATCTGGTAGGTAATTTAGAAAGAATTGATATCAATAACCCAGCTATTAAAGTAGAAGAAGTAGAAGACCTCTGAGGGCCTTTTCAACCCTATCATTCTATCTTCTGCAATGAGATTTCTGGTTCCAGGCCATTTTGTTGACTTTCCTCCCTATGCTTCAATTTAGGCAAGGGTCCAACTTCTGATCTGCTTAGAATCCACTTCCTGGCTGGTTTACCTGTCCTGCAGAGGAAAGATTAAAGCTAAGAAACGATCTGGCATTTGATCTTGGCTTCTCCCTGGACACCTTGGGGGAAAAAAAATCCTTCGGTTGGAACTGCTGGTAAGTTTGCTTTGGCTCCAGCCTAGGAGTCTATGTTCTGCCAAGGTGCCAATCTCATAAATATATAAAATGCCTGAATGCCTGTTGAATTATGCTAACCGTGGAAAAGCAAAGGAACCAGGAATGTATCAAGGAGAAGCATGGAATCGTTTTGGACTGGTACATATATAAAATATATATTTCTGATGAGAAGCTGTTTAGTTCAGTTTCCTTTATTGTCACTGCACCTCGTACAACGAAATTAAATGCCATCTTCAGTGTACATTACACCTACATTATAGATGTCAGTGCTTCAAGCTGCTGACATAAGGAGAAGAGAGAGGGCATCTGGCAAGAGGACGTTTGACTTTTCACCTACTTATTTTCCCTGGAGATGATATCCCCTAGGAGATGGGATGGGAGGGGGGAAATTCCTTTGAGCTGGAGCAGTAGATTAGGGGCAGAGTGACGTGGAGGATGGCCAATGAGTGCAGAGGAGTGGGGAAAGGAAAGGGAGGGTTTTGGGTCAGGAAGTCAGTGTTGGCTACGACGGAGTCGGGTATGAGTTGTTGTGCTTAATAAATGAGAGATTTTATCGAAGACTTTTTGTTGAAATGCAATTTATTTGAGACGACATCGAAACCTGACAATATACACACATTCTTCACATTATGTACAATTGAATTGATAAATATTGCATTAATATTGCATTATACAATAGAATTCAATATAGTTACTGCCCTGGGATAGAAGCTGTTTTTCAGCCTATTTGTCCTTGCTTTTATTATCCTGTACCGTCTGCCAGATGGTAACAGTTCAAAAAAAAAAAAAAAAGGATACCCAGAACGAGCTGGATCTTTAAGAATGTTTTGAACTTTCTTAAGGCAGCGGGAGCTATAAAGCTCTTCCAAAGAGGGGAGAGGGCAACCAATGATCCTCTGGGCAATGGCGTTGACCCTCTGGAGTGTTGTCCTATCTGCCACTGTGCAATCGGCAAACCATACACAGGTGCAGTAAGTTAAAATAGTCTCTATGGTGCAGCGGTAGAAGCTCACCAGCAGTTTTTCATTTAGCTGTTGTTTCCTGACAAGACTCAGGTAGTATAATCTCTGCTGGGCCTTTTGACCAGTGCTGCAATGTGAGCGCCCCAGGTCAGGTCCTGTGGGCTCTGTGTCGAAGACAGAGATGGGGCCAGGGCCATCTGGGAGTGATGTGCGGACTCTGGAGCCTCCAGAGACTGACAGCAGAGAGGCAGAGGAACAGGAGGAGCCTGTTCCTAGTGCACACATGAGAAGAGCTGCCAGAAGGCAAGAGCAGCTAAAGCAAAAAGGACGACTCAGGAGTAAGGCCAGGAGATGATTGGCCCCTCCCATAAGGCTTAAAAGACCAGCAATGGTTCTTGGGCTCTTCGTCGGAAAACAACATTGATAGATTTGTTTCTTGTCTTGCTGCATTTATTTCTTGTCGGCATCTTCTGCTTCTGAACTTTTGGCAAGAAAAGCCTTTGGCAGGTTGCCTAATTAGACCAAGGTTGGTGATAAGGCTGAGGAATTGTGTTAGGAAGAATTTGTTTTGAATTAGTTTGGACTACGCTGAGAATGAGTTAATTCTCCGCTGTTAATAATGTCTGTTTGTTTCGAACTGATACCTACTTGGGCCTGGGTCACAACACTTGGTCTTATTGGTGTTAAGGAACAAATTTTTGTCTCCGCACCATGAGTGTGTGATGCTTGGTGAAGAATATAAGTATAGGTAGACTTCGACGTACAACAGTTCATGTTGCGGCCCGCCAGCGGCCAGCAGAGCTAGTAGCAGATTCAGACAGTGAGGAGGTTGGGGAGGAACGTGGGCCAGTCCTGGAGTCTGGGGAAGGCTCGGATGAGGGCTCTGAGTTGGAGGCAGAGAGGGAGCTGAGGCCCTCTGGTAATTCTTTGCTGCCTCCGGAGTCTCCGGAGTCTGAGATCAGCGAGGCAGAAGAACAGCGTAAACCTGTTCCCAGTGTGCTCATACGCAGAGCTGCCAGGAGACAGGAACAATTAAGGAAACAGGGTCAACCTGGGAGTAAGGCTTGAAGATGATTGGCCCCTCCCATAAGACATAAAAGAGAAGTGAACGGGACGTGAGCTTTTGCAGGAAGTAATTAGTTCATCTGGCCGATTGAAGATTTGAAAGTTCTGTTTGTGACTCTGTGCCAAGTTTGGTCTTGCCCTGTGTCTGGAAATTAGCTCTCTGGCAGCGTTCCATGTGAGATAGGTGGGTGTTGATCACCTTCCTCTGAAAGACTGTTTATCAAGCCTTGCGGACTGTAAATGAAAGTAATTTATAGCCGTACGAATTGAAGAGGTTTGCCGAGACTAAGTTTGTGCTGTTTAATTTCTAAGGAAGCCTAGGTCAGAACAGTTCATTTAGTGACCGTACAAAGGTACAATGAAAAATGTGACTTATGACCGTTTTTCACATCTACGACCGTGGCAGCCTCCCCATGATCGCGTGATCAAGTCAGAGGCTTGGCAACGGGTTCATACTTACGACCGTTGCTGTGTCCCACGGACAGGTGATCAACTTTTGTCACCAACGACCGGGTGACTAACTTATCAACTGCAGTGATTCATTTAACAACTTGTGGCAAGAAAGGTCGTAAAAAAATGGGGAAGCCAGTTTGGAACTTAATGGCTTCATTATTCACTAAACAACTGAAGCAGTTCGTTTAACAAGTGACAAAAAGCGTATACAATGGGGACAAATGTCTCCCTTAACAACAGAAATTTTGGCCTCCCTTGCGGTCGTAAGTCGAGGACTATCTGTATTTAGCTTCTTAAAACCAACAAGGTCACGGTAGCACTGCCACCTGCTAAAACAGGCGGGCCAAATCCTACAACAATTAAATCAAAAGTTGTCCAACTAATTCGATTTACAACACCCGAGAGCGATCGCAAACAAGGAGTCTAATATATACTTAGATTCTTGTAAACTCTTACTACATGCTGCTTCATTCCAAAGCGATCCAGGCCGCAATCGAATATTCAATATGCTTTTAATTTTCCAAATCTGATTGTTTTATGGGCAGCCTCTGACTGATTTACAGTCATCTAACATCTGCGCTGACATGTAAAACATCTTTGTCTTTTTTTTTATGACAATTTTGTTCCACCAGTTATAGACATCATTATGTAGTTAAGTTGGACCATAAGGAAGGCTGAGCGCCAAAGAATGGAGGCCTTTGAACGATGGTGCTGGAGAAGACTCCTCCAAGTCCCTTAGACTGCAAAGAGATCCAGCCGGTCAGTCCTAGAGGAGATCAACCCTGACTACTCTTTAGAAGGCCAGATCCTGGAGATGAAACTCAAATGCTTTGGCCACCTAATGAGAAGAAAGGACTCCCTGGAGAAGAGTCTAATGCTAGGAACGATTGAGGGCAAAAGAAGAAATGAACGACAGAGAACGAGGTGGCTGGATGGAGTCACTGAAGCAGTCGGCATGAACTTAAGTGGACTCCAGAGGATGGTAGAGGCCAGGAAGTCCTGGAGGAACATTGTCCATGGGATCGCGATGGGTCGGACACGACTTCGCAACTAACAACAACAACAACAATGTAGTAGTTGTTGTTGTTGGGCGTTTCTAGGATAAACGAAAGCACGATGAAGGTTTAAACCTTTAAAATGGGGGGAGGGGGAAGATATTTCTGCTGATTGGTTAGGGACACATTACATATTTTATAGAATACTTCATTCCTAGACGCATTGTTAGGCGAGATCCTGGCATTAATTTGATTCATGTGTTTCTATGATAACAACAACGAATCAATAATGGGGTACAGCAGGGGTGAAATCCACTTACCTTCACTACTGGTTCGCAAATGGGAGCATGCACAGAGCGTCAAAAACGGGACATGATGACATCAGGGCGGGTGGGTGGAGCCCGGCACTGCCGCTACCGGTTTGCCCGAACCGGATAGAGACCATACCCATTCCACCAAGAGAATTTAGCCGCAGGTTACGACCTTTCTTGCCACAGCTGTTAAGTGAATCACTACAGTTGTCAAATTAGTAACCCGGTTGTTAAGTGAATCTGGCTTCCCCATTGGCTTTGCTTGTCACAAGGTCGCAAAAGGGGGAATCACCTGATCCCGGGATACTGCAACCGTCGTAAGTGTGAGTTCAGTTGCCGAGCGTCCGAATTTTGATCATGTGACCACGGGTCGTGCCGTGGTCGTAAGCGTGCAAAATGGCGATAAGTCACTTTTTTCGGTCCTGTTGTAACTCCGAATGGTCACTAAGTAACTGTTGTAAGTACGACCTTTACTTGCTTATGTTTTTGCACGTATGAGAAGAAAATATGATTGATGAGAAAAAATCGGTCATGGGAAATATCGCTAATGGATATTTTCTTTGCTGGCAAGTGTAAGAATGGCTGGTACTAGAACAGTGACGGCTAACCTTTTTACCATCGTGTGCCAGGAAATGGGGAGGGGCGGGGGAGGTTCACGTGCACGCATGCCCACACCCATAATTCTATGCGCTCCACCCTGCGCATGCGTGCGCAAACCCCCTCCCCCCCCCACTCCTGGCACGCGATGGCGCGATAGGCCCGTTTTTCTTTCTCACCTGGCTCCAGATCCTCTCTATGCATCTGGGGAGGGTGAAAACAGCCTTCCCCACTCCCTCGGAGGCTCTCCGGAGGCCTGAATGGGCCCATTTCCCAACTCCCGGTAGGACAGGAAGTGACATTTTTGCTGTCCCCAGCCTCCAGAGACTCCGAGAGACTCCGTTTTACCACCTCCAAGGTGGTGGGGAAGGCTGTTTTCACCCTCCCCAGATGCATAGAGAGGATCTGGTCCGGTGAGAAAGAAAAAAGGGCTTTCCCCATTCCCCCACAGGCCCTCTAGAGGCAGGAACCAGCCTGTTTTCCTACTTCTGGTGGGCCCAGAGGCCCGAAAATCAGTTGGCTGGCGCGCGCATGCACGCATGTGCCAGAGCTGAGCTGGCGTGCCCACTGATATGGCTACGCGTGCCACCTGTGGCACACGTGCCATTGGTTCGCCATCATGGTACTAAATCTGCCTGACGACTTCAACTTGTATATAGGTAATCTTTGACTTACATTAGTTCGTTTAGTGACCGTTCAAAGTTACGACGGGACTGAAAAAAGTGACTTTTGACTGTTGAACTACGCAAACAAGGGTTTATTTTCCTGTGATCAGTATTCCTTGACCAATTGAAAAGATCCCTATTTTCTGTTTCTAAAATATTTGCAAACAGGTTTTTTAAAATGTTCATTGAACCCTCAGAAATATATATTCAAAGCAGTGAAGTATTGATTGAGGCATCTTCAGCATATCCTGGTCCCATTATTTTTCATTGTTATTGCTGAGTCAACAAATGTGACGTGTTCGATAGGTAGTCCTCGACTTGCAACAGTTCATTTAGTGACCGTCACTGAAAAAAGTGATTTATGACCATTTTTCACACTTATGTGATTAAGATTCGGACGCTTGGCAACGGGCTCATATTTACGACGGTTGCACTGTCCCCGGGTCACGTGATCCCCATTTGTGACCCTCTGACGAGCAAAGTCAACGGAGAAGCCAAATTCACTTAACAACCGTGTTACTAAGTTCACCACTACAGTGATTCACTTAACAACTCTGTCAAGAAAGGTCGTTAAACTCCCTTGACAACTCGCTCAGCGAGAGAAATTTGGGGCTCAATTAGGGTCGTAAATCGAGGATTACCTACACTTGATGCATTTAAAACGAAAGGATATTTTTGCACGATCACTGAATTCATCAGGAACTTTCTCTCATTATCCCCTCATTATCTTTTGATTTTTCAGGAATCCGCTGGAGAAACTGAAGGCAGAACCATAGAATAGAATAACATGAAATTCTATGGTTAGAATAACATAATAGAATATGTTGATAGTTCCTAAGTAATGTTTCTATTCTAATGTTTCTATTCTGAAAACACGCTTCCAAAGAATTGTGTAAGAACTGCGGTTATCCATAGGAGGAAAAAAACCAAGAAAATTCCAGTTTGAGAAGAACAGAATAAAATAAAAGAGTTGGAAGGAGACCCTTGGAGGTCTTCTAGTCCAACCCCCTGTTTAGGAGGAAACCCTACACCACTTCAGACAAATGATTATCCAGCATCTTCTTAAAAACTTCCATTGTTGGAGCGTTCACAACTTCTGGAGGCAAGTTGTTCCACTGATTAATTGTTCTGTCAGGAAACTTCTCCTTAGTTCTAAGTTGCTTCTCTCCTTGATTAGTTTCCACCCATTGCTTCTTGTTCTACCCTCAGGTGCTTTGGAGAATAGCTTGACTCCCTCTTCTTTGGGGCAGCCCCTGAGATATTGGAACACTGCTATCATGTCTCCCCTAGTCCTTCTTTTCATTAAAATAGACATACCCAGTTCCTGCAATCGCTCTTCACCTGACTCCAGTCCCCTCCTCATCTTTGTTGCTCTTCTCTGCACTCTTTCTAGAGGAGAGCTTATAATGCACAGCCATAAAATTTCATCGTGCCTTGGTTTACCCTGGAAATGCTGAATCTTAAACTACATAATGATGTCTATAACAGATGGAACAAAATTGTCATAAAAAGGATCCTCAGGGAGAACGAAAGGCAGGTTGATTGTTAACAGAAATCGGTCTGCGAGAAAGACAGCCAAATTTCTTACTCTACAGAGTTGGCTGCCCTGCTGTTATATTTGTGTGGAAAGGCCCCCCCCTCCCTTTCCTAGAAGAATGAAATATTTTGGGGAATATTAAAAAGGGCCAGAATATTGTATTTCCCCCAAGAGAGAAATGGAGAAACATCTTTTAAAGACAGAAAGCAGTTTTTCTTAATAGCTCCATGCACACACTCAGTAGATATTTTGTGCCCATTAAGAAAGACTGGACCAGCCTATCTACAAAACAAAAGATCTTCAGCTCCAGGATGGATGGGATTAAGAACAGGACATGATCCTTCAGGGCATAATAGGATTAAGTCAGTGGTGGGTTGCTCCTGGTTCGCACTGGTTCACAAGAACCGGTAGTAAAAATTTGTAGTAGTTCAGTAATAACATTGGCTGGCCACGCCCCCGAACCTGTCCCCGGCCCAGTTGCTGCTCGCTTACCCCGCCCACCTCATCAGAGGCTTTTTTTTAACTTTTAAAAGAATTTTTTCTACAACCTCTTCAGCCGAAAAAATGCTTTTAAAAGTAAAACAAAAAAAAAAGCCTATAATGATCACGCGCATCAGCTGGGATCGTCAAAGGCTTTTAAAAGACTTTTTTCTATAACCTCTTCAGCCGAAAAAATGCTTTTAAAAGTAAAAAAAAAAAGCCTCTGATGTTCGTGCGGCTCATCTGGGATTGCCAGAGGCTTTTAAAAGCATTTTTTCTACAACCTCTTCAGCCGAAGAGGTTGTAGGAAAAAAAAATGCCTTTAAAAGCCTCTAACGATCCCAGCTGAGTTGCCTGATCCTCAGAGGCTTCTAAAAGCATTTTTTCCTGCAACTTCTTAAGGTTGTAGAAAAAACGCTTTTAAAAGTAAAAAAATAAAAAAAAAAGGCCATGCCCATCCAGTCACATATCCCCCACAAGACACGCCCACAAAATAAGCTACGCCCACAGAACTGGTAGTAAAAATGTTTAAAACCACCCATCGATTAACTCACTACCATTTAGCAGAAGACACTGAGCTCACTACATTTCACAATAAGGGCATTTCAGATATTGCATAAACCTCCTAGCAGCATCTCTGAAATTTATAAAAATCCATCTACTCATCAAACGAATGGATCAGCTTCCCAGAACCACAATCCCTGGTGGTTCTGTCCATCAATAAACAGAATCTTTCTTTCCAATCAGCCTCCAGCCTCCATTTTATTTTCAGCATCTTTCTCTCAGCTTGGAACTCAACCAGAAGGGTTTTTCTTCCAACATTTGGAAGTTGTATCTTTTTTTTAAAATTTTTTATTAACGATAAACAAACATACATATACAAACATACATTCATATAGACATACATACATATAGTTAAAATCAAGTCATACAACTTGAGCTTTGAAAACAAATAGAGTTACTTCGGTAATTTATATACCTATATATCTATGTATATATATTTTTCATTATATTACTTTTATATTGCTTGTATTTTAATGTTTGGCTGTTCACCGCCCTGAGTCCGTCTGGAGAAAGGCGGTATACAAATTTAATAAATTCAATTCAATTCAATTCAATTATATAATGATATTTATATAATGATATTTAAGATATATATTTAAGATATATTTATATCTTAAATACACTGGGTGGATGTCTAATTCTATAGCTATAAAGCCTTATAGTCATTCCTCCGGTTTGAATCTAAAGAGTATTTACAGGAGTGCAATCAATTTTGCACTCCTCGATTTACGACCAACCTTTAGGTTGCTAAGTGAAACATGTATTAAATGAAGTTTCCCCCATTTTTTTTGAACTTCCTTGCCGGATTTGTTAAATGAATCACTGCAGCTGTTAAGTTATTCACACGGTTGTTAAGGGGAAATCTGGTTTTTCCATTCATTTTGCTTGTGAAAACGTCACAAAAATTGATCACGGTTCGAAGCGTGAAAACGGTTTCAGTCCCGTCGTAACTTCGAACAGTCACTAAATGAATGGTTATAAGTCAAGAACTACCTGTGTTTACAGAAAACCTGTAATTCTTTCCTCACAGGACTGCCTAAATCTGGATCATTCGACAGAAATTGTCACATTCTTACTATGCAAAGAGAAATTCTACTAACTTAAAGACGCCATCTTCTGGCAAATATATAGCACCTCTCTCTATTTCTTAGAAAAGAGATTTTCAACCACTTTTCACAAGCTTGAATGTAAATAGTCTTCGATATATAACCACAATTGAGCCCCAAATTTCTGTAAGCAAGACAATTGTTGCAACAGTCGTGTGAACCCCCATCGTAAGTCACTTTTTACAGCGCTGTTGTAACTTTGGTCACTAAGTGAATGATTCTAAGTCAAGGGCAACCTGTACAATACAGATAGGCCTCAACTTATGATCACAATTGAGTCCATCATTTCCGTTGCTAACTGAGACTTTCGTTAAGTGAATTTTGCTCTGATCTACGACCTTTCTTGCCACAGTTGTTAAGTGAATCACTGCAGTTGTTAATTTAGTAACCCGGTTGTTAAGTGAATCTGGCTTCCTCATTGATTTTGTTAGAAGGTCACCAAATGGGGATCATATGACCCCTGAGGACACTTCAACCGTTATAAATATGAGTCAAAATATGAATATTGATCATGTGATCCTGCGGATGCTGCAACGGTCGTTAAGTGACCGTAAGTGTGAAAAACGGTCGTAACAGAGGTGGTCTTCAGCAGGTTCTGACCAGTTTTGGAGAACCGGTAGTGGAAATTTTGAGTAGTTTGAAGAACCGGTAAATACCACCTCTGACTGGCCCCGCCCCCATTTATTCTCTGTCTCCCAAGTCCCAGCTGATCAGGAGGAAATGGGGATTTTACAGTATCCTTCCCCTGGAGTGGGGAGGGAATGGAGATTTTACAATATCCTTCCCCTGGAGTAGGGAGGGAATGGAGATTTTACAGTATGCTTCCCCTGCCACGTCCACCAAGCCACGCCCATAGAACCGGTAGTAAAAAAAGTTTGAAACCCACCACTAGATCATATGTACCTTTTTTAGTCCAATTATAACTTTGAACGGTCACTAAACGAACTGTTGTAAATCAAGGACTACCTGTATTAGGATTCTGCCAAACGAGATGATTGTTACCTTTAAAAAAATACAAAAAAATCTACTACATTAACTTTGCCACTGTGTTCTATTAAGAATCAGGGCCCAGATAAGCCTATTTAAGACTGGACAAGTGAATGTTTTTAATAAAAGGGGTGTTGTGGCTCCGTTGCCTGAGCCTGTGTCGTCAGCAGGAGAGGACTCTGAGAGTGAGGGAGAGGAGTTGGCAAGGCCTCCTTCTCCAGGACCCTCCTCTCTGGCAATGCCTCCAGAGGACACCGAAGGGCAAGAGCCCAGAGCCAAGCACGTCCCCTCAGCCACAGGTGGACAGTGATGAGGGTAATGAGTCTTGGCTGGACTCTCGCCAGCGTCGCAGAGACAGGCGCGCACAACAGAAGGAAAGGCGTGCCCGTGATTAGCTGACTCACTGGACCACACCCCACAGGCTATAAAAGAGGGGGAGTTAAGCATTCAGACTCTGTGACGGGCAAAACTAAGTAATCCCTTGGAGTCACTTTGCATCTCGGCTTCAGATTTATTCCTGGACAATTGTTGTGGTGTGTATTTTCTTCTACGTTGATAAAGGTTTTGGCAAGCAGCTGCTGGGATTGCTGCCAAGTGTCTTATCGGACTAATTGGTTGCCTGTCAGTTTATTTAAACCCGACTGTCTGAGTGTGTGTGTGTGTGTGTGTGGCGGGGCTGAACAAGGGGCTGAAGACTGCTGTTTAGTTTTCATGTACTACATGCAACATGAAAATGATTTCTGTCAATCATTATTGTCAATCAATAATGCAACGTTGAGATAAGCATAACCTTACTTTTCAGATTTAGATTTTTAGAATATTCTTTTTTCTGATAAAAGATACCTACTGAAACACAGGAAGAATTAGTATCAGATTAGGAGCCTGGATAGCTCAGCAGACTAATGCATTGTAATTTAACTCCAGCTGCCTGCAATTAGTAAGTCCGAATCTCACCAGGCTCAAGGTTTCCATCCTTTCTAAGGTAGGTAAATTGAGGACCCAGTTTGTGGGGGCAATAAACTGACTTTGTAAAATATACAAAAGTATGAAGGCTATTGCTTAACGCATTGTAAGCCGCCCTGAGTCTTCGGAGAAAGGTGGCATATAAATCAAATTAAAAAAAAAAAGATGCAAGTGTAAAAATAACAATTCTTTACACATTGTTTAATATTAAAAAATATACCTTTTAGTGTAACTTAATTTACCTCATGGTTCTCACTTACACTTTCTTGTGATACAGAAATATCCGTATTTCCTTGAAGAGTTCCCAAACAGGTAACGTCCCCTCCTTTTGCTCGGATATCAATTTTCTGACTCTGAAAAAAAACTGCATCGGTGTTAAAAGAGTTTACTTTCTTTTTCTTCAAAGATTCATTTCCCGGTTATGGCATGTTCTAACTTTTAAATCTGATTCTCCTTATATTTCTCTGAACTGTCCTGGAAAATGAACACCTGCATGGAAGCTGTTTTTCAACTAGGTTCTGTGGGCGTGGGTTGGTGGGCGTGGCGGGGAAAGATACTGCAAAATCTCCATTCCCACCCCACTCCAGGGGAGGGATACTGCAAAATCCCCATTCCCACCCCACTCTGGGACCAGCCAGAGGTGGTATTTGCTGGTTCTCCGAAGTACTCAAAATTTCCACTACCGATTCTCTGAACTGCTCAAAATTTCCACCAGTTCTCCAGAACCTGTCAGAACCTGCTGGATTTCATCCCTGGTTCTACAAACAACCTACAATGCTAGGAATTTCAGATCGAATCTCTGTATTTAAAAACTGTTAAGACTAAAGAGCTACTGAGTGTCAGTTATCCTGAGCTAAATACAGGTACCGTATTTTCCTGCGTATAAGACGACTGGGCGTATAAGACGACCCTCCCCAGAGCCATTTAAGGCTCGTCAGAGCCTTATGGGCTGGTCTGCCTGGTTACAGGAGAATGAGACCCGGCGAATAAGACGACCCCCGACTTTTGAGAAGATTTTTGTGTGTTAGAAAGTAGTCTTATACGCAGGAAAATACAGTAGTCCTCAAATTACAACAGTTCATTTAGTGACGTTCAGAGTAATTGAGTTATTTCCTTCCTCTTATTTTCTACTATATACATTCCCCATTTTCCCCATCCTTTATTATCATTATCTTTATCGTCCCTTTATTTTTTAACTTTCTTCATTTACAATATTTTGCACATTTGTCACCTTCTTCTCTCCATCGTTTATTCACATTTACTTTCCCTAATCTCGAGCCAATCATACCGCTTAGTCCATACTTGATATTATTCTGTACTTTCCTTTTCTTTTATTTCTTTTGTAAATTTACCCATCTCCGCACAGTCCAGGATTTTCTTAATTATTTCTTCCTCTGTTGGGATCTTTTCACTTTTCCAAGACTGTGTGTAAGACTATCCTTGCTGCTGTAATTATATACAGAATCAAATATCTAATTTCTTTACTGTAAGTTCTGTTCAATATCCCCAGTAAAAACGTTTCTGGTTTCCAATCCACATTATATCCAATTATCTTTTCTATCCAACTTCTAATTTTAATCTAATATTTTTTTGCATTGGGACATGTCCACCAGAGATGATAATATGTTCCAGGGACTTTTTTACATTTCCAACATTTTGGAGATATGTAAAAAGAAACACATATCATGTGTTTGTGTTTTGTAATTTGTGTTGTGTTGTTGTGGTAAAACCAATAAAAACTTTAAAAAAAGAAAAAAAACCAAAGTAATTAAGTTATGTTCAAAGTTAAAACAGCCCTGAAAAAAGTGACTTATGCCCATTTTTCACAGTTACGACCCTTGTAGCATCCCCATGATCATGTGATCAAAATTCAGACACTTGGCTTCATATTTATGACCGTTGCTGTGTCCCAAGGTCATGTGATTACCTCTTATGACCATCTGACAAGTAAACTCAATGGTTGATTCACTTAGTAACCAATCACTGCAGTAATTCATGTAACAGCTGTGGCAAGGAAAGTCGTAAAATGGGGCAAAACTCACTTAACAAATGTCTCACTTAACAACCGAAATCTTGGGCTCAATTGTGGTCGTAAGTTGAGGACTATATGTGTTGCCCGTTATCCAGCTCTTAAAAGATTAAAAAATGCTAGGAATTTCAGAGCGGATCTCTGTATTTAAGTCCGCAAAAAAAGTATGGAATCTGTAAATCTAAAGAACTATTAAATGTCAGCTGTTCTGAGGTAAATAAACTAGTATTCTGAGGTGAAACAAAAAGGGATGCCTCTAATTTTCTGAAAAGGATACATAAAGTAAGGAAGGTGATGGTTAATTTGACAATCCTATACACAACTGTCAAGAAGTAAAATTTATTGAATTCAGTGGTACCAACTTCAGAGAACTGTACCCAGAATTTCAGCTCAGTGAAGTGGGCCAGTGACATAATTGCAGGAGTGGGATTCAGCCGGTTTGGGCGAAACGGACGCTAATTTACATCTGGTTCGCCGAACCGGTAGTTACAAGGATTGGCTGGCCCAGCCCACCCCACTCCTCTCAGGAGTCTCCACACGGCAGGTGAGTGCAGGTCCATGAAGAGGTTCTGGGAGGGTGAAAAACAGGCCTCCCGGAATTTCCAGAAGTCCAGAAATGGGCCCGTTTCTGGCCTCCAGAGGTCCTCTGGAGCCCAAGGGAGGCCATTTTCACCCTTCCGGAGGCACAAAAAAAGCCTCCGGAGCCTGGGGAGGGTGAAAACACCCCCCCCCACATGTGCTGCAGGAGGCTGAGTAGGCCACGCCCACATGGCCATACCCATCCAGCAACCAATCAGAGAACCGGTTGCTAAAAATTTTTCAATTCCACCCCTGCACGATTGTTTAAGGATTTAAAGCCGAGCCAAGAAATGCTTGTGGAGATTTTTTTTTAAATAATTCCATTTGTAAGCAGCAAAAATGTCAGATACAGGGAATCAATCTACTGGATGTGAAATCATCTTGCATCTGCAAGAAGTAACCCTGGGATAAAGGACATTTATGACGCCGAAGATTACTTATAATTCTTAAAACAAAGAAAGGCCAGGATGAGAGTACCTTTATTGACTTCAACACACTCGCTCCCTTCTCTGTTTCTACGTTGCAGGAAGCACAATGCATTTGTTCAATCGTCACAGAGCCACTTCCTGATGTCTTGATATCCAAATCTAAAATCAATTTTAAAAAGTTAACAAGGAATGGAGATCAGAACAGCCTTAAGTTTGATTTCGTGGTGTCAGCAAATGAAACCCAGAGAGCAAGATCCTGCTTGCAAAGCATATCTGTTTTATTCCCTAAATAAAACTTCGCCCTCTGAACCAGTGGTGAAATCCAAATTTATTTACTACCGGTTCCATGGGCGTGGCTTGGTGGATGTGGTGTGGCTTGGTGGGCATGGCAAATGAAGGATACTGCAAAATATCCATTCCCACCCCACTCCAGGGGAAGGATACTGCAAAATCTCCATTCCCACCCCACTCCAGGGGAACGATACTGCAAAATCCACATTCCATCCCCACTCCTGGGGGAAAGTTATTGCAAAAACTCCATTCCCACCCCACTCTAGGGCCAGCCAGAGGTGGTATTTGCCAGTTCTCTGAACTACTCAAAAATTTCTGCTATCGGTTCTCCAGAACCTGTCAGAACCTGCTGGATTTCACCCCTACTCTGAACCATTCAAGATGTATTGGGTGACAACTCCTTTAATGGTGCTAAGAATTCTTGCGCTAGAATTCTTCTAGTCAAATAGCCCAGGGAGACTTTGGTTCACAGGGGTCAAACTCGGTGCGTCACGTTGCCGTCAGGTAATGTTTCGTGATGTTTTTCCACTTCGCGGAGCTGGGGTGGGCGTGGCCTGTGCGTGACGCATCTAGCCCGTGAGTCACCAGTTTGAAACCCTTGAGTATGGTTCAGAGGTGGGTTTCAGCAGGTTCTGACCAGTTCTGGAGAACCAGTAGTTGAAATTTTGAGTAGTTAGGAGAACCGGTAGTAAAAATTCTGACCACCACCACCCCCATCCATTTTCTGCCCCCCAAGTCCCAGCTGATCAAAAGGAAATGGGGATTTTGCAGTAATCTTCCCCTGGATTGGGGACAAAATGGAGATTTTACAGTATCCTTCCCCTGCCACGCCCACCAAGCCACGCCCACTAAGCCATGCTATGCCCACTAAGCCACACCACAGAACCGGTAGTAAAAAAAATTTGAAACCCACCACTGGTATGGTTTGTACAGAAGTATTCTAACCAATACAAACTGCATGGATTTTTTTTTTTAAAATAGACTTTACTTGGTTTTGTTAATAGGTAAAAAGAAGAGCTGCCTTTAGATCAAATTCTCTTCCATTCTCTCTAGAGAGAATGGAAGACAACAAAGACAGCCAGGTGGAGAAAAGATAAACGGTTCAGATGAAAGAAAAGTGCACATTTGCAAATGCCCTGGGCATATGAACTCTGGAGGTAGAAGCAGCAGTTCAGCGTCAACTATATACAGGCAGTCCTCGAGTTACGATCTTTTGTTTAGCGACAATGGCACTGAAAAATGGCACGATGAATGCTAACATGCTTGTGAAAAAGGCACAGAAGAGGGTGTACTTCCTCAGAATGCTCAGGAAGATCAATCTATCTCAGCATCTCCTTCTGTCCTACTATCACAGCACCATTGAGAGTGTCCTGACATACGGCATTCTTGCATGCCGTGGGAGCAGCTCTGTAGCGGACAAAAAAGCTCTACAGAAAATCATTAAAACTGCCCAGAACAACATCGGACTCCAGCTACCAGCCCTGGATGACATCTTCGCATCTCTCAGTTTGAAGAAGTAGCGTAACATTCTCAGAGACTCTTCCCATCCTGCTTACAATCTTTTTGGACTGTTGCCTTCTGGCAGAAGATACAGAACAATTAAAACTCGGACCACACGTTTTCTGAATAGTTTTTTATCTCAGAGCTTTAATTGCATTCAACAATGAACTAAAGGGCCACCATCAGTGAGCTGTTGGACATCATTACTTGGTCTGTTGTGTGGATGTTTGGGTGGTTCAGGGGTGGGGAATTGTGATGGGTGGGGGTGCGTTTGGGGATTGTTATGTCTGTTGGACCTGGTTTTTGGATGTTAAGTGAATTTCGTTGTATGGGTATACCGTGTATACACGCACAATGACAATAAAGTTATTATTATATTATAAACTGCAGTGATTGGCTTAACCGTGACAAAAAAAAAAGTTTGCAAAAATGGCAGGGCAAAACTCACTGCCTCGCTTAGCGACGGAAACTTTGGGCTCAATTGCGGCCGTAAGCCGAGGGCCGCTTGTATTCTCTCACGCCGCACCCACCCACCCCTTCTGCACCTACCAAAGTTTACAGGGGTCCTCACATCCAGGGAAGCCGCGCCGTCCACGCCATCGGAAATGATCATCACCTCCTTACGGGCTTCGTCATAATTCACAAGCAGATCCTCGGGATTGGAATCCCTCCCCTTAAGGGCAACCGATACCTTGTCAGAATCGGGGTACTTATGCGGATCCAGGGGACCCACTGTTATGTGGCAAGGGAGACGCGCCTTCAGCAGACCAAAAGGACTGACCATCAAAGTCCATTCCTTGACAAGCTTTGGGTCCTTTTCTGCAGTAGGACCCAGGTTTGCGTTACTTGTGAACAACAAGCCCAGTTGGTGGGGCCGTCTCCCCATCAGCAAGCCACGATTGCTCCTAGCTAACGCCTTCCCCGCCAGGTAGCACCATCCTGCCAACCTGCCTTGCATGATCTTGTTGAGTCCTTGTTCTATAGGGGGATGTTTTGCCTTAAGATCCCCTCTTTTTTAATTTTTTTAAATCCCCCCCCCAATTTTTGCATGGGGTGGGGATCAACTGGATCAAGCCCACCCTTTCTCCCCACGCAAAAAAAATAAAATAATAATCGCGCGTTGCATCCAACCGGAGATGCACAAAAAAAAAACAGCACAAAAATTTGATTTGCAATTGTAATTATCCTCCTACCCAGGACATGTCAACCTTGCAGCGAGGGCTGCTGGGAATTGTGGTTTCCCGCCCGGGCGAAAAGCACGCAAGCGCACAAGTCGGGCATTTTTAACTACAAATCCCGGAATGCCATTCGTACTCTGAGGTGGTTGGTTGTTGTTTTTTTTTCCTCCCACCCCCTCTCTCTCTCCAATGGCTGGGGAAGGAGGATGGAACGTTTTGTTACCCAATCGGAAAGGGTGGGATCAGGGGAAAAAAAAAAAAGGGTGGAGAATGTTTGGTCTCCTTGGAAACGGGGCGAGTCGGTTGCTAGGCGCCGCGAGACCCGAGTTCCTGGGGAAGGAAAGAGTAACGCGAGTTGTAGTCACGCCGGTAAGATTAAACTGGGTTAGACTCGGTTGTGTGAAAGGCAGGTTTTGTACTTTCGGGGGGAGAAAGATAACAAGGTTCAGGAATAGAGCTTCTATCAAGAAATCCCCACTCCTGTTTATGCCTTGGCTAGGTCACGTTTTTTAATTGGTGGATGGGAGACCACCAGGAAATCCCAGGGATGTCAGTTTGACTGGGCAAACATTCCCCCCAAAAAAGGCAAGGGGAAAAATTCACTTACCGTGTTTGCCAATAAAAACTGCATTGATGTATTGACAAAGTCAAGGAAATCTGACATTTACTTGCTACCCATGGCAATAAATAAAATAAGGCATTCAAAGTTACGACGGCACTGGAAAAAAGTGACTTATGACCATTTTTCACACTTATGACCATTGCAGCATCCCCCGTGGTCACAGGATTTACATTTGGATGCTTGGCAACTGACTCAAGAGTTATGACGGATTGCAGTGTCCCGGGCTTATGTCATTCCCCCTTTTATGACCATCTGATAAGCAAAGTCCATGGGAAAGCCAGCTTCACTTAACAACCGTGTTACTAATTTAAGAACTGCAGTGATTCGCTTAACGACTGTTGAGTGAAAAGTTGTAAAACGGGACGAAATTCTCTTAAACAAATTTCTCATTTAGCAACAGAAATTCTGGGCTCAATTTTGGTCATAAGTCTAGGACTACCTGTATAGGTGGCTTTATATCAAACAGATATAGAAGCATGATGTGTCAATCAGGCCAATGAACAGTGGGCAAATGTATCGTTTGTTGTGTCAATTGTTTGTGCAAGCTCCTATAATTTTTGCAACATTGTTTGGTGTTTCTTCTGATCCAAAGAAAGTTAATGATGGGTATTCAAGCTATCCATCTAATGCTGGAAATAAATTGAAATATGGAATAGCAAGTGCTAGGAAGTGGATTTATTTATTTATTTATTTGATTGATTGATTGATTGATTGATTTTTATACCAGCCTTCTCCAGCAGGACTCAGGGCGCTGAACAGCCAAGGTAAAACATAACATACAAAATTTAAAACAATTTAAAAAGATATTAAATAATTTCAGCCCACAATTTAAAACACCCCAATTAAAATCGATTTCGAATTAAAACTGAAAGATGGGATCAAGCCAGCTTGATAAAGGCAAGATTTGCCAAGATTTTACTCTTTGTTTAAGTCAAGGTACATATTAGTACAACTTCATGCTCTAGTATGTGTAGAGGAATACAAAAAGGTTTATAACAAAATCCTTCCTTCCTTCTTTTGAGGCACTTACAGATTTTTGGGGATTGCGTCAAGATTAAATTTATGTATAAAATGGAATAACCTGTATTTTATAACTACTTTTAATATTTTGTCTATGAAAAAAATAGCTAAGAAAGGAAGCCTTGAAAAATTGCGTAATTGGATATGATTGATAGTACAGGTAGTCCTCGAGTTATGACCACAATTGAGCCCAACATTTATGTTGCTAAGTGAAACATTTGTTAAGTGAGTTTGGACCCATTTTACGACTTTTCTTGCCACGGTTGTTAAGTGAATCACTGCATCTGTTAAGTTGGTAATGTGGTTGTTAAGTGAATCTGGCTTCCCCGTTGACTTTGCTTGTCAGAAGTTCACAAAAGCGGATCACGTGACCCCAGGACACTGCAACCGTCACAAATATGGACCAGTTGTCAAGCATCTGAATTTTGACTTTGTGACCATGAGGATGCCGCCAACGGTCGTAAATGTGAAAAAATGGTCGTAAGTCACTTTTTTCGGTGCCATTGTAACTTTGAACGGTGACTAAAAGAACTGTCATAAGTCAAGGACTACCTGTATTAGGTGCTCTTTATCTGAAGGATCTTCATCTTTGCTGGCTTTCGGAAATACATTTTAAGCAGTAGGACTGTAGGAGATAACCAGGCTGAGCCAGAGGAGGGAGTCAAATGCCTCATCAGTCTTGAGTCTCTTCGCACCCACGAGAAATCTAAGTCCAACCCACCTTGAATTGCATTGATTCTTCTTTACCACCAATTTGCTTTGACTGTTAGTAGCTCAGATTCTTATAGAGAGCATGACCCTGCAATGAACCTTTGTTTTCCTTTGTACTGCCTGGTGTTCTGATTTTCCCACACTTGACATGGACTTCACAAGGGATCTGGTGTCAGAGGTTGTTGGGAGTGTGCATCCTTTAGAAACACCTTGAACTAAAGAGATATGAGACTACATCAGTGTGCAAGGCACGTGGGCAGCTGTGTTCTTGAGAAAGATACAGCTGTTTTAAGACGTTTCCGATAGAGGCTGCCTGCTCATTCATGGATGACCTTATCATCCATTTGAACTCAGGTCTGCACAGCCCTATTGCTTTCTGCAGTAATATATCAGTTCAAATGCATCTCTTACCTACTGTCTCTCTACAATGTGAACTTATCCATTTACTTTTTAATTTTGCAATGGCTTGTTTTCAAACATATATTACAAATTAAAAGATGCTTGTTCCTGGGGTGGAAAGCTATGGCAAATCTAGACAGCATGCTAAAAAGCAGAGACATCATCCTGCCGACAAAAGTGTGTATAATCAAGGCTATGGTTTTCCCAGTTGCAATGAATGGCTGTGAAAGTTGGACCATAAGGAAGGCTGAGCGCCAAAGAATGGAGGCCTTTGAACTCTGGTGCTGGAGAAGACTCCTGTGAGTCCCTTGGACTGCAAGGCGATCAAACCGGTCAGTCCTAGAGGAGATCAACCCTGGCTGCTCTTTAGAAGGCCAGATCCTGAAGAGGAAACTCAAATACTTTGGCCACCTAATGAGAAGGAAGGACTCCCTGGAGAAGAGCCTAATGCTGGGAAAGACTGAGGGCAAAAGAAGAAGTGGACGACAAGAGAACGAGATGGCTGAATCGGGTCACTGAAGTAGTCAGCGTGAGCTTAAATGGACTCCAGGGGATGGTAGAGGACAGGAAGGCCTGGAGGAATGTTGTCCATGGGGTTGCAATGGGTCGGACATGACTTCTCAACTAACAACAAATATTTGTAGGGCCCTGTAATTCACCTTTATATCATCAGATGGCAGCAGTTACCCACCCAATACATTGCAATTACATTTTGATTGGTTAATTTTGTGATAGGGATGGGAAATTCATTTGCTTTGCTTTTGATATAATGATCACTTCCTGAAACAATACAATCATCCTTTTAAAAAAATTGCAGTAAGCAATTTTAGCTAGTGCAGATATTACAGGAAAATGAATGCATATTTTAAAAAATTATCTGTGTGTGAATCTTCCGTTAAAATGATTAATATTTGCATAGAAAAACTGGGACGGAGTAAACATTTATTTTCAAAAAAAAAAAAAATAGAGATGTTGAAGCATAGTGTAGCTCTGTAAGTATTTGCCCTTATGTACAAAACCAACTTGCAGCATTGTTTTGGAAAAATATATGTTGAATTTGATGCAAACAAGGTACAGACATGGGGTATCTAGTTAAATCACGAGTTGCTTAATTCTGGTTTGTTGCATAGCTGACACTTCATCAGTAGAATTGGCTTGGGATTTTGTGACAACCATGGAAGTGCTACACATTGTCACATTGACCAACACATTGAGCAAAATTGACCACAATTTGCTTTTGTCTTGAGCCAAGACAGGGGTAGCTGGAATAAGGGGTTTACCCCTGCTGTCATGGTCAGGCCACATATCCCTTCTGCAAAGGTGAGAGATCCATTAAGACCAGAGTCTTAAGGAATAATATCTTGGTAAGACCACACTTGGAATATGGTCGCCCAGTTTTGGTCGCCATAATGTAAAAAGAACTCGAGACTCTAGAAAGAGTGCAGAGAAGAGCAACAAAGATGATTAAGGGACTGGAGACTAAAACATATAAAGAACGATTCCTAGAATTGGGTATGTCTAGTTTCATGAAAAGAAGGACAAGGGGAGACATGATAGCTGTGTTCAAATATTTGAGGGGCTGCCACAAAGAAGAGGGAGTCAAGCTATTCTCCAAAGCACCTGAAGGCAGGACAAGAAGTAATGGGTGGAAACTAGTTAAGGAGAGAAGCAACTTAGAACTAAGGAGAAATTTCCTGACAGTTAGAAAAATTAACCAGTGGAACCACTTGCCTCCAGAAGTTATGAATGCTCCAACACTGGGAGTTTTTAAGAAGAGATTGGGCAACCGTCTGTCTGAAATGGTATAGGGAAGTGATGGCAAACTTTTTTTTCCTTGGATGCCAAAAGCGATAGCGTGCATGTGTGTGCATGCCCACACCCATAATTCAATGTCCCCTGCATATGCACACCCGCTCCCCCTGTGCCCCATTTTAGGCTTAGCAGGCCTCCCTGAAACCTCCGGAGGCCAGAAACGGCCTGTTTCCATGGTAGGCCCGTTTTTTCACCCTCCCCAGGCTCCAGAGGCTTTCCTGAAGCCTGGGAAGGGTGAAAATGGCCTCCCAGAGCCTCCATGCGAGCCCTATACTTACCTGGCATCCAAAACGGGCCAGATGGAGACTCCTGGGAGGGGAGGGATGGCGAGGGAGGGGAGGGGCGATGTGGGAGGAGAGGGGTGGGGTGGGAGGGGTCAGCTGAAAATCAGCTGGCCGGTGCATGCATGTGCATTGGAGCTGAGCTATGGCAATGGTTCATGTGCCCACAGATATGGGTCTGCGTGCCGCGTGTTACAGGTTCACCATCACGGATATAGGACTTCCAGCCTAAGCAGAGGGTTGGTCTAGAAGACCTCCAAGGTCCCGTCTAACTCCGTTATTCTGAATCCTTGCATTCTTTGACACTCTGGTGGATTTTACAGGAGCTAGAGCCAGTGGTCTTCTTGAATCTATGGAAGAGTGAGATAGGATGGATTGTGGATTCCTTACAAGAGTGACCTCTTGAGTGCTGTATGAAGCCTGACCTTTCTAGTTTTCAGAATTGCTTTGGGCAATGCAACCGATTGGTTGCAGATAGAAGGCAGGCAATGTGACAACTCTCACCATGTCAATGGTAGATGCCTGAGAGTACCATAATCATTTTTTTTAAAAAATCTGTGAGCCAGTGAAGGTTACTAACAGGAACTGTTTTGAGGCTCTGCTACATCTTGAAGGTGTTATGGTCCAACAGCAGCCTGCGGAGCTGGCAGTGGAGTCAGACAGTGAGGAGGCTGGGGAGGAACATGGGCCAGTCCTGGAGTCTGGGGAAGGCTCGGATGAGGGCTCTGCATTGGAGGCAGAGATGGGGCCAGGGCCATCTGGGAGTTATGCACAGATTCCAGAGCCTCCAGAGTCGGACATCAGAGAGGTGGAGGAACAGCAGGAGGAGCCTGTTCCTAGTGTGCACATGTGCAGAGCTGCCAGAAGGAAAGAACAGTTAAAACAAAAGGGACAACTTGGGAGTAAGGCCTGGAGATGATTGGCCCCTCCCATAAGGCTTAAAAGAGGAGCAAAGGGACATGGGCCCTTTGCAGGAAAGCAACGTTGTTAATTCTGTTCCCAGTCAGTATCTCTGTTTGATTCTGGACTCTGTGTGGCTTTGCCAAGTAGGTCTTTGGCAGCTTGTCAAGGGAGATAAAGGTTGGTGATTATCCCGAAGGACTTTTTTCAACTAATTGAGACTCAGCTGTGAATGAACATAATTCACAGCTGTTGCAATAAAAGAAGTTTTTGGGACTACTCGTGTTTTACTGACTCAGGAAGCCTAGGTCACAACAGAAGGAGCCATCCATATAGCTTTTTAGAATGTTCTTCTCTCAACTTGCAAAGAGAAAAAAAAATCCGCTGTGAACTCTGTGTGGCGTCGGGAAGGGCATCCGGCCAGCAAATGCTCAGCTCCATCCAATATCTTGTACCAGGGCACCATTTTGTCCAGCTTAGTAGGGTTGTCACCACTATTTGAGGCCTAAAGACGTGAAGAAGATGCCTGACAAGCTGTTCTCTTTATTTTTGTTCCTCTTGGTTTGTTCAGTCTCGAACCCCAGCTGTCTACTTTTCATCTGACAAACTCAGCATTTTTAACCGTTGAGCCAGGGGTGGGTTGCTACCGGTTCACCCCAGTTCGGAGTAGGGGGTGGCGGGAGGCTCCACCCACCCACCTAGACATCAAAAAAATACTCTGCACCAGTGGTGGGTTTCAACATTTTTTACTACCGGTTCTGTGGATGTGGCTTGGTGGACATGGCAGGAGAAGGAAACTATAAAATCTCCATTCTCACCCCACTTCAGGGGAAGGATACTGCAAAATCCCCATTTCCTCTTGATCAGCTGGGACTCAGGAGGCAGAGAATAGATGGGGGTGGAGCCAGTCAGGATTTTTACTACTGGTTCTCCGAACTACTCAAAATTTCCGCTACCGGTTCTCCAGAACTGGTCAGAACCTGCTGAAACCCACCTCTGCTCTGCATGCTCCCAATAGCGAACTGGTAGCGCCGGGATTTGACTCTCATTACTGCATTGAGCCATCATGCCCCCTGTTTTACAGTTAGCATTTCATTATTATTTAAACTTGTTTTGTTATCGTTAGCCAGCCGGGATTGTTAGATGAGTAGCCATATACGTTTTCTAAACAAACAAACAAAAATCTTTATGGTTGCCAAAAAAATTCCAAAAACAAAAAAACCTCAGGAATTCATCCTCATTATTCTTCATGCTTTGCATAACGATTACAATCCTACACAGGGTGTGTGTGTTTGTGTGGCCCACTTCCCAGTGCAATTCCTGAGAAAGCATTAAAAAAAAATAATCTTAAAATATACATTTCTTTGAACTTTTGTTTTACAGCTGCAGTTTCCTTGGTAAACATATTCATTTGCTGTCAGGAGACGGGTTCTTCATGAAAAAAAGAATAGGCAGATGAGATGGGTCCTGCGCAAACTTGTAGACATAACAAATAGGAGTAGGACAGAAATAGCTTATTTATTGGAAAATCTTGGGACAATGCTGTGATGCAGATGGCCATCAACAAGGAATGACCCTAACCATCTGCCTATTCTAGTTCTAGACTGCATGAACAGAGGGAGACTGCATAAAAAGACTGCATATTCTAGACTGCATAAAAAGAACCTCAGATAGCTCAACTGGCTAATAGCCTGTTATTAAGATTCAGCTCTCTGCAATTATTGCAAGGTTCGAGGCTCAAAGGTTGACTCAGCCTTCCATCCTTTCTAAGGTAGGTAAATTGAGGACCCAGTTTGTGGGGGCAATAAGCTGACTTTGTATAAAATATACAAAAGTATGAAGGCTATTGCTTAACGCATTGTAAGCTGCCCTGAGTCTCCGGAGAAGGGCGGCATATAAATCTAATTTTTTTAAAAAAAGGGGATAGAATCAAGATCACGTGAAGTGTTAATACCACTTTATAATGTCTTGGTAAGGCCACACTTGGAATACGGCATCCAGTTTTGGTCGCCACAATGTAAAAAAAAGATGTTGAGACTCTAGAAAGAGTGCAGAGAAGAGCAATGAAGATGATTAGGGGACGGGAGGCTAAAACATATGAAGAACAGTTGCTGGAACTGGGTGTGTCTAGTTTGATGAAAAGAAGGACTAGAGGAGACATGATAGCAGTGTTTCAATATCTCAGGGGCTGCCACAAAGAAGAGAGAGTCAAGCTATTCTCCAAAGCACCTGAGGGCAGGACAAGAAGCAATGGGTGGAAATTAATCAAGGAGAGAAGCAATTTAGAACTAAGGAGAAATTTCCTGACAGTGAGAACAATTAATCAGTGGAACAACTTGCCTCCAGAAGTTGCGAATGCTCCAACACTGGGAGTTTTTAAGAAGAGGTTGGATAACCATTTGTCTGAAGTGGTGTAGGGTTTCCTGCCTAAGCAGGGGGTTGGACTAGAAGACCTCCAGGGTCCCTTCCAACTCTGTTATTCTATTCTGTTCTTCTCAAACTGGAATTTTCTTGTTTTTTTCCTCCTATGGATAACCACAGTTCTTACACAATTCTTTGGAAGCGTGTTTTCAGAATAGAAACATTACTTAGGAACTATCAACATCTGCATTCCTGAACTGCAAAAGTTTAGACTCCAGCATTTTTTTCAGTGTCAGGCTAACCTGGGAGGGAATTTAGAATTCATCTTTAAATTCCGGGGTGGAAGTGGGGGAGAGCAGTTTTAATTGCTCAATGCTTGGAAATTAATATTCTTTTCCAACCAGTCAAAGAGCAACGGAACGTCAAACGTTTATTGAAATCCGAAGTGCTTTAACAAATATTGGACATCATTTATTGTAATATTTTTACAGCGTTTTCTAAAAATAAAGTCCGGTCAGCTTGCTCACATACAGTGCGGAGAACAATAAAACGGTACAGTATAATTTTGTAGTTTAATAGTTTGGAAAAAAACATTCTCCCCCACTTGCTTTTTACTGAGTTTCTAAACAGAAATTTTGAAAAATATGCATGTGTGAACTATCATAAAAATATGATAGTTCACACTATCTTCTGTTATATGCATGTATAGGTATAGGTATAGGTATCTTTTCAATTCAGAATAGAGATGAAAGGGACCTCAGAGGTCTTTTAGTCCAACCTGTTTCTAAAGCAGAAGACCCTACACCTTTTCGGACAAAGTGGGGCCTGGTAGCTCAGCAGACTAAAAGCATTGTGATTAACACCAGCTGTCTGCAATTACTGTAAGTTCGAATCTCCCCAGGCTCAAGGTTGACTCAGCCTTCCATCCTTTCTAAGGTAGGTAAATTGAGGAGCAATAAGCTGACTTTGTATAAAATATACAAAAGTATGAAGGCTATTGCTTAGCGCATTGTAAGCCGCCCTGAGTCTCCGGAGAAGGGTGGCATATAAATCAAATTTAAAAAAAACCAAAACTGGCTCTCCAGTCTTTTCTTTAAAAATTCCAGTTGTGAAGCACCCAAAATTTCTCAATTTCCTCTGGTTGATTGTCCTCACTGTTAGGAAGTCTCTCCATAGTTCTAGGTTGTTTCTCTCCTTGATTAGTTTCCACCCATTGCTTCTTGTCTGGTCTTCAGGCGCTTTGGAAAATAAGTCGACCTCTATCTTCTTTATGGCAGCCCTTCAAATATTGGAATACTGCTATCATGTCACCCCAGTTCTTCTTTTCTCTGTGTCTATTATCTAGAATAATTGATTGGATCATTATGTTTGAATCTGAATTGTTTTTATTATGCAATGCCACCAAATCAAGGGTATGCTACCATTAAGAAAGAAAAGTACTTATGTAGTTTTCTATTATCAGCAAATGCATTGTTAAAGGTTCCCCTCGCACATATATGCTAGTCGTTCCCGACTCTAGGGGGCGGTGCTCATCTCCATTTCAAAGCCGATGAGCCAGCGCTGTCTGAAGACATCTCCGTGGTCATGTGGCCGGCCTGACTCAATGCCAAAGGCGCACGGAACGCTGTTCCCTTCCCACCAAAGGTGGTCCCTATTTTTCTACTTGCATTTTTTATGTGCTTTTGAACTGCTAGGTTGGCAGAAGCTGGGACAAGTCACGGGAGCTCACCCCGTGACGCGGCACTAGGGATTCGAACCGCTGAGCTGCCGACCTTTCAGTTGACAAACTCAGCGTCTTAGCCACTGAGCCACCGCGTCCCATATTGTTTTAGTGTGCAATAAATAAAATCCAGAAAGGATTTTACTGCGTTTATAAGGGTGTGACGATCAGTTATCCCTTTACTTCAATATGGAGCAATATGGAGCAATTGTTAGATTTTAACAATGTTTTATGTAAAAAAAAAAACCCAAAGTCGATGCATAATTCCATTTGTAAGTCCTCCCAATTTACTCTTGAAGTGAGTCTAGAAAAACTACCACAGAGCTTTTAAGCCAGGGGTCCTCAAACTTGGCAGCTTTAAGACTTGTGGACTTCAACTCCCAGTCACGGTTACGTGACCCAACTTCAGTTGCTTGGCAACGGGTTCATATTTATGACTGTTGCCCTACCCTGGGGGGGTCACATGATCATGGTTTGTCACCTTCCCAGGCCAGCTTCCATCAAGCAAAGTCAACGGGGGGGGAGCCAGATTCATTTAATGACCACCGCACGATTCACTTAACAACCACAGTGATTGGCTTCACCACTGCGACAAAAACAAACAAACAAAAAGGTTGTAAAACGGGAGCACAACGGACTTAACCACGGTCTTGCTTAAGCGACGAAAATTTTGGGCTCATTTGTGGTCATACGTCGAGGACTGCTCTGAAGCCCTAGTGAGTTGGGATCAGGGTGGACTTCAAAAATTTTAGCAAAGGGTTCTTTGCCGGGTTGCTGGGTGGGCGTGGCCATGGTAGGCGTGGCCTAGACAGCCTCCTGCACCATGATTGGGCAGGAGGCGTTTTTGCCCTCCCTGGGCTCCGGAGACTTTCACTGAGCCTCCGGGAGGGCAAAAATGGCCTCCCCAGGCCGCGGAGGCCCTCCCGTTTCCGGCCTTCCCAAACTTCCAGTAGGCCTGTTTTTCACCCTCTCCGAGCCTCCGCATGTGCGTCCTGCACTTATCTGCATCCAAAACAGGCTGCTTCCCTGGGAGGGAAGGGGCGGGGCGGGGTGGGCAGATCCAGCCAGGAGTGGGATTTGGGGGGTCTCTGAACGGCACAAAATTTTAGCTAGAGGTTCTCCCGAACCCCTACGAACTCCCAGCAGCCCTGCTTGGGACCCTATTATGTGAAGATTGGGTCTCCTTGTTGTGAGATTAGCATTAGAGCCTTAACTTTGAGCTTTCCTGCTTATATCGGACATGGAGTTAGCGTTATTTCTCTTGGCGTATAACTGAACCCAGATTCCGCCGGGATTGTTTTGTCCACGAAGGCTGTCCAATTTTTAAAACGGCTTGCTTTGATTTTATCAGTGCTTTTATTGCTCTCATGGAATTGGTAAGAGTATTATCCTTCGTGTTTTTCTGTTTTTCGAATAGGCTGCCTTGGGAAGAGGTTACCCTTTCAGATAGCTCAGAAATGTTTAAAGTAAACACGGTTTGAGATTTTGCCTGCCTTCGGAAAACAGCTGGATGTTCATATAGCCATGCAGTCGTTTTATAGAGCGCTGTAAATTGTATTGAACTTCATCGTGCCAAATACAATCAAGAATTACAGTACATTTTAGAGTTATTTTCCTTCCCAGCCGGCAGGATATTATTTACTACTGGGTTTTTACAGCCTTGGATTCTACCATGTTTACTTTGATTCCATTCTTATAAATGTCATCGCAATTCATATAAAATTCCTGTGTGGTTTTTGCTCCTCCAGAAGCCCCCGTCTCCCTCAATCCAGATTCACTAGAGAAGAAAGTGGCAAATACTTTATGTACGAATGGTAACTTGGTCTTGCAGGGATTCAACTGAGACTGTACCTTCCTATCCAGATCAGATTCAGGGCTCACAGGATCTTAGTACCGCTTTATATATTAATACAGGACATTAGTATCGCTTTATAAAGTAAAGAGCAGAACTGGAATACTGAATCCAGTTTTTTTCACCACATTACAAAAAAGATGTTGAGACTTTGGGAAAAGTGCAATGAAGGGCAACTAAGACGATTAAAGGCCTGTTCTGCCCCAGCTACGGATCCCAAAGAACACAGCACACACAAAGTTTGTACAAAACTTAGTTTACTAAAATAACTCAGTCTTTTTCAAAACCAAGGCTGTTAATAAACTTTCTTAACAGCCTACAAGAAACCAAAGATAAAGTAATCGCAATCTTACTAAGGTTGGCAGAAAGCCCAGAAGCAATGTGCAGAGAATCCAGACGCGAAGTAGAGTGAATTAAAGTTGTTCCCTACAACTTGCTGCAATTGGTCTTCCTCCTTAAATAGGCTAAGGGAGTGGCCAGTTAGCCCCAAGCCTTACTCTCGAGGAGACCTCCTCCTGAGGAGCCCCTCCTGCCTTTTGGCAGCCCTGCGCGCCCATGCATCGAGAAGAGGCTCCTCCTCTTCGTCCTCTTCACTTAAAGGAGCTTCTGGAGGTTCTGAAGGCCTGGCTGAATCCCTGCCTCTGGCACCACATCTTCTCCAGCCTCCTCACTGTCTGACTCGGGTGCCAGCTGCACAGGCTGCTGGCGCAGCACCGCACCAGCCTCCTCACTGTCAGAATCAGCTACAATCCGCACAGGCCGCTGACGGGCCACAACAAGGCCTGAAGACAAAAACATATGAAGAACGGTTGTAGGAATTGGGTATGGCTAGTCTAGAGGAAAAAAGGACTAGGGGGGACATGATCGCAGTATTCCAATATTTGAGGAGCTGCCACAAAGAAAGCGGGGGTAGGGGGATCAATTTATTTCACAAAGCACCAGACTAGAAAGAATGGATGGAAACTAACTGAGGAAAGAAGCAATCTGGAATTAAGGAGAAACTTCCTAATAGTGAGAACAATCGACCAGTGGAACAGAAGTTGCCTTCAGAAATTGTGGGTGTTTCATCACTAAAGGTTTTTAAGAAGAGACCGGACAGCTACTTGTCTGAAATAGTATAGGGTTGGACTAGAAGACCTCTAAGGTTCCTTCCTGGCCCCGCGGGCTAGGTCTAAGCACCCTGTGGGTCAGATCTGTCCCATGGGCCTTGAGTTTGACACCCCTGCTCTAAATGCTCTAAATTGAGGACCCAGTTGTCGGGGCAATAAGCTGACTTTGTATAAATATACAAAAGTATGAAGGCTATTGCTTAATGCATTGTAAACTGCCCTGAGTCTCCGGAGAAGGGCGGCATATAAATCAATTTTTTTTAAAAAAAGGCATTTGTAACGTGGGAACAGTGACTATTTTGGCAGAAGACGTTTCCAAAGACATTAAAACTGCCGATAATTCAGCCGGCATACCGTCGTATTACTTAGTAACTATCCGACTTGTATTTCGACTGTTTTTCTTTGTTGGTCATTAACCTTTATGCAACTCGCACTATTACATAATGCTTTGAATTCTGTAGGAAGCATACTTTCCTTCCCCCCCCTCCCTCATTTGTTTAGATTTTGGTTTTTTAAAATTCCTAAGAAAATGCAGCTGCTATAAATCTCACTGGAAGAGCAAAATGCCCCTGGCGATAATCCAAACAGTATTAAAAGCCAATTTATAGTTGTTGTTTTTAAAGATTTCACTGACCCGTAATCATGGCGTCTCTCACAAAAGAAAAGTGGGGGAGAAAAAAAAAACTGGAGCGTGTCCTTAAGTTAATATGATGTACTAGGCAAATAAATGAATTTAGGGGGTAGCAAGTCAATTTAAATATATTTGGAAAAGCTGCAAACTCATTTTTTTTTCATCTCAGACTGTTAAGGCCTGCATAACCCCGTTGGCTTTGATCTTCCCTTGTTAGACAGTTGAGTTTTGAATCTCAATCATCCTTAAACCTTAGTTATCAGCAGGGGTGAAATGCTCCCGGTTCGGAGTGGCTCGGGCGAGTAGGTAGCGATGGCGGTAGGCAGTTCGGAGAACCAGTAGCAAAAATCCCTGCCCCCGCCCCCATGCACAGCTGAGCCGCACGATCATCAGAGCCTTTTTTTTCTTTTAAATGGCTCTGATGAGCCAAGCTCTGATGATCCCAGCCGAGTTGCCTGCCGATCAGGCAACTCGGCTGGGATCGTCAGAGCCTTTTGAAAGCATTTTTTTACATGATTTTACATGTAAAAAATGGTTTTAAAAGTAAAAAAAAAAAATTGGCCACGCTCACCCAGTCACATTACCCCCCCCCCCACCAAGCCACGCCCACAGAACCAGTAGTAACAAATTTTAGATTTCACCCCTGGTTATCAGTTTACGTATAATTTTTGACAGGCAAGAAGTTGTAATTGTACAAAACATTATCTTGATTCTTGACAACTGGAAAGTGTTTATTGACTTGTGAGATAGTTATCAGTTCTGTTTATTATGGTGCAGTTTCTAAACTCAATATCGAGCTATAGAAACTGTGAAAAGAAAAATAGATATTTTTTTCAAGAGGTTTTCAAAACACTGACATATTTATGGAAATAAATTGAGTATAAGATACTCTGGAGTATAAGATGGTCATTAGTTTTTGGGGAGGAAAACACGAAAAAAAAATCTGCCTCTGCCTACCAGCATCCATCGGTATTCATCTGGCTAGGGTCCTTGCAGCAAACAGCCAGGTCAGCTTCAGTATGTTATCGCGGCCTGATTCAGCACGAGCAGCTGATTGGCAGTTGGATTGGCCTCCCGGAATACCACCAATCAGCTGTTCCAGGCTGTGGGGATTGCCAGAGCCCATCGCCACCTCTGTGCATCACGTTCTTGGCCTTTGCACACTCTGTTTTAGACCCATTCCAGGTGGCGGGATCGCCACAGCACATTGCCGCCAATCACCGCCTCCGTGCGTCATGTCGCCGTTAATCCCCGCTGCCTGGAACCAGCCGAAAATGCAATTTACAGAGGCCAAAAATGGGGTATGCAGAGGCCGAAAATTCAATGCGCAGAGGCCGAAAATGGCTGAAGGATGGGGGCTGGCAGGTGGGTGGACCTTCGGTAGCATTCGGTGTATAAGACGCACCACAATTTTCACCCACTTTTAGGGGGGAAGTGGTTCTTATACTCCAAAAAGTATGGTAAAATTCTAATTTTTTTTAAATTTTGCCAGTGGGACAATTAAAAAAAAAAAGATTAAAAAGAGCCACTCGCAATCGACCGGTATGTACACAGATCAACCATTTTTGATCAATTGGTCTCTATCACAATTTTTCTCTCTCCACGTTCTTATTCATATGCTCAGTCTCATCAAACCATCCATTTCTAGCTTACATCTGACCCTCACCTTATAACCACAATTGAGCCCAAAATTTCTGTTGCTGGGACATTTATTAAGTGAGTTTTGCCCCATTTTAGGACCTTCCATGCCATTAGAGCTGTTAAATTATTAACACAGTTAATAAAACAGGCATCTCCATGATCCCGGGACACTGCAACCTTCCTAAAGATGAATCAGTTGCCAACCATTTGAATTTTGATCATGTGACCACGGGGATGCCGCAACATTCGTAAGTGTGAAAAGTGGTCCTAAGTGGTGTGTAGTGGATGGTGAGTAGTTTATTTATATCTAGAAGGACCTCACATCAGTGGTGGGATTCAGCCGGTTCGCACCACTTCGGGAGAACCGGTTGTTAACTTTCTGAGCAGTTTGGCAAACTGGTTGTTGGAAGAAATCATTAAGGCAGAGAACCGGTTGTTAAATTACTTGAATCCCACCACTGCCTCTCATGGACTATGAATGCTAACATGCTTGTGAAGAAGGCACAGAAGAGGCTCTACTTCCTGAGAATGCTCAGGAAGATAAATCTATCTCAGCATCTACTTCTGTCCTACTATCGCATCATCATTGAGAGTGTCCTGACATACGGCATTCTTGCATGGTATGGGAGCAGCTCCGTAGCGGACAAAAAATGCACTACAGAGAATCATTAAAACTGCCCAGAATATCATCGGACTCCAGCTACCAGCTCTGGATGACATCTTTGAATCTCATTGTTTGTGGAAGTTGCATAACATTCTCAGAGACTCTTCCCATCCTACTTACAATCTTTTTGGACTGTTGCCTTCTGGCAGAAGATACAGAACAATTAAAAGTCGGACCACACGTTTTCTGAATAGTTTTTATCCCAGAGCTTTAATTGCACTCAACAATGAACTAAAGGGCCAGCATCAGTGAGCTGTTGGACATAATTACTTGGTCTGTTGTGCGGATGTTTGGGTGGTTTAGGGGTGGGGAATTTGTGATGGGTGGGTGGTTGTTCGGGGATTATTATGTCTATTGGACCTGGTCTTTGGGTGTTAAGTGAATTTCGTTGTATGGGTATACTGTATATACCCGTACAATGACAATAAAGTTATTATTATTATTATTATGAAGTCTGTTTTTTCAGTGCCCTTATAACTTCGAATGGTCGCTGAACGAACTGTTATAAATCAAGGACCACCTGCGTTTTGATCTTAGTTCTTCATTTCATTCGTTTTGGAAAAGGTGCTAATTATTCAATAATCCCTCCCCCTTTTTTTGGTCATTGAAAAACTTTTCAACGAGGTGTCAGTTTCTTATTCATTTTGAACCAAGGGCCGACAATAATTTTGGGACGGTTGGTATTTCACAGAATTCCAGGAAGGAAGATGGATGGCTCCGAAGAGGAAAAACTTACTTCTTCCAGTGAGTCGGAAGGCGAGTATGACGCCGATGCTGAAGAAGCTGAAGGGGAATCTGGATCGGAACCAGAGAACCCAGAAGACCCTGTTTATGCCATGGCGCCAACGGTCAACATTCAAGATGAAAGTGCCATTGATGTCGAGTCCTGCCCTGCATTTGTGTATCTCAATGAGGTAAGGTTTGCGGTAGTGGCGGAATATCTGTGGCTCGGGTGAAAGACTAGGGTGACGGTTCGTTCTCCGAGCTTGCGGGTTGGTTTCTGAATGTTTCGTTACCAGGCTGGGTAACACCTTCAGCAGAGTTTAAGGGATGCCCATGTCAGCGTTCTGTTTATAAGGGCTCCAGCTGTGAGTGTGTCAAGTGAGGGTCTTGTGATGGGTCAGGTGTGAGTCATCAGTGGAAGTCTTGTGATGGGGAAGTTATGTCAGGTGAGGGTCCTTGGCGGGGGTGAAGCGCTGGTTGGCAGGGGGCTTGGGTGGGTGGGTTGAGGGTCAGCACTGTCTCTGATTGGCTGTGTGGTTGATTTGGATTCTGAGGGGTTCGTAGGCTGGTTCGTAGGCTGGGGTTCGTAGGCTGGTTGTGGGTCAGCGTGTCTGTTGATGGGATTGCTTGTGGAGGGCCAGGCTAGGTAACATCTTCAGTGGAGTATTTCGCGATGTCAGTGTCGGTGTTCTTCTGTTTATAAGGGCTTCAGGTGTGGGTGGGTCAAGAGGGAGTCATCAGTGGGAGTCTTGTGATGGGGAGGTTTGATCTGTTGAGGGTCACTGGGGGGGTGAAGCGTTGGTTGGCAGTGGGCTTGGGTGGGTGGGTTGAGGGAGCTATCTTTGATTGGCTGTGCAGGTTGATTTGGATTCTGAGAGGTTCATAGGTTGATTGTAGGTCAAGATGTCTGTTGATGGGATTCCTTGTGGAAGGCTAGATAACATCTTCAGTGGAGTTTAGGGGATGTCGGTGTTCTTCTGTTTATAAGGGCTTCAGCTTTGAGTCATCAGTGAGAGTCTTGTGATGGCTCTTGTGATGGGGAGCTTACGTCAGGTGAGGGTCATTGGGAGGTGAAGTACTGGCGAGGGGGCTTGCATTGGTGGGTTGAGGGTCAGTGCTGTCTCTGGTTGGCTGGGTGGTTGATTTGGATTCTGAGGGGTTCGTAGGCTGGTTGTGGCTCCATGTGTCCGTTGATGAGATTGTTTGTGGAGGGAATTTAGGGAATGTCAGCGTTCTTCTGTTTATAAGGGCTTCAGGTGTGGGGTGTGTCAAAAGAGGGCCTTGTATTGGGTCTTGTGATGAGTCAGGTGTGAGTCATCAGTGAGTCTTGTAATGGTCTTGTGATGGGGAGGTTAGATCAGGTGAGGGTCATTTGGTGTGTGTGAAGGGCTGGTTAGGGGAGCTTGCGTGGGTTGGTTGAGGGTCGGTGCTGCTTCTGGTTGGCCGTGTGGTTGATTTGAATTCTGAGTGGTTCATAGGCTGGTTGTAGATCAAGGTGTCTGTTGATGGGGTTGCTTGTGGAAAGCCAGGCAAGGTAACATCTTCAGTGGAATTTAGGGGATGTCATTGTTCTTCTGTTTATAAGGGCTTAGAGAGCTGGTGTGTCAAGTGAAAGTGCGGTGGTGACTCGTGTGATGGCTCAGGTGTGAGTCATCAGTGGGAGTCTTGTGATGGGTCTTGTGATGGAGAAGTTACATCAGGTGAGCATCATTGGGAGGTGAAGTGCTGATGGGAGGGGAATTGTGTGGGTTGATTGAGGGTCAGCGCTGTCTCTGGTTGGCTGTGTGGTTGATTTGGATTCTGAGGGGTTCGTATCAGGAGTGAAATCTACTTACCTTCCCTACCGGTTCAGAAGTGCACGCACTGTGCATGCATGCACATTCATGCACGGATCCTCTGCACATGTGCAAACCCTTCTGTGCATGTACAGAGGGTAAAAACAGGTTACTACCTGGTTAAAACCAGGAAGTAATGACAACTGGGCAGGTGGGCAGAGCCTCATGCTGCCATCATTACCACTTCTCCGAACCACCCGCCGCCATCGCTACCAGTTCGGCCAAATCGGTCCAAACCAATAGCATTTCATGCCTGGTTCGTATGCTGGTTGTGAGTCAAGGTGTCTGTGGATGGGATTACTTGTGGAGGGCCAAGCTTCGATGAACTCATGAGAGTGGTGGTGTAGCATGGCCGATGATTTTTGTGTCGCTCCAATCGAACCGGTGCTGTTGGGTGTCGGTGTGGGTAGAGATGAAGGATTTGGGATCATGGCATTTGACGGCCAGCTGGTGTTCGTGCATCCCATTTTTTAATTGACGTGAAGCTGGCTTGCGCCATTGACTTTGCTTGTCAGAAGGTCGCAAAAGGAGATCACATGTCTTCCGGGACACTGCAACCGTCATAACTATGAGTCCGTTGCCAAGCGCCCGAATTTTGATTCCATGACCCCGGGAGATGCTGCAATGATCGTAAGAGGGAAAAACTGGCATGTCATTTTTTTAAAGTACTGTTGTAACCTCAAACGGTAACTAAATGAAATATTGTATGTCAAGGACTATCTGTACTGGAACGATTTATTCAATATACTTAAAAATATGGAAATGTGAAATTTTGCCTGAACCATCAAAACTGGCAGGATGACTTTGGGTCAGACACACTTTCTCAGCCCAACTCGCCTCACAAGGTCAGTGTTGTGAGGAGAAAAAAGGTAGAGCACGGAATACAGGTAGTCTTTGAGTTATGACCATAATTGAGCTGGGAATTTTGGTCGTAAGCTGTGCCAGGTGTTAAGTGGAAACTATGCACCTGTTGTGGCCTGTCGGCTGCCGGACAGCGAACAGTGGAATCAGATGAGGAGGTGTGGGAATCAGGATCAGCACTGAGGCAACCTGAGAGCTCCGAGGGGGAAGAGGGAATGGAGCTGTCAGATAGAGAAAAAGAGGTGGAGCCTGGGCTGTCTGTCAGCCCTTAGATGGAGAATCAACAGCCCCCAGGTCTGGAGGTGGCTGATGAGGAAGAGGAGGAACAGCTGGATCCAGTGCCTGACATGCGGATGCACAGAAGGCAGAGGAGAGGAGAGCAGTGGAAATCTATGGGCCGGTCCTTGGGAAAAAAAAGAGCCACCGCTGCTAGAGAAACCCCACCCTAACTCTGGGAATAAAAGGCAGGGGGCGGAGATGAATAGATGTGGCAGACAACTATTCATCTCCCTGCTGGACAGAGTTGTTAGCCCGCATTGAGAGAGAAACTTTTTTGCGGGAATGCTGGCGCTCCTAATAAAGGAATCATTGATTTAAAATACAGGGGGTTTGTCGTATTTGGGGAGGTGGGTCAGAAGGAGCACCATAAGAAACGGAACTGATACTATCTCAAAAGCCAAAAAACTTTATCTTGCCTGTTGACAACTGGAAGGTTGTCAACAGGCAAGATAAAGTTTTATACAATCACAACTTCCGGCATGTCAAAAATTGTACGCAAGATGATAATTAAGACTGAAGGATTACTGAGGCTCAGAACTCAATTCTCTAGCCCAAGAAGATCAAAGCCAGCGATGCTATCTCAATTCCCTCTCAACAATATTAAAAATACTTGTAACTCCAGTGGAAATATTGTTAATAACCGTTTCATAACGTTCACTCTGAGGAAGCAGACTAATTTAAAAATAAACCTACGTCCAACAAACCTTGTTGTTCTCAGGAGGTTTAAAGGAAATTAAAAATGAAACAATTTAAGTACCCATTGTGAATCTGACACTGATTTATCGCCCTTTCAGCCAAGAAGGAGATACAGGAAATTAACTAACTTATCCAAGAACATGGAAATGGAAGTGAAACTGTTTAGAAAATAACACCATTATTATCTTGCTGACTGGAACTTTCCAAAGTATTTTCTCTATTTATCTCCCTGTCACAGATTTTTAAAATATTTTCTTTCGGATTCGCCAAAGGTGCTTTTTCAAGAGGCAACTGGAATTTCTTTGAAGATGTTTTGCTTCTCATCCTAGAAGCTCCTTCAGCGAAACGTCTTCACAGAAAAACCAGAAAGTCCAGTTGCCTCTTGAAGTTGGGACAACCATGACCTGGATGATTGAGAATCTCCATAGACATCCCTTATTATGACTACTAATAGACTCAAACGTGGAATATTATGCAAGCACAAGCAATAGAACAAAGTCAAACTAGAGTCTTGGATTTTTAAGAGAGCTAATTTCAATAAACGTAGAGAGAGCTTGAGAAGGATTCCATGAATGAGAATTCTTAAGGGGAAAACAACCCAAGAAGCTTTTGGGAAATTTTGAAAAGTGAGATTATAAAAGCCCAGTCTAGCACAATTCCAATGAAGAAGAAAATTAAGAGATTTCAAAAGAAACCAGCATGGCTGCACGAAGAACTCTCTGATAAACTGAAAGACAAGAAGAACAAGTATAAAAAGTGGAAAGAGGGACATATATCTAAGGCAGAATATCAGCAAATAGCCTGAACCTCCAAAGATGAAGTCAGGAAGACTAAGGCTCAAAATGAGCTTGCAACAAGAAAGGCTGCTTTCAACATGTAAAAAAACAAGAAAAAAAAAGTCAAGGAACTGTTTGATTTTCTCCACTAATGGGAGAAAATGGCAAGAAGGTGAGGAGCAACAGGGAGAAATCAGAACCGTTTAATTCGTTTTTCGCATCTGAGTTTACACAAAAGGAAAAAACCAGTTCAACCTATCAAAACAGTATCTCTCAATGTGAATATATATATTTTTTTCTGATTGGATACATTTGATATCTGTGTTGATCTGTCCAAGGAGAAGCTGGCGAGATGTGTTGCAGTGGGAAAGTAGAAAAGTCTCAAATGAATATTTTCCTCAACGGAAATACTGTAAATAGCACTGGCTTCTAGTAAGTTCTAATTCCTAATTGCCAGTGAGAGCCTTTTTCCTCACGGTAGAGAAGAAAACATTCGCGCAATTACCAGTAATGTACTAAAAATGTACTTTATTGTATGTGGTGGGTTTTTTTAATAGAATTAGACTTTAACCAAAATATTTTGATAGACATGCAGCGTTTTGAAAGACTCGGGAAAAAATTTGCACCAAAGGCAGTTCTCTTTTATGATATATAGAACATTCTGATAAGAGAATTTCCAAATGTCCGAAGTTCTATCTGGGTATTAAGGAACAATGCTTCTTTATTTCTGCTTTTACCTTTAGAATGGAAGCAGAGGTTACAGTCTATTCAATAGCTATAGGTAGTCCTCCAGTGGTGGGTTCCTCCCGGTTCCACCTGGTTCTGCCGAGCCGGTAGCGGTGACCATATGACATCACCAAACCGGTTCTCCCCCCGCCCCCATGTTATTCTTACCTTTTATTTGGCCCCACCCTCAATCTATTGCTGCCTCCTGAGTCCCAGCTGATGGGCTATAAGGAAAAAAACTGTTTAAACTCTTACCCGGGGGGGGGGGCTTCAAAGAGCCGCCCTATAGCTGATCAGTGGTAAAGGGCAGTTTGGTGGTAGACCGGTGCCTCCAAAAACAAATGAGTAGACCAGTGTCTGCAAAAATAAATGGGTAGACCAGTGCCTGGAAAAATACATGGGTAGATCAGTGCCTGCAAAAATAAATGGGTAGGCCAGTGCCTGCAAAAATAAATGAGTAGACCGGTACGGCTCTGCAAGCAATTAAAAGCCTAGTAGACCAGTACCTCTGCTAAATCCTAAAGAATTGTCACATGACCATCAATGCTTTCCTACAAAGTTCCCAAGAGCCTTTGCTGCTCTTTTAAGCCTTCTGGGAGGGGCCAATCATCTCCTGGCCTTACTCCCGAGTCGTCCTTTTTGCTTCAGCTGCTCTTGCCTTCTGGCAGCTCTTCTCATACATGCACTAGGAACAGGCTCCTCCTGTTCCTCTGCCTCTCTACTATCTGCCTCTGGAAACTCCAGAGTCCGTGTATCGCTCCCAGATGTCCCTGGCCCCATCTTTGCCTCCGACGCAGAGCCCTCGTTCGGGCCTTCCCCAGACTGCAGGACTGGCCCATTGTCCTACCCAGCCTCCTCACTGTCCAACTCCGCTGCCAGCTCCGCAGGCTGTCGGTGGACCACAACACTTCTATTGGTCTACCACCATGATGGCAAACCTACGGCACACTTGCCAGAGATGGCACGCAGCGCCCTCTCTGATGGCACATCAGCCATCGCCCCAGTTCAGATCTGCTGTGCATGTGCGATGCCTCCCACCGGCCATCCGGTCTTTGGGTCTCTGCCGTGCATGCACAGGGGGCAGGGCACATGCAGGGGGGCCACATGTGCCTGCGTGGGGGACAGGTGCACGCAGGGGGGGCGTGTGTGCCTGCGCAGGGGCAGGATACATGCACAGGGGCCAAATGTGCATGTGGAGGTGGGGTGCGTATGGGGGGTGCATGTGCATGCATGGGGGGCAGGGCGTATGCATGAGGGCTACAGGTACATTGCATTTTGGGGGTTCTGATGTGCGTAGTTTGGGCACTCGGTCCGGAAAAGGTTAGCCATCACTGGTCTACCATTATTATGCCGGATATACTTCAAGATATAACACGCAATCAAGAATAAAAATATAAATTCAATTTTTTATTTCAAATAAAAGGAGAATCCTGTTGTGTTGATAATTGTTGTTTGGTAAGATTTTCTGCCAGTATCTTTCTCCGGAACACATGATGCGTTTCATATTCAACTCCTGACTTTTCACAAGCAAAATAATAGATTTATATGCATTCCCTTATACAGAGTGCTTTGCTTTTTGTGTCACAATGTGGCATTTATTTAGGGAATCGCTAGGAATTTTAAAAATGGTCCAAAGGGAACAATTGAGAAGCACTTAGTTGGTTTCACAGCATTTGTTTCCAAGATGACATCAGCCAGGCTATAAACCTTTCCATGCAACTGTAACACATTATAAGGGGTCTTTTTCATGAATGAAAAATGACTTGGATGGAACACAATGATCCCATCAACTAGCGATTTTTATTTATTAGGTTCAAAACAGGAGCCTATTTTTTTTTTTCTAATCGTCATCCTGAAACGTCCAACTAATTCACAATTCCCACCGAAACCAGCTACTATTGCACTGACGAACGTAACTTTCAGTGAAGAAAAGAGACAGAACCTGTTCTCCAAATTTACACACAGATGACCACTACTGTGAAAAAGTGACATAGATTCTGTAAAAGAACCCAGGGGTGGGCTCCTGGGGGTTCGGTAGGTTTGGGCGATCCTCTAGCCAAGGATCGATGGGATTCGGCGAACCCCTAAATGCTACCCTTGGCTGTTTTGTAAAATGTAGAATTTCCCTAAAGTAATATTGGTGAGATCTTCCTACTCAAACATTGTGCAGAGCCTAATAGCAGTTATGCCGGTAGGGTAAAGCTAAATTCTTACAAATTTGTAAAAATCAGATTTTGGGGGAAGAAAGGTATCAAGGATTGGTAAAAACTTGTTTTTAATGTTTTGTCCTTCGTGGGTTTATTCATGCTTCAACTCTGGGTCCAGTGTTTTAGATTTTGGCCCATATATTGTTCTAGGACAGGGATGGCTAACCTTTTTGCCCTCGCGTGCCAGGAGAGGGGGGTGGGGGGTTGCATGTGCATGTGCCACACCCATAATTCTATGCACCTGCCCCCGCGCACGTGACCCCCCCTCACTCCCCACAAGTGATGGTCCGGTAAGCCCATTTTTTTTCTCTCACCAGGCTCCAGAGCCTTTCTAGGAGTCTGGGGAGGGCGAAAATAGCCTCCCCCCGCCCCAAAGACTCTCCAGAGACCAGAAACGGCCCATTTTCCAACTTTCGGTGGGACCGGAAGTCCTGTTTTTTGCTGTCCCCAGCCTCCAGAGCCTCTCTAGGAGTCTGGGGGAGTGAAAACGGCCTCCTCCCTGAGGTCCTCCAGAGGCCGTTTTTGGCCAATTTCCTGTCCCACCTTCCGTAAGTGAGCTGAGCTTGCGTGTCCACTGATAGGCTATGCGTACTACCTGTGGCATGTGTGCCAAAGGTTCGCCATCACGGTTCGAGGATAACTAGTTTTCCGAATTTTCAAACAACCTCTTTTTCAGAAAAATGGTAGTCCTCAACTTAAAACCACAATTGAAGCTCTGCCTGTTTTTTTAATGTGTGTTCCCTGGCATATACATATGATTTGGGTCCAGGATATTTACAGGACCTTCTCCTGCCTGCCTCCCACCGTCCTGTTCGCTCACATAGGGCCGCTCTCCTCAGGGTCCCGACGGCGAGCCAATGTCATCTAGCGGTGCCCAGGGGTAGGGCGTTCTCTGTGGGTGCTCCCACCCTCTGGAATGAATTACCTACCGAGCTCTGGACGGCTCCTGATGTCTGCTCCTTTCGTCGGGAGCTGAAGACTTGGCTGTTCAAGAAAATAGGCTGACTCTGATTCTGGGTTTATTATTTATCATTAATTACTGTATTTTCCTGCGTATAAGACTACATTCTAACACACAAAAATCTTCTCAAAAGTCGGGGGTCGTCTTATACGCCGGGTCTCATTCTCCTGTAACCAGGCAGACCAGCCCGAAAGGCTCTGACGAGCCTTAAATGGCTCTGAGGAGGGTCGTCTTATACACCCAGTCGTCTTATACGCCAGAAAATATGGTAGTTATTTGATTTAAAGTGCGATTTTATTGTACATGTCTCTTAACTTGTGTTCGCCGCCCTGAGTCCTTCGGGAGAAGGGCGGCATATAAATACATGTAATAAATAAATAAATAATAAATACACACGTGGAAGACAATCAGTTTTGCGGTCTCGTGCAGTCCCCCGTGCCCCATTTTGGCTTCCAGGTTGGTGCAGGAGGACTTCCAGGCCCAAAATGAGGCCCGGAGGGGGGTCCATGCGTTGCCCCTGCACCCTGTTTTGGCTTCCAGGTTGGTGCAGAAGGCACTTGCACCAACCTGGAAGCCAAAAATTGGCAAGGGGGGGGTGCATGCGGGGAGGTCACATGCATATACAGGGGGGTGGTCACGCACAGGAGGGATCGAGCACGCATTGCATTATGGGCGCAAGTGTGTGGGCGCGCTTTCGTCACGCAATGACCAAAAGGTTAACCATCACTGCCGTAAGAGACACGTATGTTTCTCTCATTGATATACCTACATGTTGAAATTGCCAGACCTCTTTTGTTCCTTCTATTTATTGGAAATATATGTAATTCCGGTCTTAAAAACAAGGATAAACCTTTACTCCATATATATCATGGCTTTAGTTGCTGTCAGTGGTTGCCACTTGTACAAAGTAGAACCACGCCTTCGCTTTCCAAAGGATGCAACTTGAGTGAGGACCCCGCGATTGTTTTTAGAAGTTCATTGTTATGTAACTTGGTGTGTGTGTGTGTGTGTGACACAGACACACTGGAATGTTGACAAAGGTAACTTTGCAAGAAGTTGTTTTTCCTAACCGCTGTACAGCTGTCAACTGTGGAGTCATTAATCTAAAATATGCGGCCGTCTTCCGTTTGTCCACGGTTTTTTTCCATGTGTCTAAGTACAATTGCACGACAAAAACAAATCCATTTTGTCCAGTTTAATGGGCACCAAATACTAGCTGGGGGCAGGGAGCTGATTTCTGACTTTAGAAACATGTTTCTCCTTCAGGGTGATATAATATTCTCCCTTTTATTTATTTATTTATTAAATTTATATACCGCCCTTCTCCTGACGGACTCAGGGCGGTGAACAGCCGACTAAAAAACCAATACAACAAAGTTAAAATCGTACTAAAAACAAATATAAATTAGGCTGAGAATTTAAAACAGAATAAAACTCTAAAAATTTTTAAAAAGTAGAAGGGATCAGGCAAGTCCAGCAAGTTAAAAGAGATAAGTCTTCAGAGCCCAACGAAAAGTCCGGAGGTCGGCAATTGTTCTCAGTTCTGGAGGAAGATCGTTCCAGAGGGTGGGGGCTACCACAGAGAAGGCTCTCCCCCTGGGGGTCGCCAGCCGGCATTGTCTGGCTGACGGCACCCTGAGGAGGCCCTCTCTGTGGGAGCGAACCGGCCGGTGGGAGGCAATTGGTGGCAGAAGGCGGTCCCGTAAGTACCCTGGTCCTAAACCATGGAAATATTTTAAAATATTTCTCAAAATATTTCATTCTTTTAGGAGGGGTGACTTCCTAGACCTCAGAAAGATGGAAGGCTGAGTCAACTTTGAGCCTGGTGAGATCTGAACTGCCAAATTGAAGGCAGCCGGCAGTCATCAGAACTAGCCTGCAGTACTGCACTCTAACCACTGCGCCACTGTGGCTCATAAGAAACCAGATTTAGAGATTGAAAATCTCTTCTGGATTGGGCAATCTTTTCTGCAGTCTCCAGAAAAGGCAGTTTATATTCCGGCGGCGTATCTAGATTCTCCAATTAGCTCTAGATTGGCATTCGCAATGACAAGGAACATATTTGCACATCTATATCTATTAATGCCATCTGTCGTCGTTCTTAAACCAGATTGAGTTGTTTAGTTATGTATTTTTTCGAATGTATCACCGTGTATTTCAGTGAATTCGATAGAGGTGGAGCAATCCTTGAAGGATACGTAGAAACTGAACTTAATGAAGCTTGGCAGCTAATGTTTAACTGCTATACTTTTAATCGGTGATCAGATATCTGTGTAGAAAACAATTAGGGTTGCTAATTGCCTCCTAAGTGCCAGTCCAGATGCTGCTTTAATTTTTAAAGGCCTAACAGCTTCAGGCCGGATTATTTTGCAGGCAACAAATTGTATCTTGGTAACAACACGACTATGCTGGAAATTGGGAAGAGATCTCTTAAAGAGGTCCCTGATATCAAAGGCTTGCTTTTTGGACATGGTTATGTACCTGGCCAAAGGCCAAAGAGGTTTTAGAAAAAAATGCTTTTAAAAGTAAAAAAAAAAAAAAGCTTCTGATGATCGCATGACTCAGCTGGGATCGTCAGAGCCTTTTAAAAGCATTTTTTTCTACAACCCCTCTTCGGCCAAAGGGGTTGTAGAAAAAATGCTTCTAAAAGTTTTAAAAAAAAGTTGGCCACGCCCACCCAGTCACATTACCCTCACCCCACCAAGCCATGCTCCAGTTCGGGCGAACCGGTAGTGTTAAAAAAGCTACCGGTTCCTTTGAATTAGTATTTCTGATGATCAGCTGTGCCACGCGGTTTTGTCCTGCTTTCTAGCGAACTAAACCGCGTGGCACAGCTGATCCCCCCTCGCTGTTCTACTTACCTTCCCAAGCCTCCTTTTGGTGTGTACTTCGCATGCACGTATGCGCAGCATGCATTTGGTGTGTACATGCACAGCCAGCAAACCGGTAACAAACCAGTTCAGATTTCACCACTGATATATATATATAAACTATTTTAAAATAGTAAACAGAGTAACACCAATTTTTTAAAAAACGCAACACATCCACATTAAATACACCCAGGAGTGAATTAACATTATGTTAAAATGTGTGGATTATAACATTTTCTTGGTTGCTGTATGTTTATTTGTTTTTTGAGGGTTTTTGGTTTTGTTTTGTTCGGGGAGGGTATAATTTGGTTTTTAATTGATTTTATGATTGCTGCCCAGAGTCATTATGTTTGAAATGGGCAGCCATACAGATTGTATGAATGAATGAATGAATAAATAATAATAAATAATAAATAATAAATAATAAATAATAAATAATAAATAATAAATAATAAATAATAAATAATAAATAATAAATAATAAATAATAAATAAATAATAAATAATAAATAATAAATAATAAATAATAAATAATAAATAATAAATAATAAATAATAAATAATAAATAATAAATAATAAATAATAAATAATAAATAATAAATAATAAATAATAAATACAGTACAGTACAGTACATACCTACTACCATGTTTCCCCAAAAATAAGATCCTGTCTTGTATTTTTTTGAACCCTAAAATAAGCGCTTGGCTTTATTGCCATGTGCTCAAAAGCCTGATTGGGCTTATTATCAGGGGATGTCTTATTTTGGGAGAAACAGAGTACATACATACATACATACATACACACACACACAGACACATATACATACATACATACATACATACACCTTTTCTATACTACTAAGATCCAGAAGCACTTCCATAAGAGTGTCTTTCAGGCAGGCCTCCGTGAAGGTTGGTAATGAGTTTATTTGCCGTTCATGGATTTTAAACTGCCTTGTATATTGTTTTGTTTTGTTTTTGTTTTGCTTTGTTTTGTTTTGACCAGACAGCATCCCAGAAATGGAAAGTAAGATGGACATTAAAATAGCATCAATAATTGTCAAACCCAGGCCCAAAGACAACACAGCGAGATCCAATCGAGTCCAGCGCTTTATTTGCTTACACATCTAATAGACGGAATCTTGCCAGACTAAAGCTTTAATCTTCTAATTTAAGGTTAGAAGGTTAAAGAGACATTCTAAGTCTCCTGAGAAGACATCCAGGCACGTTCTGGTGTGTGGCTAGAATTTCAGGACTGCACAGTCTCTTAATTTGGGCCTCTCTCTGGAATGTACTACCTCCTCTCTAGGAAACTGGGGTGCTCATTCTAGGATTCCCCCACCCTTCTCCAGGTGCACATTCCACCATATCAATAGAATACAATTCTGTTGTCTCTCTTGGGAACAATTGCTTTAATTTAAAATGCAAAGCCTACACTATCACTCAATTATCATTATATTAAGGTAAAAGTAAGGGTTCCCCTCGCACATATGTGCTAGTCGTTCCTGACTCTAGGGGGCGGTGCTCATCTCCGTTTCAAAGCCGAAGAGCCAGCGCTGTGCGAAGACGTCTCCATGGTCATGTGGCCGGCATGACTCAACGCCAAAGGCGCACGGAACGCTGTTCCCTTCCCACCAAAGGTGGTCCCTATTTTTCTACTTGCATTTTTTACGTGCTTTCGAAATGCTCGGTTGGCAGAAGCTGGGACAAGTCACGGGAGCTCACCCCGTTACGCGGCACTAGGGATTCGAACCGCTGAACTGCCGACCTTTCTGATCGACAAGCTCAGCATCTTAGCCACTGAGCCACCACATCCCTATCATTACATTAGAACCAACCAAACTAACAAGGATTAAAAAGCCTTCAGGAATTCTTTATAAGAGCCAAGACATTCCAAAAAAAAGAAATGTTGATATTTAAGAAAGCACAACAATGCACCGAGATGTTTTAACTTTTGCAGTTGAAAAATCAATCCCCACGTTGATGTACTTTGGAGTTAGATATGGCTGGTATCAGATTACACCCAGTCTCTTTAGCTCAATAACTCTCTACCTCTGTTGATAATAAAGGCCGAAATCTTTGCTAGTCAAACCGCAATGTGTGCATCTGGCCAGCGGCAGGATATAAATCGGGAACTTAATGATCTTTTGTGTTTTTAGAGCTGGGGGAAACAGCCATTTCTTTTTTTGCCTGAATTGCTTTTTCTGGACTCGATTACGTCCACGTTCGTAGGAGGAGATATGCCTTCCCCTTATCACCCTGTCTGAAATTTTACTAGCAGACTAGAATACAAATATCAGCAGTCCCGGTTTTTTTAAAAAAGAAATACTCCGTTAATCGCACAGCTAGCCTGAAGAATGTTCATGAAATTGATGCCAAGAGGTTCGCGAATGGAACGAAAGCAACATCTGCCTTTCCTTTTGATGCCCACGGTCGCTGTGGGACTTTCAAGTCATTCCAAAGCATTTGAGGCATGTGGGATGGTAATTGTGCAAATGTGCATATCAGCAAGCCAATCCCGGGGTTTCAGAACTCTTTGCTTTTAATATTTTTATAACTGGGGGGGTCGGAATTAAAAGAACATACATAGCTTGATCAATACAGCAGATGTCACTATGCCAATAAATTCAGCAGAGGTGACTTGTCCCCCCTCCACCCGCTCCGTATCGGTATGTGCGAAAGACTTCTATCTATCTATCTATCTATCTATCTATCTATCTATCTATCTATCTATCTATCTATCTATCTATCTATCTATCTATCTATCATCTCTCTCATCTGTCATATCTCTCTCTCTCATCTATCATATCTCTCTATCTCTCTATCTCTCTATCTCTCTCTCTCTCTCTCTCTCTATCTATCTATCTATCTATCTATCTATCATCTATCTATCCATCATCTCTCTCTCTCATCTCTCTCTCATCTATCCATCTATCCATCCATCCATCATCTCTCTCTCATCATCTCTCTCTCTCTTATCTGTCTGTCTGTCTGTCTGTCTGACTGTCTGTCTGTCTGTCTGTCTGTCTGTCTGTCTATCTATCTATCTATCTATCTATCTATCTATCTATCTATCTATCTATCTATCTATCTATCTATCTATCTATCTATCTATCTATCTATCTATCTAATATATCCATCATATATCTCCTTCCTTCCTTCCTTCCTTCCTTCCTTCCTTCCTTCCTTCCTTCCTTCCTTCCTTCCTTCCTTCCTTCCTTCCTTCCTTCCTTCCTTTCTTTCTTTCTTTCTTTCTCCCTAACTCCCTGTATAGTGCATGAGTCAGAGAGAGGGCTGTGAAAATATCCACAGACCTCTTACATCCTGGACATAATCTGTTTCAACTTCTTCGCTCAAGATGCTTTAAGGCATTGCACTCCAAAAAACAACTACACACAAGGACAATTTCCCCCTCCCCCCATGCCATCACTCTGCTAAACAACCAATTCCCACAACATTGTCTTGTGCCCTGGGATGCATTAATATTATCCGTCTCATCATTTCTATTACCTATTTCCTTAGCTTCTTATGTCTATAACTTCGTGGTTTGCATTTTATGATTTCTGTTGATCGCGCTTTATGTAGCGTCCTATTATGGTTTCTGTCAATTGCTTATTTAGTTTCCTATGACTAGTATCCTATCACTGAGTGTTGTCTCTTATGATTTATGCTGATTGTATTAGTGGCTAAGACGCTGAGCTTGTCGATCAAAAGGTTGGCAGTTCAGCGGTTCGAATCCCTAGTGCCGCGTAACGGGGTGAGCTCCTGTTACGTGTCCCAGCTTCTGCCAACCTAGCAGTTCGAAAGTCCGTAAAAAATGCAAGCAGAAAAAATAGGGACCACCTTTGATGGGAAGGTAACAGCGTTCTATGTGCCTTTGGCGTTGAGTCATGCCAGTCACATGACCACGGAGACGTCTTCGGACAGGGCTAGCTCTATATAGACCCCTGCTTTCTTCTAGAATTTATTTGCATCTTCTCATTCTTAGCCCTCAAAGCAGGGGGTTTGGGGGTATCTAAATAGAAATGAGGTTCAACTCAGCTGATCTTCACAATTTGGCTAGGCATCATGCTACCTATCTGGGACTTCTTTAAAAAGCAAATATTTCATCACACGCTGAAAACATTTTCCATGAAAATACCACCAATGCATAGCTTTTCAATGCATGGCAATGGGTCAACGGTTGAAAGTATTTTCCCGCTCTGCCTAACAGGACTCATGGGGCAAATACAGGAAATAATTTATGGAGACTTCCAAATAAGGAGTTAGACCTTAATTCATCCTTTCCTAGAATTTCGTAAGTAAGAAAGCCTGCCTGAACTTCCAAGGAAATTGAAAACGCTTCAGATGTCAGTAGAATTCGGCATGCATTCCAAACATCAAACGCTTGAGTTGTGTTTATATATGAATTTGCTGTGGAGACGAGAGTCTGAAAATTGGCTTTGTTAAAAAGAAACAATTCCTGCCATTTTGCTTCTCCCCCACCTCTTTAGACTTTTACCCTTCAAAAATTTTTAGCAAGGGGCTCTCTCCCGGGTGTGGCCTGGTGGGTGTGGCCTAGTTGGTCTCCTGCACCATGGCGGGGGAGAGTGTTTTTACCCTCCCTGAACTCTGGAGGCTTTCGTTAAGCTCCGGGAGGGCGAAAACAGCCTCCCCAGGCTCCAGAAGCCCTCTGGAGGCCACATACAGGCCCATTTCCGGCTTTCCCGAACTTCCAGTAGGCTTGTTTTTCACCCTCCCCGAGCTTCCATGTGCGGTTTACCTCCATCCAAAACAAGCTGCATGGGGACTCCTGAGAGGGGCGGGGTAGGGTGGCGGGGCCAGCCAGGAGCACGGCTGTGGAGTTGGGAGATAAATGTTCTGACTCCGACTCCTCAGTTTTTTGTACTTCCGACTCCGACTCCAACTCCAGGTACCCAAAATTTCCTCCGACTCCCAGGGCTGTGGAGTCGGGAGATAAATGTTCCGTCTCCGTCTCCGACTCCGACTCCGACTCCGACTCCGACTCCGACTCCTCAGTTTTTTGTACTTCCGACTCTGACTCCGACTCCAGGTACCCAAAATTTCCTCCGACTCTGACTCCTTGACTCCGACTCCACAGCCAGGGCTGTGGAGTCGGGAGATAAATGTTCCGTCTCCGTCTCCGACTCCGACTCCGACTCCGACTCCGACTCCGACTCCTCAGTTTTTTGTACTTCCGACTCTGACTCCGACTCCAGGTACCCAAAATTTCCTCCGACTCTGACTCCTCGACTCCGACTCCACAGCCAGGGCTGTGGAGTCGGGAGATAAATGTTCCGTCTCCGACTCCGACTCCTCAGTTTTTTGTACTTCCGACTCCGATTCCAGGTACCCAAAATTTCCTCCGACTCCGACTCCTCGACTCCGACTCCAACTCCACAGCACTGGCCAGGAGTGGGATTTGGGGGTTCTTCGAACTGCACAGAATCTTAGCTAGAGGTTCTCCTGAACCCCTGCGACCCCCAGCAGCCCAACCCTGGTTTTACCTACACTTCTTTGAAAACCCAGGCTGGTTTTCAATGGTCTCATCCAAAGACAGTTGGAAGCCACAGTAGGAAGGATTCATAAGTATGATGCCTTCCAAACCATCATAATCTCTTACTCTCACTTTGCTGGCTTTCTATGCGGGGCGAAACATTATAAATCAGGTGAATTTTAAACTACTATTTAGGTATTTATATGTATTTTTCCTCCAGAACTATCAAGCACGGAGTATCTGTTTTCCTAATTTTGTTCTTCCATACGTCCTTGCACAGATTCAACAGCCGTTTTGTATTAAAAAAAAAACTGTTGAAGCGATTAGTATACTGGGTGGGGCTCAATGCAGATAATTTTATCTCCTTAATATCTCTTGCATGATGGCTAAAGAATGCAAAATCATTTTTTCCAAATTAAGAGCCAGCGTTTAATAGGAGGAAATGCTTTGAGGCCTCATATCGTAAGACTGATTCTTAACATGCGCATATAAGAGGCCCCCGGAACTGCTGAATGTAATGTCACTAGTGAACAAAACTTTTCCAGCTGGGCCATAATTGTTGCGTTAAAGACAAGATTGCCAAGCCAGAACTATTACTGCATTGAACATACGACATTGTGAAGCTCTCTCACACAAAGGTTTCTTTTTTTCCGAGTGTTCAAAAGTCAGCGAAACAACTTGTGAGTGTGTTAGATCAGGGGTCCCCAATCCTTGTCGGGAACCGGGCTGCGTGAGTCATTTCATCTGCACATGTGCGGGATCTAAGTTGCGCGAGTGAAACCGTCCCCGCTCCCTTCCTGGTCCATGGAAGCAGTTTTTTTTCTGCAACGGGTCCGTGGAACTAGAAAAGTTGAGATTTAGATCATTTCCATTCCTATGTGAAATTATTGAACAATCTAAAGAGGGCTTTCATCTCTATAAGAACTCCCTTTTTATGATCCAGTTATTGCTTAATTCATGGTAGAGTCGGGGAGACAAATGGAGCTGAGCGTTTACTGGCCAGATGCCCTTCCTGATGCCTACATGGAGTTCACAGCAGATATTTTCTCTTTGCGCCCTGGAAGAGAAACATTTGCTGCTACATAGTATTGAACTCTCAACCTTCTGAGTGGAAGGCAAGTGTCTTTACCATTAGGCCATCATGCCACTCATCATTTCACACCTATACAGTTTCTAAATTATATATATAAGGAGGGCCCTATTTCAGTGGTGGGATTCAGCCAGTTCGCACCTATTCGGGAGAACCGGTTGTTAACTTTCTAAGCAGTTCAGAAAACCAGCTGTTGGAAGAAATCTTATTTTGTTTTTTCCCACTTTACAGGGCTAATCCTGTAAGGAAGGCAGGAAGGGAACATTCTGGTGGTGTTTCTAGCCTAATCTTTATTGCCCTGTTTACAGAAACTGCCTCTCTGGTTAACCCTTATTACATTGTAACAGCTAAGTCAAAGCGCCCATCAATGTGAGTGACGTTCAGTTGGCCATGCCCACACGGTCACATGACCACCAAGCCATGCCTACCCAGCTGGTCATTAGGACAGAGAATCGGTTGTTAAATTATTTGAATCCCACCACTGCCCTATTTCATCAGCGCGACTGTAACGACAATAGAGTGGCACAATCCTTCAGCATGTATAGTATGTATTGGGACTCTCTTTAAACATTATACTCAGTGTTATCTAGATGAGTCTGTTGCTGTATTCTTTATCCCCAAATAGCTTCATTATTTCAGTATTTAAATGCATCTTCTACCGAAAAAGATGATTGATCCATTTTCTGTCCTTTGCTGTTGGAGTTGGAAATTGTGCAATACTGGACCATATTTTGTCCTGCACATTTTCATATAAATATGGTATAAATATACCATTCTCGTATAACCCCCTGTCCAGAGTTGGACTTCTCAGACCATCCCAGACAAATGGCTATCCAACCTTTGCTTGAAAAACTCCCATAATAAAACATCCATGATGGAACACCCAGGAGGCAAGCTCTTTTGCTGCACCATAGCTGTCACAATTGAAATCTTATTTCAAATTTGAATCTCCTTCTTTAAAGCTTTCCCCCCCTTGGTTCTTGTCCTACCTTTAGATGCTCTGGAGAATAAATCCACACCAACTTCTCCAGACTCTTCACCATCTTCCCATCTCTTCCAATATTTAAAGACCGCTCTCATGTTTCCCCTTAGCTTCTTCTCCCGTAGACTTGGCTAAGTAGACACTGAAACTTTAACTATGAGCGGTGGTGGCTCAGTGGTTAGAATGCAGTATTGCAGGCTGACTCTGCCCACTGCCAGCAGTTCGATCCTGACCAACTCAAGGTTGACACAGCCATCCATCCATCCTTCTGAAGTCGGTAAAAGGAGGACCCAGCTGGTTGGGGGGCAATACGCTGACTCTGTAAAACTGCTTAGAGAGGGAGGTAAAGTACTGTGAAGCGGTATATAAGTCTAAGTGCTCTTGCTAATAACTATTCAAAGGATTTACTCCCAATGCCCCTCATGGTCGTTGTTGCTCTTTTCTATATCCTCTCCTGTTCCTCAGCCTCTTGTATTGTGGCAACTAGAAGTGGCTACAGTATTTCAGATGCAGTTTTTCTAGCACAGAATGGAGTGGAGATATCACTTCTTTGTGACCTCAACACTATATTCCCGTGATGGCGAGCCTATGGCACACGTGCCACATGTAGCCACATCTCTGGGCACGCGAGCTTTGCCCTAACTCAGCTCCAGTGCGCATGCGCATGCTGGCCAAATGATTTTCGGGCCTTCCGGAGGGCCTCCGGGGAGGGGAGAGAGGCCGTTTTGGCCCTCCCCAGGCTCCTAGAAAGCCTCTGGAGCCTGGGGAGAGCGAAAAACAGGCCTTCCAGTCCCACCGGAAGTCAGGAAATGGGCCGTTTCCAGTCTCCGGAGGGCCTCTGGGGGTGGGAGTGGGGACAGAGGTGGGTTTCAGCAGGTTCTGACCAGTTCTGGAGAGCCGGTAGCAGAAATTTTGAGTAGTTTGGAGAACCGGTAGTAACAATTCTGACTGGCCCCGCCCCCATCTATTCTCTGCCTCCCAATTCCCAGCTGATCGGTGGGAAATGGGAATTTTGCAGTAACCTTCCCCTGAAGTCGGGAGGGAATGGAGATTTTACATTATCCTTCCCCTGGAGTGGGCTGGGAATGGAGATTTTACAGTATCCTTCCTCTGCCACGCCCACCAAGCCATGCTCACCAATCCATGCCACACCCACCAAGCCACACCCACAGAACTGGTAGTAAAGAATTTTGAAATCCACCACTGGGTGTGGAAGGCCATTTTCGCCCTCCCCAGGCTCCTAAAAAGCCTCTGGAGGCTGGGGAGGGTGAAAAACAGGCCTTTCCCAGCCCACCATGCCATTGCATGCCAAAAGCACGGGGTGTATGTCACATGTGCATGCGGGATGTGTGTGTGTGTAGCGCATTGAATTATGGGTGTGGGCATGCGTGCATGACCCCCTATGCCCTCCCCGCTTTTGGCACGCGACGGCAAAAAGATTAGCCATCACTGCTATACTCTGTTGCTGCAGTCCAAAATTGTATTAGATCTTTGACAGCTGCAGCACACTGCTGGGTCAGGTTTACTCTGCAGTCTACCAGATGTTTTTTAGAAGTACTCAGGCTGAGCAAGATACTTCCTGTTTGCAACTGTGTGCTTCATGTGAGTAAACCTGACAGACTTCGTGTCTAAGGAGAGATTATCTGCCATCTTCTTATTATGGTGTCTTTTTCAGTGGAATTCAAACAAGGGTCTTCCAGTAGGAAGTTACGGGTAGTTGTAAAACTAGTTCAAAACATCCGTCAGGCAGCAAGTTATGTGCCGCAGAACTTCCTATTTTCTCTCTTAATCTTTTTCTAATTTTCGCTTTTGATTTTCATTTTTGAGCTTTCCGAGGTCAAGGCAGACTCTTGAAACCGGTAAGGTTTCATGTTTTTATAACGTCAAAATAAACAAATAGCTGTCACCTCACAATCAGGAGGCTGTGAGTTCGATCCTAGGTAGTGGCGGTTATTTCTCTCTCTGGGCCCAGTGAGTAATTATCTGCTGCGAACTCTGCATTGGCAACAGGAAGGGCATCCGGCCAGTAAATACTCAGTTCCATTCAGTTGCCCCAACTCCACCCCGATGTAAGGGATTACGGGGTCATTAAAAAACAAACAAACAAATAAACAAACAAAGGTTTTATTTGTTGCATAAAATATTAGTGTTTTTTTTTTCTTTTCAGTTTTTCAGATAAAGGTTTGGTATCTTCTATTTGTAACTGCCTGCAAATTTGGAATTTGCAATCAAATTATTTTGTGATTTCTGGGTTTAATTAAGACTTCAGGGTGTTGAAGTGTCATTCAGCCATATTTTCCAGCAGGAGTTGAAACCTGAAACTCTACAAATATTGGCGTAAACTTGTTATTCATCATCCTTTCTATGCTTGCTGTGGCTACCAAGTGTTTGAGTCTAGCAACCTCTGGGGAGTTGCCTGACCTCCTTCCCTAATTTAAAAAAAAAATAAATATATTTATCTGGCTCTTCATTCCAGAAAGTTAAATAACAGCTCTTATAATAATGATGATATTCATATTCATAAGGAAAAAGCAGTCTTACAGATTCGAATACCAATTTTCTTCTGGTTCTAACTGGTCAAATGGGGAATTCTGATCTAGAATTTCACATATAGGGTTTAACACGGGTGGGGCTACTGGGGGTTGACAGGGGTTCGGGAGAACCTCTAGCTAAGATTCTGTGCAGTTCAGAGAACCCCCCAATCCCACTCCTGGCTGGCCCCACCCACCCCGCCCCGTCCCTCCCAGGAGTCCCCACGCAGCCCATTTTGGATACAGATAAGTGCAGGGCACATGCGGAAGCTTGGGGAGCGTGAAAAACGGGCCTACCAGAAGTTTGGGAAGGCCAGAAACGGGCCCGTTTCCAGCCTCTAGAGGGCCTCCAGAGCCTGGGGAGGCCATTTTCGCCCTCCCGGAGACTCAGGAAAAGCCTCCAGAGTCTGGGGAGGGCAAAAATGCCCCCTCCGCTGTGGTGCAGGAGGACGGCTAGGCCACAATGGCCACGCCCACCTAGCAACCAGGTAGAGAACCCATTACTAAGATTTTTGAAGCCCACCGTTGGTTTAACAGTATTACAAAATAAAGCCATTATCAAGCCGGCTGTTTCTTTATTTTGTAGGCAATTTGCACGGAAAACAACCAGACATACTAGCTGTAACGACGTACAAGCAGATTACTTTCAGGCAAATAACAGGATTAAAATCATTTAAACACAGGAATGCTGAAAAACAAACGCCGCAAGGTAGCCCGTTGAGGAAAGTCACACATTTCACAAAAGTAAGAATCGTTTAATGCAAGGCACTTTTCGTGAAAGAGATCAAAACAGCTTTTTCTGGCATTCATGAAGCAAAAACATTGGGAATGATAGCTTAGGATGAGCAAAGAATTGTGAAATTCCCCAGAATTCCACAGTAGATAGATCTCTTGGAGTGAAGCATGCTATCAAAACACTTTTCTAAAATTTCAAGCCTCCTTTAATGCATTGTGTGGAAATGCCTCAGGCAAAATGAAAATCCGACTAATTTCTCTGTTTTCCGCATGTGACTGGCAATGCCATTTTTTTCCCATGTGGAGTTGATTAATATCATGCGCATTAACCAGATCATTTAAAGAATGATTTGCCAGAGATAAATGCTTTTTGGTTTTTCATTTGGATAGCTTTATATTTCCCTCTATTTTGCAAGACATTTGATTATGGGAGTCCACATCCGTTCTATTTTTAATTTTCCTTTTTTCCCCCCACTTAAAACATTTTATGTCCTCCTCTGTTTCCCATAGAGATGTTAAAGCTTCGTTCACTTTACAAATATAGTAGTCAAAGACAGTCTAATAACATCCTTCACATTTATTATCTTGATTGTATTTTGGAAGAAGTGTTTTGATAAGCACCAGCGCTAAGCAGTAGTATACATTATAATATGCTTTTTAAAAAAAACTTAGGAAATTTGATGTGTCACGTCAGAAAACATCAGAAAACATTTTCAATGCAAATGTATATATATATTTCCTCTCAACATCACCATTTCTTATGCTCTCCAGTTAAATAAGATTTGTAACAAAATAGTAAATATGGATTTAATTCTAGGCAAAAGCCTCCTTCGTAATGCAGATATACATAAGCATCGATATTTTTTTGTCAATAGCAATAATATACAAATAAAATGCTAAATGCACGCCTTCAAAATATCCATTCTGCTTTAAATATTAATTTATGTTCCTCTGTGTACGTATCTTTCTCCTGTTCACAGTAACGCAGTATTATAAATATACTCTTAACCGTTTTCTCCATTAAAAGCTAACCATAGCATAGAGGCGTGTAAGCTGATATGTGCATTTCTACACGGCCTTTATGGATGAAAAATGTTACTTAAGCCAAACTAGCTAATTCAGTTTTTCCAAAGCTAGAATCCTCTAGTTGTATTACACTGTATTCCATTAGCATCTGAATATAGATCTTTTTAAACATTTACTGTGTTTTTTACTCTAAGTGAAACGTTAATACTTGTTGTAAGTCCATGTATGTTATGCTATCCGCTAAATAAATAAAATAACTGTTTTTCCCCTCATGCCAAGAATGATAAGATCTGTAGAGTTACACATCTGGGCTTTGTGTTGAGCTGGAGAAAATACTTTTTTTTTTTTAAAAGAATAGCTTTTAAAAATTAGGCAAATATATGAACTCTTTTGAAGGAAATATCAAGTGTCGCGTTCCCCCCGCAGCGTTCCAAAAATGAGTAATTCTGACTAAGTGGACAAAATGTGCTGTCGAGTTGGAGAGTAAATAGAGCGTAAAGAAGGACGGCTCCCTAAAGAAGTAGTAGTTAGGAATGTTCAATCTCAACCCAGGAATTAGTGATCGGAACTCCTCAGGTTTTACGACCGTAGGGTTCCTCACTTCCAATGGCTTTTACAATCGCCCAATGTCTTGGGCTGTGTGTTCCTGAGGCCACCCGACCTTCATCTTTGTTAAGAGAACGAAAAGAAATGCCGACCAAAACGTTCAGAGATGTTTTAAATGGGGGAAGATCTGTGTTTGAGGTCCTGCGCATCGTTCGCGGGTGTTTTAATTCAGCTGTTAACGCAGTTGGGCGCCATTTTGATTCTAGCAGTCTATGTGATCCCTCCCGAGTCAATCTTCACTCCTCTACAGCCTCTTGTATAGATAAAGGGCTAGGCTGGCCTGAGATTGGGGACACCCCACAAATGTGCCTGCAACACCATTAATAATGAAGAACGGTTGCAGAAACTGGGTATCTCTATTCGAGGGGTCGGCAACCTTAAGCATTCAAAGAGCCACAAAGGTCCTAACTGGAAGCTCTCCGTTCAATTCTGGAGCCAACCAGAAGTCCGGTTCCCCCCACCATAGTGTCTCCTCCTAGCACGGCATCCTTTTTCCTCTACTTATCCTAACTGAAAGTCCTATCAATTGTGGAGCTGGCAGCAGGGAGCCACAGCAGAAGGATGAAAGAGCCACATGTGGCTCCAGAGCCCCAGGTTGCCGACTCCTGGTCTAGTTTAATGAAAAGAAGGACTAGGGGAGATATGATAGCCTTGTTTCAATCTCTGAGGGGCTGCCACAAAGAAGAGGGAGTCCAGCTGTTCTCCAAAGCACCTGAAGGCAGGACAAGAAGTAATAGGTGGAAACTAATCAAGGAGAGAAGCAACTTAGAACTGAGGAGAAACTTCCTGACAGAACAATTAATTAGTGGAATAACTTGCTTCCAGAAGTTATGAGTGCTCCAACACTGGAAGTTTTTAAGAACATATTAGACAACCATTTGTCTGAAGTAGTGTAAGGTTTCTTGCCTAAGCAGGGGGTTGGACTAGAAGACCTCCAGGGTCCCTTCCAGCTCTATTCAGACGGAAGCAGATGGTGTCCCGATGACAGCAACTCTCACCTTGGCTTGCTTCCCAGCTCCTAAGATTTGTCATTTCACTACTACTGTCGCTGGGTTACCTCGCCATCGACGCCCCCGCCCCCAATCCTCTTCAGTTGCTCCAAGGAGCAACATTTGCTCCTCTTCCTTTCCCAAAAGGCAACTGGTATCGCTCCCATTGGCAGTGAAATCTGTTCTTCTCTTGATAAGAGACGAACAGATGTGGAGGAAAAAGTCGTTGCTGGCTTGGTTTTCACACTCTCTTGTTGGCTCTGTGGAAGGGTGTGATGGCGACAGTGGTGCAGGATTGTGATGGATTGTGCACCTGCAGCAGTGGGTGGGTGGGTGGGGGTCAGGAGGTGTATTTTGCCAACTCAGAGGCTTCCCAGAAAGAGGCCCAGATTAAGAGGCTGCACAGTCCCACAGCTGGATGTGGGAAGGAGGAAAAGATTCAAGGCAATCATACCCTAGAAGAGGGGTGTCAAACTCGATTTCATTGAGGGCTGCATCAGGGTTGTGTTTGACCTCGGAGGGCTCGGGGGGGGGGGGCAGGGAGGGCATGGCCAGCTCCACATCACTCATTGAGGCTCCGTTTTTAGCCACAACAGCCTCCTGCAGCCCTTTGCTGGCGAAAATGGAGCTTGGGGAGGCCATCGCAGCCGAAAACAGAGCCCTGGGAAAAAACTCTGTTTTTACTCACAGAGGCACCAGGGGCTGATCCGTCACTTGTTTCCAGGGTGGGACCACGGGCCAGATCTAAGCACCCCTGCAGGCCAGATGTGGCCCGTCAGCCTTGAGTTTGACACCCTGCCCTAGAACCATGATGGTGAACCTATGGCACACGTGCCACAGGTGGCATGCAGAGCTATATTGGTGGGCACGCAAGCGTTATCCTACCTCAGCTGCAGCACGCATGCGCACGCCGGCCAGCTGATTTTGGGCCTTCCGGGCCCACCGGAAGTCGGGAAACAGGCTGTTTCTGGCCACTGGAGGGCCTCCAGGTGGTGGGGATGGCTGTTTTTGCCCTCCCCAGGCTCGTAGAAAGCCTCTGGAGCCTGGGGAGAGTGAAAAACAGGCCTACTGGGCCCATCGTGTCATTGCGTCCCAAAAGTGGGGGGAGCGTGGGGGGGTTGCATGCATCTGCACGGGGGCACATTTATGGGTATGGGCGCATGCGTGTATGATCCCCCCGCACTCCCCCGCTTTTGGCACACGATGGCAAAAAGGTTAGCCATCACTGCCCTAGAATCTGTCAGGATCTATTTAATAGGCTATAGAAACTTTGGCAAGATTCTGTCCATCAGACGCAAGCAAATAAAGGATTGGAATTGGAGGGTGTATCATTGTCTCATCTTTGGACTTGTGCCCGACTTCCAGCTTTGCAAAACTACTGCTTAGATTTTGACCCCGAATAATTGTACAGGTATTCCTCGACTTACAGCCACCATCGAGCCCTCCATTTCTGTCAGGCTAAGCGAAAGTTTCATTAAGTGAATTTGCCCCATTTTACGACCGTTCTGGCCACAATTGTTAAGTGAATCGCCGCAGTTGTTAATAACAGAGTTGTTAAGCCATTCTGGCTTTCCCGTTGACTTTTGCTTGGCAGACGGCCACAAAAGGGGGTCACGTGACCCCGAGACACTGCAACTGTCATAAGTACATGCCAGTTGCCGAGCATCTGAATTTTGATCACATGACCATGGGGATGCTGCAACAGTCTTAAATGTTCTCAGTGCTGTTGTAACTTTGAACCATCACTGAACGAACTGTTGTAAGTTGAGGACAACCTGTATTATTGAGACTGCATGGAATTACCGTATTTTTCAGGGTATAAAACGCACCAGAGTATAAGTCGCACCTACCTTTTTTGGTGAGGAAAAGAAGAAAAAGAAATCTGTCTCTGCCTCTGAGCAATTTTGCCTCGTTGCAGCAAACAGCAGAGCCCTGCGCAAAACAGCTGAGAGTTGGGAGGCCGATCCAATCAACCTGTGCTAATTAGGCTGTGCTGAAGCTGAAAGGAGCTGTTTCTTCTTGCTGTTTGCTTGCAAGGAGGTAACTGCTGGGAGGCAGAGGCCAAAGGGTGGGGGCCAGTGGGTAGGCGGGGCTACATTATGTGTATAAGACGCCCCTAAATTTTCACCCCCTTTTAGGGGGGAAAAAGGAGCATCTTATACTCTGAAAAATACAGTAACCTATGGCACATTAATTTTCAACTTAATCTGACCTCTGTTGATTTAAATGTGATATGGTAAATTACGCTTTTCCTTCTAAAGATAGTTTTGGGGATTATTTCCTCTCCAATTGAAAAAAGAACCTCTGTTTTTTTTTTAAATCTTGAACTGGAAATACTTAATTAAGCCACAGTAATTTAAGTTCATTTAATTGTCCTGCTTTTCAAACGACACGATAAACATCTCCACATTGTTTTCAGTGGCGCTTAAATTCATCCAATCCTGTCTGAGTGAATCCTAACTGTCAAGGTACATTCATATTTGAAGAGTGTGGCATAATTGTTACGATAGATTTCAGGTGCCAAGCTCGATAGATTCATTAGAAATGACAACAGTGGAATGGAACTTTTCTGGATCATAATCAACCATTTCAGATTCATGCATCCAATAAAGTCAACTGTGACCCTTGTATTTTTGTACTACAACAAACATTATCGCATTTTAGAATAAAATCATAAAAACGTACTATGAGAATACCCTATAAAAGCTAAAATTAGTTAAGGTGCTCCAAGATTCTTCATGGCTTTTACTAAAACAAAACAAAGAAAGAACGAATGCAGCTACTCTTCTACAAACTATTTAGACGTATAAAGAACAGTGACAGTGGCAATGCATAATTCGTCATCTATAAAAATATAACCTCTATTATTTACATAGAAAAGCACAGTCACAAAGAGATGAAGATGTTTTCTCGCCTCGGAACGCGTGGCAAGGCAGTTTAGTTTCAGCGGCTTTGAAAATAATGGTTAAATCACATTGACATGCAGCATTTTCTCCAAAAACTCAAGGCACTGTGGAATGGGGCCTTCCCTTACTTTATCCCAACAACAGCCTTGTAAAGTAGACTGAACCACAAGACGGGTGGCCGGGGGGAGACGGGACGGGACGGACCACGTATTGAATTTATCGATATGTTTCTGGAATGTGCATTAAAATGGGGGCATTTAGACTTTGGGTTTAAATGCCTTTAATTATCTGCATTTTTTCCTGGGAGCAGATAATGGGACCGGACTACTAGAATACCTTCAAAAATCAATGTTTCAAAATTGAGCCTAAATCCAAATTCAGAAAATGTATGAGGCTGAAGTATTATTTGGTCCAAGTCTTTGTATACACCAGGGGTCTCCAATCTTGGCAAGTTTAGAACGGAAGAGAAGAGAAGAGAAGAGAAGAGAAGGGAAGGGAAGGGAAGGGAAGGGAAGGGAAGGGGTGGGGAGGGGAGGGGAGGGGAGGGGAGGGGAGGGGAGGGGAGGGAAGGGAAGGGAAGGGAAGGGAAGGGAAGGGAAGAGAAGAGAAGAGAAGAGAAGAGAAGAGAAGAGAAGAGAAGAGAAGAGAAGAGAAGAGAAGAGAAGAGAAGAGAAGAGGAATGGAATGGAATAAGGAATGGAGTAAGGAATGGAGTAAGGAATGGAATGGAATGGAATGGAATGGAATGGAATGGAATGAAATGAAATGGAAAGAATAGAATAGAATAGAATAGAATAGAATAGAATAGAATAGAATAGAATAGAATAGAATAGAATAGAATAGAATAGAATAGAATAGAATAGAATAGAAAATATGGAATGGAATAGAATGGAACGGAACGGAACGGAACGGAACGGAAGAGAACAGAACAGAACAGAACAGAACAGAACAGAACAGAACAGAACAGAACAGAACAGAACAGAACAGAACAGAACAGAACAGAATAGAATAAAAGGCACTTGGAGGTCTCCTAGTCCAGCTCCCTCTTAAGTAGGAGAACCTGTATCATTTCAGATGACTGTCTAGATTCTTCTTAAAAACATCCAGGGAGGGAGGGAGGGAAGGAAGGGAGGAAGGAAGGAAGGAAGGAAGGAAGAAAAAAAATTAAAAGAAAGAAAGAGAGAAGGAAGGAAGGAAGGAAGGAAGGAAGGAAGGAAGGAAGGAAGGAAGGAAGGAAAAGAAAGAAAGAAAGAAAGAAAGAAAGAAAGAAAGAAAGAAAGAAAGAAAGAAAGAAAGAAAGAAAGAAAGATTTATCCACAATGGAGAACTTTAAGCCTTTTGGACTGCAACTCCCAGGATTCTGAGCCCTTCGCCATGGCTGGCTGGGGAATTCTGGGAATCAAAGTCCACAAATGTTAAAATTTGCCAAGCTTGGAGACCTTTCTGGTGTATGCCATCGTGAATTTGATCAGGAAAAGAAGTCTGTGTAGTTTGGAAGAGGTATGCTTGCAAGAGGAAGAGAATTTAAAAAAAAAAAAAAGGAAATGTAACAGAATATTCTTAAATTGCACTCAAATTCTGAGGCGAAAGTGCCAAGATTGGACAAAGGGATTTTGGGAACAGGGAAGAAATTTATGGCAAAAACGTTTTGGGCCTCATCATCATTTTAACCTTCCTAAAAGCTTTTCTGTAACCGTTCATGTTCTGATCAGACCCTTCAGGCCACGTGGCCCAAAAAATGCCATTGCGGACTCCTTTATAGTTCTTGCTGTAATATTTGCCGTTGAGATTCGCAGCCAGACAAGCATCAAACCACCATCCAGAGCTATAATACGCTCCGCAGTTGCCTGTAGCGTACTGGTCATTGTCTCTGTCCGGGGTGCTGAAGAACTTTTGATCGTGGTTGTAGCGTTTGCTGAAGTTCAAGGAGTCACCGGCGGTGCCTGTGTAGCTGCCGATGGTTAACCGGTATCTGAGATACTCGTTGGCGACGTAGAACTGGTCATACGTGGCGTATTCTCGGACGCCGTTGAAATCTTCCAGCTCGATCCTCAGCTGCATCTGCTTGCTTTTGGTCAGGAGGTGGATTTTGTCGTTCCCTAGCCAGAACTCCTTACCGTTTCCAAAGCCATTCTTGTAGGCCTCCCAGGTTCGGTTGAAGGAGACGCTGCCGTCCTGGCGCATCTGGAACACGGTCCAGCCTCCTCCAAAGGACTCCATGTCACAATAAGCCTCAAAGCTATGGTTTCTAGGATCTGGGGTGATTTTGTAGAAGCCGTTCCGCCGTTTCCCGGCGGCAAAATAATTGGAACAGTCTCCTTGAAGAAGCTGGATGTCTGGAGAGAGGGAGAGAGGGAGATGGACAGTTATCAGAAGTGACAGGCATATTTTGACTTCTCTAGCATTGTTCCAAAGGATGCAGTTGTAATGAGCTAGTATTTCCAAAAAAAGAGAATTTTTAAAATTGGTGTTAGAATATGCGTGAAGAATAAATTATTCAGTGCAGTTCAAGGACTTCCTTCCTTCCTTCCTTCCTTCCTTCCTTCCTTCCTTCCTTCCTTCCTTCCTTCCTTCCTTCCTTCCTTCCTTCCTTCCTTCCACCCTTCCACCCTCCCTCCCTCTATCTCTCTACCATCTCCTTTAATAAAATATTTTAATCATAGAGATCTTCCTTCCTTCCTTCCTCCCTCCCTCCCTCTCTCCCCTCCTTCTATTTCACTAAATCTCCTTTAATAAAATATTTTATTCATTGCAATCTTCCTCCTTTCCTTCCTCCCTCCCTCCCTCTCTTTACCATCTCCTTTAATAAAATATCTTGGTCATTGAGATCTTCCTTCCTTCCTTCCTTCCTTCCTTCCTTCCTTCCTTCCTTCCTTCCTTCCTTCCTTCCTTCCTTCCTCCCTCGCTCCCTCCCTTCCTCCCTTCCTCCATCTCTCTACCATCTCTTTTAATAAAATATCTTGGTCATTGAGATCTTCCTTCCTTCCTTCCTTCCTTCTTTCCTTCTTTCTTTCCTCCCTCCCTCCCTCCCTCTTTCCCTCTACCATCTCCTTTAATAAAATATCTTGGTCATTGAGATATTCCTTTCTTCCTTTCTTCCTTTCTTCCTTTCTTCCTTTCTTCCTTTCTTCCTTTCTTCCTTTCTCCCTTTCTTCCTTTCTTCCTTCTTTCCTTCCTTCCTCCTTCCCTCCCTCCCTCCCTCCATCTCTCTACCATCTCCTTTAATAAAATATCTTGGTCATTGAAATCTTCCTTCCTTCCTTCCTCCCTCCCTCCCTCCCTCCCTCCCTCCCTCCCTCCCTCCCTCCCTCCCTCTTTCTCTCTACCATCTTCTTTAATAAAATACCCTACAATCATTGAGATCTGCTACAAGAACTTTTAGAGGCAAAGATTTTTATCGTAACCTTTCTTAGTACTATGTAACAGTTCCAAAGATTCACAGCAGCAGTTCTCAACATCTGTGAGATGGCTTTTTCTGGGTGGAGTTGGATAAGAGCTGGCCTCGTGATTTTTACTATTGTCCTTTCAGGGAAAACAGATAGATTCTTATTTCTAAGAATGGTAACCGTTACGGCCAGTTATTGGTAGAAATAGCAGTCACTCCGCTCCTAAAGTCATCCTGGGCACAATGCTCTCTGAAAATGGTCATTTAAAAGGACAACAGTGATTTCCTATAATAGTGGTATTACGTAACTTTTTGGTTTTGGCACCAAACAGGAATGTAACACTTTATATTATTATTATTATTTTTTTAAAAAAGGTCTTCCATCTGTTTCCCAGTTATTATAGATTATTTAGGTCATTGGCATTTAATGTCGTTATGTCATTGAAATAAGCAAGACAATTCACACGGTGCTGGATTTTTTTAACACATTAATTAATGTGTAAATTAATGCGTAAATTAATCTGCAGCATTTCATTTACATTTTATACAGAACGAACTGTGATCAAAATCCAGATGCTTGGCAAATGGTTCATACTTATGACCGTAGCTGTGTGGGCCCCTTTTGCAAACTTTTGATGAACAAAATCAACGGGGGAAACCCATTTCCTTAACAACTGTGTTACCAGCTTATCAACGGCAGCGATTCACTTAACAGAAAAGTAGTAAAATGGGGCCAAACTCACGTCACAACTGCCTCACTTAACAACAGAAATTTTGGGCTGAATTGTGGTCATAAGTTGAGGACTGCCTGCACTCTCAAGACAAGAGAACGGTTACAGAATGAGAGTTTTAGTGGTCGGTGAAAGATGTTTGATTACATTTGCCCCATTTCAGTTCCATGGAGTCCTGGATTTCAGGCGAACTCTATAAGTCAGAGGTCACCAACTGCAGTCATGGACCACTGGTGGTTCACGAGAAAATTTTGGTGGTCCACAGAAAAATTATTTGCATTTTTTATATTGCACTAAATATCGGGGTTCTCAAATTACGGCCCCTGGGCCAGATACATGCAATGAACATTTGTGTTGCTGCAGAGTGTCTCCTCCTTCGGGGGATTTTTGTACAGGTCGGAGGGGGGCAGAAATTCTGACTTGGGGTCTGCTTCAGCCTCCTGGTGTGGGGCTTTGGGCAAAGACTGGAGGGAAGCACAGCCGGTGGTGAAGAGCCGGAGGGCCTCGTTCCAGTGGGACTGCATCATGGCCTGGAACTGGCTGACCATCTCAGCCCACTGAGCCTCCAGGCGCCGGTACCTGGCCTTGCACTCCCGCAGGTCTTCCCTCTGCTTGGAAAGCCTATGCTCCTAGTCCTCGGTGAGGTGCTTCTGCTGAGCCTCCTTCTCGGTCAGATCCAATTTGAACTGAGCCAGCTGTTTTACCAACTTTTTCTCTTAGTGGCTGCTTAGCTCCAACAACTGCTTCCTGTTGGGGTCCTAAGGAGCCAGGGCGGGCAGGTGAGGAGTGGCTGGGAGGGGAGGGGAGGGGCAAGTAGAGGCTGGCGAGGCACCCCTCGACATGAGTGACATGGAGTTGGTCACGCCAACCCAGTCACATGACCACCTAGCCACGCCCACCCAGCCAGTCATTAGGCAGATCACATTAGTCGTCCGCCGGCTTTAAAATTATGAATTTAGTGGTCCCTGAGGTCCGAACGATTGGGGACCCTTGCTATAAGTAACCATATTTGAGCTCTCGTGGTTCAAAAATTTGGCAATTAATATTTATTTACTTGGGAAGACGAGACTATCTAAGCAAAAACACAGCGTCAGGAAGCCTAAGTTGAATCAAACATTACTGAGCTGTCACGTTACTGAGTCATCTTGGCAGACCTAATTCTGACCACTGACATGTGTAATTTAACAAAATCTTGACCCCGGATTTATCATTCCTGTGGTCTGTCAATTCTAGAAGAAGGGCTGGGGAATCTAGCAGAACATACTGGTTTATTGAAAAATACCGAAAACACCCACCCCAGTTCACCTGGGCTAGGTGGTTTTAAATGCCAGTTGCAATTAACACACCTGGGGGCATAAAATCTACACTTAGTTACTGGTTACCAGTTCTTAGTCACATACTTCCCCGCACTTACGACGACAAGAAGCTCTCATTCCAGAATATAGTAAGATCCTGTTCAATTCTTCTCTACCCATACATGGATACATTCCTGATCTCTTAAGATGCCGATTAAAGTCAAGAAACCCACCACTCCTGATAGCGCTTAAGTTGATGGCCGATCATCAGAACACCACACAAAAGTGGATGGAAGCATGGAGTAGCTATTCCCCCCAAGATATCTCGGAACATATCAATCCTAATATTATACCTCCAGGATTTAACCTACTGCGACACATATGGGTGACATATAACAGAATTAGAACAACTCATGGGGTGTGTGCTGACTCCTTGTATAAATGGGGATGTGATTGTGGGGCCCCTCGAAAGACTATCCAGCATATAGTGAGGAAATGCCCTAACAGAAGGTATCCAGGAGATTCTAGGGACTTTCTCTGCACAATAACGGCAGCTACTGACTGGATCTCCAAACGCGACATTAAACTCTGAAATGTTATTTCTGTTTTCCTTTTAGGTTTTCTTACTCCAGCCCTATGAACCAGTGATGATGTCAGAGGTGGGTTTCAGCAGGTTCTGACCAGTTCTGGAGAACCGGTAGCGGAAATTTTGAGTAGTTCAGAGAACCGGTAGTAAAAATTCCGACTGGCCCCCACCCCCATCTATTCTCTGCCTCCCAAGTCCCATCTGATCGGGAGGAAGTGATGATTTTGCAATAACTTTCCCCTGGATTGGGGAGGGGATGGAGATTTTACAGTAGCCTTCTCCTGCCACGCCCATCAAGCCATGCCACGCCCACCCAGCCACACCCACAGAACCGGGCAGTAAAAAAATTTGAAACCCACCCCTGGATGATGTATTTATTCCTAAACAACCTTACACTGTTTGGGAGGTTATTCCTGGTCCAGATATTTTTTTGCAATAAAACCTGAGCTTTATTAACCATACAACATACCTTGGGGCATAAATATTTCTATCCGCTCCGGATGATGATGATAATCAGAAATGCCAAACTGAATTCTTAAGTTCTTCATTGCTTACTGTAATGTAACCAATTTAAAACGTTACGTTTCTTGGAAAGAAGCTTGGAAAAAGAATAATCCCAAAGCCAAAATAGATCATGTTTGAATGCCAAGTGCCATCATTTTACGATGTTTTTTTTTTGTTTTTTGTTTTTGGTGTGCTTAGAGCAGACTGCCTTGAAGATAAAGCAACTCCTAAAACTGCATTGCTGGGAGGAAACTGTCTACAAAACAATATCTCATTTTGCACTGCTTATAGTATGAAATGGTGCCAAGATTCCACTCTTGGTATATGATGTGCCATCTATGATTTTTGCCTTCTTCGATCCAGAGATTTGCATTCCATCATTTGGACCTTCCCCTTTATATAAGACTATAGCAGACATATAACATATGGTGAGCACTTGGATTGTTTTTTTTAAATACCATATTTTTCGGAGTATAAATTGCACCTTTTTCCCCCCTAAACAGGGGGGAAAATTTGAAAATTTTGAAATTTTCAATTTAAGTGTGCCTTATACACCGAATGTAGCCCCGCCCACCCACTGGTCCTCACCCTTTGGCCTTTGCCTCCCAGCAGTTACCTCCTTGCAGCAAACAGCAAGGAGAAACAGCTCCTTTCAGCTTCAGCACAGGCTAATTAGCACAAGTTGATTGGATCGGCCTCCCGACTCTTGGCTGATTTGCTCTCAGCTGTTTTGCACAGGGCTCTGCTGCTTGCTGCAAGGAGGTAAATTGCTGGAGCAGATTTTTTTTCCCCCCTTGTGCTAATCAAGCTATGCTGAAAACGAAAACGAAAGTAAAGCAGGCTGTTTGCTGTTTGCTGCAAGGAGGCAAAATTGCTCAGAGGCAGAGGGAGATTTCTTTTTCTTCTTTTCCTCACCAAAAAAAGGTAGGTGCGTCTTATACTCCGGTGCGTCTTATACACCGAAAAATACGGTAGTTCAAAACAACCTGGAATTAAGGAGAAACTTCCTAACAGTGAGGACAATTAACAAGCGGAACAGCTTGGCCCCAGAAATCGTGGGTGCTCCACAGTGGTGAAGTCCAAATGTTTTTGTTACCGGTTCTGTGGATGTGGCTTAGTGGGCGTGGCATGGCTTGGTGGGCATGGCAAGGGAAGGATACTGCAAAATCTCCATTCCCATCCCCACTCCTGGGGCCAGCCAGAGGTGGTATTTGCCGGTTCTCCGAACTACTCAAAATTTCTGCTAGAACCTGTGAGAATCTGCTGGATTTCACCCCTGATGCTCCACCACTGGAAGTTTTTAACAAGAGACTAGACAGTTATCTGAAATAGTATAGGTTCTCCTGTTTGAGCAGGGGGCTGGATGAGAAGACCCCCAAGATCCCTTCCAGCTCTAATTTATTCTCCCCAGTCTTCATGTTCCCAAGTTTGGAGACCCCTTGGCATTGTCAAGACGAGGATTACCAGCAATGCTTGCTAGTATCTTTAATACTGTAAGGCAGGGGTCTCCAAACTTGGCAACTTTAAAATTCAATGTAGAGAAAAGTAAAGTCTTACACTTAGGCAAGAAAAGAGCCTGGTGGAGCAGTGGACTAAAGCGCTGTTAAAGTAGCACTTAGTTGCCAGCTGCTTGCAATTACTGCAAGTTCGAATCTCACCAGGCTCAAGGTTGACTCAGCCTTCCATCCTTTCAAGGTAGGTGAAATGAGGACCCGGATTGTGGGGGCAATAAGCTGACTTTGTATAAAAAAGAACACCGGTTGGAGAGAGGGGGGGGGCAAAAGCCCTACTAAGCAGGTATATACAAAAGTATGAAGGCTATTGCTTAACGCATTGTAAGCCGCTCTGAGTCTCCGGAGAAGGGCGGCATATCAATCAATCAATCAATCAATCAAATAAATAAATACCAAAAGTAATCAGGTGAAACCAAGCATAATAGCAGTAACTGTGGGAGGGATCTTGGAGTCTTAGTGGACAACCAATTAAATATGGACCAAGAGTGTGCGATGGCAGCCAAAAAAGCCAATGAAATCCTAAATTGCATTAGCAGAGGGATACAATCAAGATCAAGTGGGGTACTAATACCACTCTATAAAGCTTTAGTAAGTCCACACCTAGAGTACTGCATCCAGTTTTGGTCACCACACTATAAAAACAGAAGTTGAGACTCTAGAAAAAGTGCAGAGAAGAGCAACCAGGATGATGAGGGGACTGGAGACTAAAACATACGAAGAACTGGGCGTGGTTAATCAATGAAGAGAAGGACCAGGGGAGACACGATAGCATTCTTCCAATATTTGAGGGGCTGCCCCAGAGAGGAGGAAGGAGGTCAAGCTATTTTCCAAAGCACCCGAAGGCCAGACGAGGAATAACGGATGGAAACTGAACAAGGAGAGATTCAACCTAGAAATAAGGAGACATTTTCTGACAGTGAGAACAACCAACCTGTGGAACAGAAGTTGTCTTTGGAAGTTGTGGGAGCTTCATCCCTGGAGGCTTCCAGAGACTGAACTGCCATCTGTCAGAAATATGGTGTAGACTCCTGCTTGCTGGGGGGTTGGAATAGATGACCTACAGGGTCCCTTCTAACTCTATTAATCTATTAATTCCTCAGACAGCATAGCATAGCTGGCTGAGGTATTCTAGGAGTTGAAGTGGACTTGGTTTGAAGACCCCCTAAATTAGTTGGACCTGATTTAGCCCTGGCTGGTAGCAAATTAATTAAGGAGCCTGTGTAGCGTAGGGGGCTAATGCCTCCTACTAAAGGCAGCAATTAACACCAGCTGCCTGTAATTTCTGTGAGTTCAATCCCAGGCAGGCTCAAGGTCGACTCAGCCTTCCATCCTTTCTAAGGTGGGTAAATTGAGGACCCAGTTTGTGGGGGCAATAAGCTGACTTTGTATAAATATACAAAAGTATGAAGACTATTGCTTCACGCATTGTAAGCCGCCCTGAGTCTCCGGAGAAGGGCGGCATATAAATATAAATAAAAATAAATAAAATAAATAAAAAATAAACTCGGCAAATTATAACTGGTCTTCCTTTGGTACCCTCAGTGAACAGCAAAGGATGCTCTCATCCAACCTAATAAGATGTAGACTAAGACAGCTGAGTATAGAGGGCATTGTCAGTTTGCTAACGTTGGACACCCAGCTTTTCCTAGGCTCATGTTTCTTTCTAGAAGCCTCTGGAGGAAGTCGGCAATAAATGGTGCCTTTGTACTTTTCCCTCAGTTGTTAATCCAAATGTCTACAAAAATTGGGAGCTTTGTCCCTGGGTCCTAAATCCTTTCACATAAACAGAAAAAAATCTATACTCTTAAGTGCCGATTGACGCTGCTGCTCCCCCGAGCTAGTACAGGTAGTCCTCGGCTTCATTTAGTGACTGTTCGAAGTTACGACGGCACTAAAAAAAGAGAGATTTACGGCTGTTTTTCACAGTTCCGACCATTGCAGCCATCCCCATGATCACGTGATCAAAATTCAGATGCTTATCAATTGATTCATATTTATGACGGTTGCAGTGTCCGGGTGTCCTGTGATCTCCTTTTGCCACCTTTTCACGCAGGGGTGTCAAAATCGCGGCCCGCGGTCCGGATGCGTCACGCGAGTTTGACACCCCTGTTCTAACCAGGAAAGTCAACGGGGAAGTCAGATGCACTTAACAATCGTGTTACTAACTTAATAACGGCGGTGATTCCCTTAACAACCTTGGCGTGAAAAGTCGTAAAACGGAGCGAAATTCACTTCGCAAATATCTCGCTTAGCAACGTGCATGTGGGCTCAGTGACGGTCGTAAGATCAAGGACTACCTGCAATAATATTTGATTGCGCTCCTAATTTTTTTCAGCCAGCCATATGCATCTGCTGTTTTTCCTTACCGTTCAGAGGTGCCCTCGTTCCAAAAATAACAAGGTTGAATGAACCTTGTTAATTGTGGAACAACTTGTCTCCAGAAGTTGTGAATTCGCCAACACTGGAAGTTTTTAAGAAGAGATCGGACAGCCATTTGTCTGAAATGGTTAGAGGGTTTCCTGCCTGAGCAGGGGGTTAGACTAGAAGATCTCCAAGGTCCCTTCCAACTATTCTATTCTATTCTATTCTATTCTATTCTATTCTATTCTATTCTATTCTATTCTATTCTATTAGATTTTTTTCACCATATGTATACATTTGACCTAGAGTGTGATGTTTCTCTGTGTCATAGTATATGTGGGTATATGCATAATGGTTATCTTTTGAGAGTTGAATGCAATGAGATTTCATTTTAGTGTATGCTGATTAGTGTACGTTTAAAGTGGCAATAAAGTTTCTCTTCTCTTCTCTTCTCTTCTCTTCTCTTCTCTTCTCTTCTCTTCTCTTCTCTTCTCTTCTCTTCTCTTCTCTTTTCTTCTCTTCTCTTCTCTTCTCTTCTGAATTCTATTGTATTCTACCCTACCCTCTACATTATTTTCTCTATTCTATTCTATTCTATTCTATTCTATTCTATTCTATTCTATTCTATTCTATTCTATTCTATTCTATTCTATTCTATTCTATTCTATTCTCTATTCTCTATTCTCTATTCTCTATTCTCTATTCTCTATTCTCTTCTATTCTGAATTCTATTGTATTCTACCCTACCCTCTACATTATTTTCTCTATTCTATTCTATTCTATTCTATTCTATTCTATTCTATTCTATTCTATTCTATTCTATTCTATTCTATTCTATTCTATTCTCTATTCTCTATTCTCTATTCTCTATTCTCTATTCTGAATTCTGAATTCTGAATTCTGAATTCTGAATTCTGAATTCTGAATTCTATTGTATTCTACATTATTTTCTCTATTCTATTCTATTCTATTCTATTCTATTCTATTCTATTCTATTCTATTCTATTCTATTCTATTCTATTCTATTCTATTCTACTCTACTCTACTCTACTCTACTCTATTCTGAATTCTGAATTCTGAATTCTATTGTATTCTACATTATTTTCTCTATTCTATTCTATTCTATTCTATTCTATTCTATTCTATTCTATTCTATTCTATTCTATTCTATTCTATTCTATTCTATTCTATTCTATTCTATTCTATTCCCTTTCATCCATTACTCTTAAGGTAGGTATCAATCTCCCAAATCCTGGCTTCCTTATAACTCGGTTCCACAACAATTTTCTCAACGTAAATAAGGCGCCAACCCTTCAAATTCACGGAGAAATCTCAGGCGTTGACTTACCTGCTTTGGGTTCCTCGGCCGAGCATTGCGAAGAGCACTTAACGTCCAAACTGTTCATGAAAAAGGTCAGATTGGCCACTTTGTTGTCGACGTAATTTTCCACGTTGTTCATGTTGACCAGGTTGATTTTCTCCAGCCGGCCGTGCAGAGTGTGGATCTGGTTCTTGGCGTTCTTCAGGTTCTCGGACAGCTTGGTCACCTTGTCCTGCAAATCCGTGACTCGGTTGTCTTGTACGATGCTCTGGTTCGCGGGACCGGCCGGCAGAAAGTCGTTCGAATCGTCCTTCTCTCGGTTGTCATCTGCCTGGAGTTTACAATCCTGGCAGGACTTCTTCAAAGTATTGACCATTTCCTTGAGGAGCTCCACTTCCTTGAGGGTCTTCTCCATCAGTTGGAACTGCTTGGGCAGCTGGATAGTCAGGGGAGGAAAATTCACCTGATAGGGACATTCCTCTCCATGACATTTCCCGCTGCTTTGGAAGGCGAGCGGGCAAGCCGGAGACCCCTTATCTTCTCCTCCTCCTCCTCCTCCTCTTTCTTCATCTCCCCTTCCTCCGTGTTCTTCCGACAGAACGAACGTGCTTGCAAAAAGCAGAGCTACTGCTTGCAGCAACATCCCACCAGAGAGCTTCATCTTATCTGAGAACGTAGCCGCTCAGTGAGGAAGTACACGGAGCTCCAGACACTTTTATACGCGGCAGCTCGGTGGTGCTTGTGAGTTATCGCAGCCCCGTCAGGCTCGGTTCTCAGAAAAGGGTGGGTGTATATCTTGCATCACAAGCTGAAAGCGATATTAATAGCAGTGCCGAGTAGTTAAGAGAGAGAGAGAGAGAGAGAGGGAAATCACCCAAACTCCCATGGTGTTCAGCTTTTGTCCACGTAAGCAAATATTCATCAGGATACACACAGATGTAGATCATAAGATTTCCCCCCCCCCCCATCCAGCCCCCCCCATCCCTCCTCACTCATATTTTAATCTGGTTTTGATTGCTCTTCTTCGGGGAAAAATCAAAACAGCCTGGGTTTGGTCTTCGAGAGTCATTGATGTTAAACCAGGAGGAAAAAAACCTTTTCCCCCCCTCCCCTGGCCCTTTCTTTATATCGTATCTAATTGTATATAAGCCGCAATCAAGGATCCCCTTTTCCACTTTCTTGTTTTCTAAAGTAAAATACTAAAGTAAAAATGTGCACCAGAACAACTAGACACAAGGGCAGTTTTTTCCCGAACGCCATCACTCTGCTCAACAACTAATCCCCTCAACGTTGTCAAACTATTCACTAAATCTGCATTACTATTACTATTAATCTGCTCATCGTTCCAATCACCCACCTCCTCCTGCTTATGACTACATGACTGTCACATTTTGCTGTATCCTTACGATTTATATTGATTGTTTCCTAGTACGATTGGATTGCTTATTTGTACCCTATGACTATCATTAAGTGTTGTACCTTATGATTCTTGACGAATGCATCTTTTCTTTTTATGCACACTGAGAGCTTGTGCACCAAAGGCAAATTCCTTGTGTGTCCAATCACACTTGGCCAATAAAGAATTCTATGTCTATGCCTATGTCTATGTATATCTAAATACACCCATGCTCCAGACTCACTCTCATCCCGGTCATTGTGTGTATGTGTGTGTGTGTGTGTGTGTGTGTGTGTGTGTGTGTGTGTACTTTTTTTGGCCCTTTCCCCCCAACCGCACAATATCAACCTCACAGAAACCACATCTGAATCCCACTCATCACCGGTTCAAGCGATTGCAGGAAATAATGATCGGAGTAGTATTTCAAATGTCCGTTTGCTTTCCTATTGATCCCTGATGCGGAATTGGCTTTTTTGCTTTAGTTTAGAATGCAAAAAAAAAAAAAAAAAATAGGGGGAAGGGGAGAAATGGAGGAATGTACGACCAAAGAGCCTTGGTGGTGCGGCGGACTAAAGTGCTGTTAAAGTAGCACTTAGCTGCCAGCTGCCTGCAATTACTGCGAGTTCGAATCTCACTAGGCTTAAGGTTGACTCAGCCTTCCATCCTTCCGAGGTAGGTAAAATGAGGACCCGGATTGTGGGGGCAATAAGCTGACTTTGTATAAAAAAGAACACCGCTTAGGGGGCGGCCGAAAGCCCTACTAAGCAGGTATATACAAAAGTATGAAGGCTATTGCTTAACGCATTGTAAGCTGCCCTGAGTCTCCGGAGAAGGGCAGGATATAAATCGAACCAATAAATAAAAATAAAATAAAATGTTAAAAGATTGTGAGAACCAGGGAGAAGATTTTGAGAGGAAATAGGCAAGAATGGTTATAGAATCAAAGACTACTGAAATATTGTAAATAGACCTGGGAAAACAAGATAACCGTAGCAATAGCACTTCGACTTATAGGCCGCGTCTGCTTTACGGCCCTCTCTGAGCAGCTTACAATGTCAGCCTCTTGCCCCCAACAATCTGGGGGTCCTCATTTTACTCACCTCGGAAGGACGGAAGGCTGAGTCAAACTTGAGCCGGTCAGGATCGAACTCCTGGCTGCGGGCAGAATACTGCATTCTAACCACCGCGCCACCACAGTTATTCGAAAGAAGTTCAGGCAGAGTCCTCTGGTTCATTGTGACGTCAGAGGGAGAAGGGATAAAACGCCATCAGGTTGCAAGATTCTGTTATTTTACAGAGTCAGTTTGATCTAACGGTTAAAGCCACAGGCTAGAAACTGGGAGACTGGGAGTTCTTGTTCTGTCTTAACCATGAAAGTCATATGGGTGACTTTGGGCCAATTACTAGGAGACTGAGAGTTCTAGTTCTGCCTTAACTATGAAAGTCAGGTAGGTGACTTTGGGCCAATCACTAGGAGACTGAGAGTTCTAGTTCTGCCTTAACTATGAAAGTCAGGTAGGTGACTTTGGGCCAATCACTAGGAGACTGAGAGTTCTAGTTCTGCCTTAACTATGAAAGTCAGGTAGGTGACTTTGGGCCAATCACTAGGAGGCTGAGAGTTCTAGTTCTGCCTTAACTATGAAAGTCAGGTAGGTGACTTTGGGCCAATCACTAGGAGACTGAGAGTTCTAGTTCTGCCTTAACCATGAAAGTCAGGTGGGTGACTTTGGGCTAATCACTAGGAGACTGAGAGTTCTAGTTCTGCCTTAACTATGAAAGTCAGGTAGGTGACTTTGGGCCAATCACTAGGAGGCTGAGAGTTCTAGTTCTGCCTTAACCATGAAAGTCAGGTGGGTGACCTTGAGCCAACCACTAGGAGACTGAGAGTTCTAGTTCTGCCTTAACCATGAAAATCAGGTGGGTGACTTTGGGCCAACCACTAGGAGACTGAGAGTTCTAGTTCTGCCTTAACCATGAAAATCAGGTGGGTGACTTTGGGCCAACCACTAGGAGACTGAGAGTTCTAGTTCTGCCTTAACTACAAAAGTCAGGTGGGTGACTTTGGGCCAATCACTAGGAGACTGAGAGTTCTAGTTCTGCCTTAACCATGAAAGTCAGGTAGGTGACTTTGGGCCAATCACTAGGAGACTGAGAGTTCTAGTTCTGCCTTAACTATGAAAGTCAGGTGGGTGACTTTGGGCCAATCACTAGGAGACTGAGAGTTCTAGTTCTGCCTTAACCATGAAAGTCAGGTGGGTGACTTTGGGCCAACCACTAGGAGGCTGAGAGTTCTAGTTCTGCCTTAACTATGAAAGTCAGGTAGGTGACTTTGGGCCAATCACTAGGAGACTGAGAGTTCTAGTTCTGCCTTAACTATGAAAGTCAGGTAGGTGACTTTGGGCCAATCACTAGGAGACTGAGAGTTCTAGTTCTGCCTTAACTATGAAAGTCAGGTAGGTGACTTTGGGCCAACCACTAGGAGGCTGAGAGTTCTAGTTCTGCCTTAACTATGAAAGTCAGGTAGGTGACTTTGGGCCAACCACTAGGAGACTGAGAGTTCTAGTTCTGCCTTAACTATGAAAGTCAGGTAGGTGACTTTGGGCCAATCACTAGGAGACTGAGAGTTCTAGTTCTGCCTTAACTATGAAAGTCAGGTAGGTGACTTTGGGCCAATCACTAGGAGACTGAGAGTTCTAGTTCTGCCTTAACTATGAAAGTCAGGTAGGTGACTTTGGGCCAATCACTAGGAGACTGAGAGTTCTAGTTCTGCCTTAACCATGAAAGTCAGGTGGGTGACTTTGGGCCAATCACTAGGAGACTGAGAGTTCTAGTTCTGCCTTAACCATGAAAGTCAGGTGGGTGACCTTGGGCCAATCACTAGGAGACTGAAAATTCTAGTTCTGCCTTAACCATGAAAATCAGGTGGGTGACTTTGGGCCAACCACTAGGAGACTGAGAGTTCTAGTTCTGCCTTAACCATGAAAATCAGGTGGGTGACTTTGGGCCAACCACTAGGAGACTGAGAGTTCTAGTTCTGCCTTAACTACAAAAGTCAGGTGGGTGACTTTGGGCCAATCACTGGGAGACTGAGAGTTCTAGTTCTGCCTTAACCATGAAAGTCAGGTAGGTGACTTTGGGCCAACCACTAGGAGACTGAGAGTTCTAGTTCTGCCTTAACTATGAAAGTCAGGTAGGTGACTTTGGGCCAATCACTAGGAGACTGAGAGTTCTAGTTCTGCCTTAACTATGAAAGTCAGGTGGGTGACTTTGGGCCAATCACTAGGAGACTGAGAGTTCTAGTTCTGCCTTAACCATGAAAGTCAGGTGGGTGACTTTGGGCCAACCACTAGGAGACTGAAAATTCTAGTTCCGCCTTAACCATGAAAGTCAGGTGGGTGACTTTGGGCCAATCACTAGGAGACTGAAAATTCTAGTTCCGCCTTAACCATGAAAGTCAGGTGGGTGACCTTGGGCCAATTACTAGGAGACTGAAAATTCTAGTTCCGCCTTAACCATGAAAGTCAGGTGGGTGACCTTGGGCCAATTACTAGGAGACTGAGAGTTCTAGTTCTGCCTTAACCATGAAAGTCAGGTGGATGACTTTGGACCAATCACCCAGGATGGTGAGTTCTAGTTCTGGCAATATGAAAGATGAGTTTATGATGGGCAACGTCATGGTAATAATCCTCCATTGTGACACAGAGGAAGGTGGAATAGTGGAATTATTAGCCTTAATGCATTTTGCCAAAATCGACATTCGTGAGTCTTTGATTGCCCAAGCGGGATGCGGTGGAAATTGGTCATCAGCACACACAGGTGGTCCTCAACTTACAACAGTTCATTTAGTGGCCATTCAAAGTTACAACGGCACTGAAAAAAAGTGACTGATGACCATTTTTCACACTTACGACCGTTGCCCACATGATTTACATTACGATGCTGGATAGCTGCTTCATATTTACGACGGTCTCAGTGTCACGGGGTCATGTGATTCCCCCTTTTGCGACCTTCCAACCAGCAAACTCAACGGAGAAGCCGGATCCACTTCACAACCGTGTTACTAATTTAACAACTGCAGTGATTCACTTAGCAACGGCAGCAAGAAAGGTCGTAAAACGGGGCAAAACTCCCTTAACAAATGTCTCGCTCAGCAACGTAAGTACAGGTAGTCCTCGAGGTACGACCACCATTGAGCCCCAGATTTATGTTGCTAAGCGAAACATTTGTTAAGGGAATTTTGCCCCATTGTAGGACCTTTCCTGACAAAGTTGTTAAGTGAATCACTGCAGCTGTTAAGGTTGTTAAGTGAATCCGGTTTCCCCCGTTGACTTTGCTGGTCAGAAGGTCGCAGAAGTTGATCCCGTGACGCCAGGACATTGCAACCGTCGTAAATATGAACCAGTTGCCAAGCCTCCCCCCCCCCAAATGTTGATCACGTGACCCCGGGAATGCTACAATGGTCGTAAGTGTGAAAAACAATCATAAGTCACTTTTCTCAATGCCGTCGTAACTTTGAACGTCGTAACAACTGAACTGTTGTAAATCAAGGACTACCTGTACTGAGCTCAATTGCGGTTGTAAGTCAACTACCTGTGTAATAGCAAAGCAAGCATATTTGGGGAAGGAGGCCCACTGTTTCAAAGCTAGACCTCTCATAATCAGCGTGGGAAAATAATACGCTTAATGTTCAGCGATTGCTCAAGTATAAAATTGCTATTCTTCAGATTTAAAAGAATGCAATAAAAGCATATAACACATTCATAAGATCAGCCTTTGTACCCAAGGATTGGAAAATAGCAATATAATCCCGTTTTTTTTTTTAAAAAAGCATTCTGGAGAACTAGCGGAAAATGACAGACGGTTTTATCTTATCGTTTATTTTTAAATGATAAAAATTCTGCTGAATAAGGATCAACAACAGGCTTAGGTAAAGACGAGATTTTTTTCTCGTCCAAGCTTACCGAATTTATCCAATCCTTATTTGAACTCATAAATACTTTTCGACGAAGTTGAGCACCGAAGATTCCCGAGCAAATTTCGTAGGTGTGGAATAAGTATAATACTCCGATGAACTGATAATTCGTTGAACTATAAGAAATGGTCAGTTTTCAGTGAAAGGAAAAGAAATCTTTAGTAGGTCTTTCAGTTGGTTAATTGCCTGGAAATAGCGAGGTGATCATTATTAGAAAAGCTAATAAATCGTTTATTGTAAAGGGCATTAAAATGACAAAAGTTGATTCTCATTCTCTCGGTCATAAAACAATTGGGAGAACTCATCATCTGCATCTCCATAACTGTCTGGTTTGGTTCTGCAACCCAACAAGACAGACATAGATTTCAGAGGATAATTAGAACTGCAGAAAAAAACAATGGCTACCAACTTGCCTTCCATGGAGGACCTGTATACTGCAGGAGACAAAAAGAGGGCTGTGAAAATATTTACAGACCCCTCGCATCCTGGACATAAACAGTTACAACTCCTATCCTCAAAATGATGCTATAGAGCACTGCACATCAGAACAACAAGAACGCCATCACTCTGCTAAACAAATAATTCCATCAAACTGTCAAACTATTCACTAAGTCTTCACTACTATTAATCTTCTCATTGTTCCCATCACCCATCTCCCACCTATGATTGCATGACTGTAACTTGTTGCTGTATCCTAACGATTATATTGATTGTTTCCTAGTATGATTTTGATTGCTTATTTATTCCCTATGGCTATCATTAAGTGTTGTATTTTATGATTCTTGACGAATGCATCTTTTCTTTTTATGTACACTGAGAGCTTATGCACCAAAGACAAATTCCAAGGACAAATTGTGTGTCCAATCACACTTGGCCAATAAAGAATTCTATTCCATTCCATATTTTCTATTTCTATTTCTATTTCTATTTTTATTCCTGTTCTGTTCTGTTCCGTTCCGTTCCGTTCCGTTCCGTTCCATTCTGTTCTTTCTGTGGCTGAACAAGAGGTTTACTTCCTAGTGTCCCAGCTGGTGGGCTGTTAAAAAATCTGGGCTGTATATGATATCTTTAATTTGTGTGTGGACGTCTATATGTCTTTGTGTGTGGAAGTATACATATAAAACAATGATGGCGAACTTTTTTGGCACCGAGTGCCCAAACCGGAATGCGTTGGCATGCGTGTGCATTTGTGCCAGTGATGGGTTTCAAATTTTTTTTTACTACCGGTTCTGTGGGTGTGGCTTGATGGGCGTGGCTTGGTGGGCGTGGCAGGGGAAGGATACTGCAAAATCTCCATTCCCACCCCACTCCAGGGGAAGGATACTGCAGAATCCCCATTTCCTCCCAATCAGCTGGGACTCAGGAGGCAGAGGATAGATGGGGGCGGGGCCAGTCAGAGGTGGTATTTACCGGTTCTCCAAACTACTCAAAATTTCCGCTACCGGTTCTACAGAACTGGTCAGAATCTGCTGAAATCCACCTTTGATTTGTGTGCACGGGAGCGTCAGAAATCCAAAGACCAGTTGGCTGTGGCGCATGTGTGTGCCGCCAGTTGGTCTTTGGGTTTCCGACATGTGCATATGCGCCAGCCAGCTGGTCGTGCATGCGGAGCATTGGAAACCCATGACCAGATGGCCGGCACGCACATGCCTATTTTTTGGCCAGTTTTGGCCGTTTTTCAGGCCATTTTTGGCCTGAAAAACTGCCATTTTCCGGTGCTCCGGCACCCATGAAGACTAGTTGGCCAGCGCCAGAGGTGGCTTCTACTTACCTTTACTACCGGTTTGCAATGGGGCTGTGCGCGTGCCCTTGCTTCTCCTTGCTTCATGCATACGCAGAAGCATTTTGATGACATCGAGGTCGATGGGCGGAGCCTCCCAACAATTTTACTACCGGTTCTATAGAACCGGTGCGAACCGGGGGCAACCCACCACTGGCCAGCGCGCATGTGCGCACCGGAATTCAGAAGAGCAGCTGGCGACGGCACATGTGCCATAGGCTCGCCATCCCAGGTATAAAGGGTCGAATTGGATTAATAGCTGGATGAGAGTCAGCAGGGGATTTCAAACTATAGTCTAGACTAGGAAGAATAAAAAAAAAACATCCTGGATGAAGCCAAAATAGACAATTTGATATTGTCAACAAGAACACACTATGGCCAGGCTGAGGAAGGCCTCAAGAATCTGGATATCTCAGTGGCAACCTGAACGTCACCCTATTGTAGGAAATGATGCTTAGAGCGGTAAAATTGCCTATTAACATTCAAACATTAAGTGGAAAGGTACAAATCCGTTGGCGGTCAGCTAAAAAAAATTTGGAAGCTGTCAAAATACACTTCCTACATTTCTGTTTGTTTATTGAAGGATTATTCCCTTCAGGTTCATTAGCTACGTTTTCCATAAGAGCGGATCTGTGAGGCTTCTAGGTTTGCTGTTTATCCGGTCATCAAGAGAAAATACCAAAATTAAACCTTGATTTGAACTGTGTGAGGTGCGTGTTTGTTTTCCTGTGATCAGTACTCCTTGACCAATTGAAAAGATCCCTATTTTTTGTTTCTTTAACAGTTGGAAGGGACCTTGGAGGTCATCTAGCTCGACCCCCTGCTTAAGCGGGAGACCTTTGCATTACTGTATTTTCCTGAGTATAAGACTACTTTCTAACACACAAAAATCTTCTCAAAAGTCGGGGGTCGTCTTATACGCCGGGTCTCATTCTCCTGTAACCAGGCAGACCAGCCCATAAGGCTCTGAAGAGCCTTAAATGGCTCTGAGGAGGGTCGTCTTATACGCCCAGTCATCTTATACGCCGGAAAATACGGTATGTTTTTTTTAAACTGTTCATTGAACCATCAGCAATATATATTAAAAACAGTGAAATGTTGATCGAGGCATCTTCAGCATATCCTTATTGCATTATTTTTCATCATTACCCCTGAGTCAACAAATTTGATGTATTCGATCGGTAGTCCTCGACTTACAACACTTCATTTAGTGACCGTTCGAAGTTACAACGTCCCCGAAAAAAAGCGGCTTACGACCGTTTTTCACATTTACAACCGTTGCAGCATCCCCCCCCCCATGGTCAGGTGACCAACCTTCAGATCCTTGGCAATCGATTCATATTTATGACGGTTTGCAGTGTCCCGGGAGTCACCTGATCCCGTTTTTGCGACCGTCTGATAAGCGAAGTCAAGAGGGAAGCTGGGTTCGCTTAACAACTGTGCTACTAACTCCCCAACTGTAGTGATTCATTTCGCGACTCTGGCGAGAAAGATCATCAAATGGGGGCAAGGCTCATTAACCGATGTTTAATTTTGGGCTCAGTTGTGGTCATAACTGCCTGTAAGATAAGAGCCTGTGTAGCGTAGAGGGCTAATGCCTCCTACTAAAGGCAGCAATTAACACCAGCTGCCTGTAATTTCTGTGAGTTCAATCCTCGCCAGGCTCAAGGTCGACTCAGCCTTCCTTCCTTTCTAAGGTGGGTAAATTGAGGACCCAGTTTGTTGGGGGCAATAAGCTGACTTTGTATAAAATATACAAAAGTATGAAGGCTATTGCTTAACACATTGTAAGCCGCCCTGAGTCTCCGGAGAAGGGCGGCATATAAATCAAATTAAAATAAAAAAATAAAAAATAAGTCGGAGACAACCTGTTCAGCCCCTAAGGATGCTTTTAACAGTAAAGAGGGAATAACTTGGGTACCGTTCCAATTCCAAAACAGCATGACTAATCTTTTTAAAAAGAGCTGAAGTCCTATTTTGCCTGTAGATAAAATCACGGTGTAACTAAACCTCTAGGAAGGAATTTCTACATTGTTTCGATGAGTCATTTTCAAGATCGGAGATTATAATGCCGCTGGTCAAATACCAAGCATTCTCGGAAATCACTCATATTAGGCTCTCGGACTCTAGGTCTTGTCCTGGAGGACTGTTGCTTAAAATGAGCTGCGAAATTATAAATTCTGAACTTCTGACTCAGGCAGGAAATGCTCCTTCTTGTCATGTTCCCGTTGCTATGTACACGGATCTCCAGTTATATTTACGCAATAGTGAATCCGTTTCTCTCTACCAAACTCCTGATCATGATGACATTGCTATTAATCTCCATTAAAATTCTGGCCTAAACGTTGGAGCTAATTTTAATAAATCTGTGACTAGTTCAGGCCAGGGCTGAAATGCTACTGGTTTGGACCGGTTCGGACGAACCGGTAGTAATAAAATCTACCAATTCGGGCGAATCGGTATTTCTGACGATCAGCTGGAAATCCTGCTTCCTAGCGAATCTAAATCGCGCAGCACAGCTGTTCCCCCTCCCTCACTAATCTACTTACCTCGGAAAAGGCGGTAGTGCCTGCAGTCCGCATGCATGCGAAATGTGTGTTTGGCGTGTACTGTGCATGCGTGCTCGCAGCGAACCGCTAGTAGACCTCGGAGGATTTCACGACTGGTTCAGGCCATGTATTAACAACTAGCCTGTTGCTGCTGATTCACATATAGGTAGTCCTTGTCTTATAACAGTTTGTTTACTGGCCATTCAATCTGAGAATGGCACTGGAAAAAAAGTGACTTACGACAATTTCGCTCTTAATGACCATTGCAGCATCCCCATGGTCAGGTGATCAAAATTCAGAGACTTGGCAACTGAGTCATATTTGTGACGGTTGCAGCGTCCCCTTTTGTGATTTTCTGACAAGGTTGTAAAATGGGTCAAAGCTCACTTAGCAAATGTCTCGCTCAGCAACAGAACTTTGGGGTCCGTCATTGCGGTCGTATGTCAAGGACGGACAATGACGGACAATCATGTGTTTAGTGACCGTTCAAAGTTACAACAGACCGGGAAAGGCACATGACCGGTTCTCACACTTATGACCATCACAGCATCCTCAGAGTCCTGTGATCAAAATTTTGGTGCTCCATCCAGGCGTCTGATTTTCTAGTAAGATTAACCGTAGATATGACTGTAGCTCTGACTGTCCACAGCAGTAATTTACAAACAAGGTAGATTGAAAGAAGAAAAAAGAAAACCATTTGCAACTTGTTGTCTCTTTTCAAAATGAGGTACAGATAGTCCTCGATTTATGACTGCAGTTGAGCCCAAAATCTCTATTGCTAAGTGAGACATTTGTGAAGTGAGTTTTGCCCCATTTTTATGAACTTTCTTGCCACCGTCGTTCAGTGAATCACGGCAGTCGTTAACTTAGTAACACGGTTGTTAAGCGAATCTGGCTTCCCCACGGACTTAGCTTGTCAGGAGGTCGCAAAGGCGGATCACATGACCCGGGGACACTGCAACCGTCATAAATAGGAAGCACTTGCCAAGCTTCTGAATTTTGATCACATGACCAGGGGGATCAGTGATGGCTAACCTTTTCCGGACCGAGTGCCCAAAGCATGTGTGTGTGCGTGAATGCATGCATGAGTGCCCGAACCCCAAAAATACAATGCGTGCGTTCCCCCCCACACATGTGCCCTAACCCCCGCACATCAGTGGTCAGTTGCCCCTGGTTCAGACCGGTTCTATAGAACCAATAGTAAAACTGGTGGAAGACTCTGCCCCCTGAACCCGATGTCATCAGGAAGCTTCTGTGCATGCGCAAAGGCTTCTGCGCATGTGCAGAAGTGTGTGTGCATGGCCCCATTGCGAACTGGTAATAAAGATAAATAGAACCCACCCCTGCTGCACATGCACATTCCCTCACATGCACCCCATCCCCCCATGCATGCGTCCACATCCGCCACACGCACCCCGTGGCCCCGTGTATGCGCGTGTGGCCCCAACACGCCTTGCCCCCATGCATGCATGGCAGGGACCCGATGACCATCTAGCTAGCAGGAAGTGCGTGCACATGCATGGCAGAGCTGAACTGGGGTGACAGCACCTGTGCCCACAGAGAGGGCACTGCATGCAGTGGTGGGTTCCTCCCGGTTGAGCCCAGTTCTCCCGAGCTGGTAGCAGTGACGATATGACATCACAGAAGTGGTTCTGCCCTCCTGCGCCCCCCACCCATCCCCCGCATTATTCTTACCTTTTATTTGGCCCCATCTTCAATCTATTGCTGCCTCCTGAGTCCCAGCTGATGGCTAGAGGGGGAAAAACTGTTTAAACTCTTGCCGTTGGGCTACAAAGGGCCGCCCTACAGCTGATCAGTGTTAAAAGAAAACAAATGAGTAGACCGGTGCCTGCAAAAATACATGAGTAGATCAGTGCCTCCAAAAATAAATGAATAGACCAGTACAGCTCTGCAAGCAGTTAAAAGCCTAGTAGACCAGTACCTCTGCTAAATCCTAAATAATTGTCACATGGCCATCAAGCCACGCCCACAAAATAAGCCACGCCCACAGAACCGGTAGTAAAAAAAATTTAGAACCCACCCCTGACTGCGTGCCACTTGTGGCATGCGTGCCGTAGGTTCGCCATCACGGATGGGGATGCTTCAATTGTTGTAAGTGTGAAAAACAGTCGTAAGTCACTTTTTTCCATGACATTGTAACTTCGAGCGGTCACTAAACGATCTGCCTATACTTTCAATCTTGATGCTCCCTTTGATTTCACCAGGGTTCTATCAACAATGTGGTGCACCTATTAAAATTTAGGCAGGTATTTACAATATAAAGATTATTTGAGTCTTATCAATTGATTATTATTTTGCGAATACTCTTTTATATTAATGGCTGTATTTGCTTAATATTTTTTTTAAAAAAATGATAATTCTGCGATATTCCAGAAGTTATGAAACAAGCATACATCTGTGAATTGATTAATTGTCGATTGCCAAATATAATTTATTTAGGTATTGTCTTAAGGTTGGTAAATTTCCTATATGGTGACTTCACAATTTCACTAAGGTCTCATTATTCTCTTGCAATTTCATAGCTGTTTTATGAAGGAAAAATCCCTGGAACCAGATTGGCTGAGTTGAAGGCGAAATACGCCATGTTACATGACACTCTAGTAAGGTAAGCTTCTGGTATTTACTGTGTACATAATGTTTCAGTCGTTACTTAAAACCTGTGTTTCAGCCTTTCTGAAATTTATTGACTTATTGTGTAACTTAACTTCCCGTACTTTGTAAATGGTCACCTAGGGCTTATAATGTGAGGTGAACTAGATAACTATAGCTTTATTTTTAAAAAAATCCTTAAGTAATTAATTTATAGTTTACTGTCTGTAGTATAGAATAACCTTTATTCCAGTACAAATTTAATGAAAGGTGCAAAATCAGTAATTTATATCTTTGGTAAAGATAAAGGTAAAGGTTCCCCTCATATTTTAGTCCATTTTAAATTGGACTGTTTTAATTGTCGGCTGAAAATATTTAATAATTTTTAATTGGTTTTAATTTTTGTATATCATGTTTTATTCTGGCTGTTCACCGCCCTGAGTCCGCAAGGAGAAGGGCGGTCTATTAATTGAAACAAAATAAATAAATAAATAAATAAATAAATAAATAAATAAATAAATATGTGCTAGTTGTTCCTGACTCTAGGGGGCGGTGTTCATCTCCGTTTCAAAGCCGAAGAGCCAGCACTGCCCGAAGACGTCTCCGTGGTCATGTGGCAGGCATGACTCAATGCCAAAGGCGCACGGAACGCTGTTACTTTCCCACCAAAGATGGTCCCTATTTTTCTACTGGCATTTTTTACCTGCTTTCAAACTGCTAGGTTGACAGAAGCTGGGACAAGTAACGGGAGCTCACCCCGTTAGGCGGCCCTAGGGATTTTTTAGCAGCAGAGCTCACTACATTGCACAATCTCCTAAGGACATTGCATCACCCTCCAAACTTCAACCAAACATAGCTCAGACAAACACATAGGATTTGTACTTTGCCTATAGAGCCAGCTATAACCCCTACATAACCCTTACAATGCCCTATGGGAGTCTGACAACAGCCAATAGAATTCATGTCTTGCACAGGAACAGGAAGTTCAAGTGCAAAGCCCAAGAGAAGGTATAACACCCTCACCACACACACATTTATTTATTTATTTATTTATTTATTAAATTTCTATACCGCCCTTCTCCTGGCGGACCCAGGGCGGTGTACAGCCAATTAAAAAACCAGTACATAAACAATTAAAAACATCCTAAAATCAATATAAGTTAGGGCTGAAGGTATAAGAACCGACTAAAAACTCTAAAAAGTTTAAAATTTAAAAATGTGTAAAAATATTTAAAAATAGAAGGGATCAGGCAAGTCCGGCGAGTTGAAAAAGGTGCGTCTTTAAAGCCCGACGAAAAGTCCGGAGGTCAGCAATAGTTCTCAGTTCTGGAGGCAGATCGTTCCAGAGGGTGGGGGCTACCACAGAGAACGCTCTCCCCCTGGGGGTCGCCAGCCGGCATTGTCTGGCTGACGGCACCCTGAGGAGGCCCTCTCTGTGGGAGCGAACCGGTCGGTGGGAGGCAATTGGTGGCAGAAGGCGGTCCCGTAAGTACCCTGGTCCTAAGCCATGGAGCGCTTTAAAGGTGATTACCAACACCTTGAAACGCACCCGGAAGTCAACCGGCAACCAATGCAGCTCACGCAGGAGAGGTGTCACGTGGGAGCGCCCTGTCGCTCCCATAATCCCCCGCGCGGCCGCATTCTGCACCAGCTGAAGCCTCCGGGTGCATCCCAAGAGGAGCCCCATGTAGAGAGCATTACAGTAGTCCAGGCGAGACGTGACGAGCGCCTGAGTGACTGTGCGTAGGGAGTCCCGATCTAGAAAGGGCCGCAACTGGCGTATCAGGCGAACCTGATAGAAAGCCCCCCTGGCCACGGCTGTCGTATGATCCTCTAATACACACACTTTCAACTCCATCAGTAGATGGGTTTCAATTGGTTGCTATCAGTTTGCTTGCAGGCATGGGCGCGCTCATGCGTGCATGCAACACTTCTGCGCAATGCGCAGAGACATCCGGGCGGATGGGCAGAGCTTCCTGCCGCCGCCGCTAAAGGTTTGCCCGAACCGGGGTGAACCCGTAGCAACCCATCACTGAACTCCATGTGGTCAGCTGCCCAGGACCTCAAACCAGTGGTGAAATCCAAATTTTTGTACTCCCGGTTCTGTGGGCGTGGCTTGGTGGGTGTGATGTGGCTTGGTGGGCGTGGCAGGGAAAGGATACTGCAAAATCTCCATTCCCACCCCACTCCAGGGGAAGGATACTGCAAAATCCCCATTCTCTCCTCACTCCTGGCGGAAAGATACCGCAAAATCTCCATTCCCATCTCACTCGGGGGGCCAGCCAGAAGTGGTATTTGCCAGTTCTCCGAATTATTCAAAATTTCCACTGCCGGTTCTCTAGAACCTGTCAGAACCTGCTGGATTTCACCCCTGCCTCAAATCCATGTGGTTGTCCTTCAACATTAAACCGTCTTTCCAATAGCCTCCATGTTGCCAATGTCTTTCTCCCGGCTTGGAATGGAACCAAATGGATATTTCTCCCAAAAAGGTCAATGAATGAACAGTTTTTTAGAGTTGGCATGATTAAGGAAAAGATCCGAATGTTAATTGCTGCAAGAAAAGCCTCAAAAGATCTCAGTGAGTAGAAGAAGGTAAATCCTAGAGAAAAGGATTCTTAAAAAAAAAGCTATACGTGGCTTTAAAAATTCGTATTTCACTCAAAAATCGATGGACAATCCGCGTAGTGCTTTTAGCATAAACGTAATGGGAGCTTTCCGTTCTTCTTAAAAATCAATCTGCTAGATGAGTTTCATGTCAATTTAACTTTCCAGACCGCATATAAAAGCAGAACGGCATAGATTGTATAGCACTCAAGCTGGACGTAATCGGCATAGGCTTTTTAAGGTCCCTGTTTATCAGCAAGAGATGGCGGTGTCAGTAAAGCTGATACGTGTCCTTCAACCTCTCCACTCAATCTGGAAAAATCAGAGAATGATGCAGATCCGGGAACACACTGCAAACTGTACCTGTAGTTTCAACAGACAGAACGCAACCCTTTTGGAAACGAGGCGATCCCTCTGGAATTGTAAGCTGCTCTGTGAATTGTAAGCATCTCTGTGCTTCAATCCTAAATGATTATTCCTCACTCAGTCATTTCACCTGAAATGAACGCTTCATTTAGTAACCATTCATTTAGTAACCATTCATTTAGCAACGCTTCATTTAGTAACCATTCAAAGTTATAGTCTACAACTATATTTTATATTCTATATTTCTATTCCATTCCATTCTACCCCTACCTCTACCTCTATCTCCACTCCACTCCATTCCATTCTACCCCTACCTCTTCCTCCAGTCCAGTTCACTCCACTCCACTCCACTCCATTCTACCTCTACCCCTACCCCTACCCCTACTCCTACCCCTACCTCTACCTCTATTCCATTCTACCTCTACCTCCACTCCAAGGGTGGGTTCTACTTACCTTTACTACTGGTTCTCAATGGGGCCACGCGCATCATCAGAAGCATTCTGATGATGTTGGGGTAGGTGGATGGAGCCTCCCTCCAGTTTTACTACCAGTTCTATAGAACTGGGGGCAACCCACCACTGCTCCACTCCACTCCATTCCATTCTACCCCTACCCCTACCCCTACCCCTACCCCTACCTCCACCTCCACCTCCACTCCGTTCCACTCCGTTCCGTTCCGTTCCATTCCATTCCATTCTACCTCTACCCCTACCTCTACCCCTACCTCTACCTCTACCTCTACCTCTACCTCTACCTCTACCTCTACCTCTACCTCTACCTCTACCTCTACCTCTACCTCTACCTCTACCTCTACCTCCACTCCACTCCACCCCACTCCACTCCACTCCATTCTACCTCTACCTCTACCTCTACCTCCACTCCAGGGTTGGGTTCTACTTACCTTTACTACCGGTTCTGAATGGGACCACGCGGATGCACAGAAGCATTCGAATGAAGTTGGGGTAGGTGGACGGAGCCTCCCTCCAGTTTGACTACCAGTTCTATAGAACTGGGGGCAACCCACCACTGCGCCACTCCACTCCACTCCACTCCACTCCATTCCATTCCATTCTACCCCTACCCCTACCCCTACCCCTACCCCTACCTCCAACTCCAATTCACTCCACTCCATTCCGTTCCGTTCCATTCCATTCCATTCCATTCCATTCTATTGCATCTGTTACAGAAAACAGGTCAACCAGGACATATTTTAACCAGTCTCCTAATGCTTTGTCCCAGAATTATCTGATCAACTGACTGATCAGTAGCATCAATAAGTTGGATGCTTTTCGGTAAATTTTACACATACAGCGGTGATACCTTGCAGAGGTGGCATTCAGCAAGTTCTGACCATTTCTGGAGAACCGGTAGCGGAAATTTTGAGTAGTTCGGAGAACCGGTAAATACCACCTCTGACTGGCCCTGCCCCCATCTATTCTCTGCCTTCCGAGTCCCAGCTGATCAGGAGGAAATGGGGATTTTGCAGTATCCTTCCCTTGGAGTGGGGAGGGAATGGAGACTTTACAGTATCCTTGCCCTGCCACACCCACCAATCCATGCCATGCCACGCCCACCAAGCCACGCCCTCAGAACTGGTAGTAAAAAAATTGGAATCCTACCATTGGTACCTTTGTATTCAAATGCTTTGAAATTCATCAAATTTGGTACTCAATGCATTTTTTTTACATGAAAATTTTGTCCCGGTACTCATCATTTGTTTGATACTTGACACACAAACTAGAATTTATTGCTGTCAGCTGGCTTGTGGCTGACTACACTATTTGTTACGGGGAAAAAAATGTTTGGTACTCATAGTTTTTGGTACTCAATGCGCCTCCTGGAACCAATTAACCACGAGGACCGATGAATTCTTCAATAGAGCGTATCCGTTGGATTAAACAACCAAACAAACCCGGACATCGACAATTTTATTCTAGTTTACAGGAATCGGAGATTCAGCTGCTGCAGGATGCCAAACGTTTCACGGTTAAGCTAGAAGACCAGCAGCAGGAACTGGAAAAAGCCGAGCAGTTCCCAGAGGACGCCACCTCAGAGGTCTCCAAACTGAGGCAGCAGTACCTGAGATACTTCAACGAGTACAACGCCATTCAAGAGAGAGAGTTTGAAATTCAGTATAGGCTGAATAGGTGGGCATAACATAAAATAGGCCCACTGCCTATTTTAACAAAACTCTACAAGGTGTTGTTCCAGACTGCCAGGTTGTTGTGGCCCGCCAACGACTGGCAACAGACTCGGACAGTGAGGAAGTTGGAGAGGAACATGGTCCAGTCCTGGAGTCTGGGGAAGGCTCTGATGAGGGCTCTGCGTCAGAGGCAGAGAGGGGGCCACAGCCGTCTGACAGTTATCAGCTACCTTTGGAGTCGGAGATAGGTGGGGCTGAAGAACAGCTGGAGCCTGTTCCCGATGTGCGCATGCGCAGAGCTGCCAGGAGAAGGGAACAGTTAAGGAACAAGGGCCGACTTGGGAGTAAAGGCCCAGGTGGACGGTGAAAGGCCCCTCCCACAGGGAATAAAGAGGGGTGAAAGGGGAGTGGAGTTTGCAGGAGACAATAAGTTCATTTCATTAGTGTGAAGATCTGTTTGTGACTCTCAGAGACTCCTTGCCAGGTATTTTCTTATAGGAAGATATCGGCCTGGCAGCTCCCCAAGCCTGATAAGGTCTGTGGTTGTAAATTCACCTTGGAAAGACTGTTGTTGGATGTGAACGAGAGGAATTCACAGTAGCTTAAAAAAAGGGGGTTTTGTCGGGACAAGGAGTCAGCTTCGTGCTTTTGTGAAGCAGGTCAGAACACAGGTAAATAGAAAGGAGAAGAGAGAATACAGCTGCTTCCTGACGTACCCCCACAATTCAGCCCACCGTTTCGGTTGCTAAGCGAGACCGCTGTTAAGTGAGCTTTGCCCCATGTTATGACTCTTCCGGCAGGAGTCGTGAAGTGATTTGCCGCACTTGCTAAGTTAGGAATGCGGTTGTTAAGTGAATCCGGCTTCCCCGTTGACTTCGCTTGTCAGAAGGTTGCCAAAGGGGATCACGTGCTCCCTGGGACACTGCGGCCATCAGGAGTCAGTTGCTGAGCGTCTGAATTTCGATCATGTGTGACCGTAGGGATGCTGCCATGGTCGTAAGTGGGAAAAACAGTCAAGAGTCACTTTTTTCAGGGTCGTTGTAACTTTGAATGGTCATTGACCATGGAGGGGGGGAGGAGGGGAGAGATAGAGAGGAGGACGAGAGGAAAGGGAGAGGAGAAGAGAGGGAGAGAGGAGGGGAAAGGAGGGTGGGGATAGGAAAAAGAGGAAGAAGAGGAAGGAAGAGGGAGGGGAGGGAGAGAGGAGAGGAGAGATAGAGGGGAGGGGAGGAAGTGAGGGGAGGGAGAGGAGAAGAGAGAGAGAGGAGGGGAGAGGAGAGGAGAGGGAGAGAGGAGGGGAGAGGGGAGGGGAGAGATAGAGGGGAGGGGAGGGGAGGAAGTGAGGGGAGGGAGAGGAGAAGAGAGAGAGGAGGGGAGAGGGGAGGGAGAGAGGAGGGGAGAGATAGAGGGGAGGGGAGGAAGTGAGGGGAGGGAGAGGAGAAGAGAGAGAGGAGGGAGAGAGGAGGGGAGAGGAGAGGGAGAGGAGAGGGAGAGAGGAGGGAGAGGAGAAGAGAGAGGAGGGGAGAGGGGAGGGAGAGGAGGGGAGAGGAGAGGGAGAGAGGAGGGGAGAGATAGAGGGGAGGGGAGGAAGTAAGAGGAGGGAGAGGAGAAGAGAGAGAGAGGAGGAGAGAGGAGAGGGAGAGAGGAGGGGAGAGGGGAGGGGAGAGCACAGGAAGAGGGGAGGGAGAGAGGAGGGGAGAGGAGAGGGAGAGAGGAGGGGAGAGATAGAGGGGAGGGGAGGAAGTGAGAGGAGGGAGAGGAGAAGAGAGAGGAGGGGAGAGGAGAGGGAGAGAGGAGGGGTGAGGGGAGAGGACAGGAAGAGGGGAGGGGAGAGGGGAGAGGAGAGGGAGAGGAGAGTGCCTATAAGAGCCGGAAATACAGGAAGAAGACACTATCAGATGCGGTGAGATTGCTTAATGTCAAACCCAGGAGCAATAAAATCAGCACTTTTATTATCAGTTAATAAGTAACAGAAAATAGGTCAAAAACACACCGGAAAGCCCGACAGTGACACTTCAAAAGAAGGACACACAAACTGAGCATGAGAACGTCCTTGGGTTTTACTCTCTAAGTCCTGCCTTCTAGAAGTTTCAGCCAAATTGTACAGTGGCCAACTGGGCAACAGTACCAAATTGGCTTAGATTTCAGAAAATACTACTTCGATGTGGGCAGGGCCTGTTGAAAAACTGCCTTGCCGTTCCTTTCTACGTGGGGCTAGTAGTCCTCAATTTACGACCGGGGAAGCCAGATTCACCTTTCTTTGCCACCGTTAAGAGAATCACAGCACATGCTAAACCGTGTCGCTCACTTAGCATGTGCAGTGATTCCCTTAACCGTGGCAAAGAAAGGTCGTCAAATGGCGGCAAGACTCACTTAACAACCGTCTCGCTTACCAACAGAAATTTTGGGCTCTGTTGCGGGTCGTAAGTCGAGGAATGCCCGGATTGTGGTCCGTTCGTATAAATATGGATGGGGAATTTCCTTCTGTTCGCTGTACAGCATTTCAACAGATTGCGGAAGTAAAAATGTGTGGATTGAAAGATGTCATCTCTCTTTTGTCTCCTCTTTTTGAAGGGTGAGCATAGTTGGGTCCTTTTCTTTCTTTCTTTTTTATTATAAAAAAGATTTCTATTTTTATTTGTCATCAGCATATTTAATTGCAGTCTTTTGTCCATCATTAATCATTATTCATGCATCTTGTTCTTTAACTTCCGTTTGCTAGTTAGTTATTTGGGTCTGCTCTTTTACTATCTCCTTCCTTTGTTTTAATACAACCTTTCCTTCTCTTCTTCCCTTCTCTCTCCTCTCCTCTCTCTTTCTACTTTCCTCATTCCTCCTCTCCTTCCCTTTTCTCCTTCCTCTCCTCTTTCCCCTCTCCTCTCTTCTTCCTCCCTTTCTTACCCTCTCTCCTATGTTAGGAAGGAGTGATCACCTTTATATCCCAAACGTGCTTTTCCAAAAGTCAACTGGACTTCCTTGTGGGGTTTTTTTCCCCCCTTGAAAACATTTTCCTTGTCATCCAAGAAGCTTCTTCAGTTCTAAACTGAAGAATTTCAAAAATGAAGACGCTTCTTAGAAGTGAAACATTTTCAAATTTCAGTTTCAAATCTTTCTTGTCAGTGCACAACAAGATTGGTTGAGCTCCCCCCAACACAATACAACTCACAGTGAAGCCCCAAAAAAATCCCTAACCCAATAAATCATCCTAACAAAACAGTCAGTCAGTCAGACAGTCAGGTGTGAACATGTTACACATTGCGCCGGCCCTGCAGTCCATCATACTACGTAGTTATGATGTTATTTCTCATTCAGGAGTCTTGACAGCCCACGGATAAAAACTGTTCTTCAGCCTGTTTGTGCGGCTGCCTATGCTTCTATATTTCCTTCCCGATGGTAGGAGGGTAAAGAAGTGATGACCAGGGTGAGAGTCGTCCCTGAAAGAAAAGTCATTCAAGAAAGGAAAAAAGAAACTCAAGAAAGTTCAGTTGCCTTTTTGACAAAAGTCACCTTCGGTGACTTCTCAGCCATCCATGACCTGGATGGCTGAGAATCTCCATCGATTTTTTTTCCCTACATAGTCAAGACTGTGGTTTATGAAAAATGATATTAATAATGTTTGTTTAGCAAGAAATAAAACGGGTTTTTTCTAAATTGCACATTGTTGTAAATATTAAAGGGTATGTGCTTTCAGTTAAATCACATTATTGATTGTATCTGTGGGTGTGTATGTCTCCGTGTGTGTGTGGATAGCTTGTGTATCAGAGGTGGTATGTAGCTGGTTTGGACCGGTTCAAGTGATCCGATTGTAGCTCTGACAATCAGTTGACCCCGCCCCTGCTCCATCCTCTCCTTGATTTCCTGCTTTGTAGCTCATCTCAATCGCACGGCGCACCTGATCTCCCCCCTCACTGTTCTACTTACCGTGTTTCCCTAAAAATAAGACCTCCCCCGAAAATAAGCCCTCCCTGAAAATATTTAAATGCAAATATTGGTTAGGGTTAGGGAGACAGAGCTGGAAATCAGGTAAGACGGCAAGAGGAGCCCTGTCTTGCTCCACGCGCCCCAAAATAATAAGACCTCCCCGAAAATAAGGCCAAGCAATTATTTCGGGGTTCAAAAAAATATAAGACAGGGTCTTATTTTCGGGGAAACACGGTATCATTGCTTACTTGGAAGGTAAGAGCTGATTTTTTTTAAATGCTCCACTTGCAGCGCAAGCGCAAAACCTGGAAGTAATGACACCTGGGCGGGTAGATGGAGCTTCGCTCCACCATTGCTACCAGATCACTGAACCACCAGCCAAAATCACTACCGGATTGCACAACAGAATTCAATTTTTTAATGTTTCCCAGTGTGTTCACGGAAAAAAAGTGACAATACAGGTCATCTTATCTTATACGCTGCCTTTTAATATTATTTATCCTATCTAGTTTACTAGAAGACAAGAAATTAATTGAAAAGGACTATCACAAAGTTCCCAAAGCTTCTGTAAGTAAATTTCTCACATTACCTCAGACACCTAATTTAATGTGCTGAAAATACAGTCTGGAGTTTTTGCTGCAAATCGTGGAATCAGACAAGTCGGTTAATGGTTGTAATCATATATTTATTTATCTGAGGATGTTTCCAGAATTGTCCTATAAATCTGTGAAACGTAAGGGTCATTCTGGCAGCCATCGTGTCCCTCTTAATCCTTCTCTTTGATAGGCTGGCTAGACCTTCCTAGCCAGTGGTGGGATTCAAATGGTTTTACAACCAGTTCTGTGGGTGTGGCTTGGTGGGTGTGGCATGGCTTGGTGGGCGTGGCTTGGCTATGGCAGGGGAAGGATACTGTAAAATCTCCATTCCCATCCCACTCTAGAGGAAAATCTCCATTTCCTCCCAATCAGCTGGGACTCGGGAGGCAGAGAATAGATGGGGGCAGGGCCAGTCAGAGGTGATATTTACCGGTTCTCCGAACTACTCAAAATTTCCGCTACCGGTTCTCCAGAACTGGTCAGAACCTGTTGAATATCACCTCTGCTCCCTCAAACTGTTCGTCATACAATTTAGCAAGGATGAAATGCAATACTTTTTTAGTGGTGCTTCCAAACACAGACAAGAGGTGCTTTTGTGATGACTGGAAGTGGAAGGAAAGAAGAGAAATATATATATATATAAAAGTCAAATACCACTCACTCATCATGAAATCTCCAGAACCGTAAAGCCTACAAACTTGAAATTTGACCCATATGTCCCTCTTAGCTTTTGGAAGCTTGCTAAGAAAGGATTTTTCGAAATGACCATCAGATCATTAATATTCCATATACAGTATTATATTCACATGCTCTGATGCTAAGGAGTTAGACGTTCTACTCCCCCTCCCCACTTGAAAAGAACTCTGTTCCAACTGCAAGTTGCCTTATATTAACATACTCTGAGGCTACCCCTTTTCTAAACCAGGCGTGGGCGTGGCCAGCACGTGATTCATCCGGCCTGTGGGCTGGACTAGAAGCCTGATCACATAGTTTTGTAGCAAAGCACGGGCGTCCAGCTAGTACTAAATAATTCTGTATGGAACATTCTATTCCATTCTATTCCATTCCATTCCATTCCACTCCACTCCACTCCACTCCACTCCATATTTTTTATTCTATTCTATTCTATTCTATTCTATTCTATTCTATTCTATTCTATTCTATTCTATTCTATTCTATTCTATTCTATTCTATTCTATTCTACTCCACTCCACTCCACTCCACTCCACTCCACTCCACTCCACTCCACTCCACTCCCTATTGTTCTGTTCTATTCTATTCTATTCTATTCTATTCTATTCTATTCTATTCTATTCTATTCTATTCTATTCTATTCTATTCTATTCCATTCCATTCCATTCCATTCCATTCCATTCCATTCCATTCCATTCCATATTTTTCCTTTCCTTTCCTTTCCTTTCCTTTCCTTTCCTTTCCTTTCCTTTCCTTTCCTTTCCTTTCCTTTCCTTTCCTTTCCTTTCCTTTCCTTTCCTTTCCTTTCCTTTCCTTTCCTTTCCTTTTCCATCCCATCCCATCGCATCGCATCCCATCGCATCCCATCCCTTTCCATTAATACCACAAGTCACTCAATTTCATTCTTTAAAGGATGCAGACAAGAAAATCAAAGCCTTGAGGGACAGTTGCGAAGACCTGCGTAAAGAAACAACGCAGAGAAGGCTAGAAATCAAAAACCTGAAAGACGATCTCTTTGCGAGGCACAGACGTCTCACGAAGGAGCACAAAGAGCTGGAAGAACTATTTCGAAAACAAGAAGAACTAAAGGTAACGGAGGGCGACCCTTAGACGCCCATTTACAAGGCTGAGTTTGGATGTCCCCTTCCAAGCCATATGGAAAAAGGCTCCCGTGTATTTTGTCGATGAAGATGCTCAGCCCTCCAGATGGAGTTGTATGGAAGTTGACTCAAGTTAACTGGATTTTTCTTGCCGTCTCGAAATGTTTCACTGTTTGTCCAAGTAGCTTCCTCAGTCTGAGCAAGATCCCAAGAAGTCACCCGGAAGATCAAGTCCACTTCACTGGTTCGCCAGGGAGGCCACATTTTTTTAAAAAAATTTGATTTATATGCCGCCGTTCTCCGGAGACTCAGGGCGGCTTACAATGCGTTAAGCAATAGCCTTCATACTTTTGTATATTTATACAAAGTCAGCTTATTGCCCCCACAAACCGGGTCCTCAATTTACCTACCTTAGAAAGATGGAGGGCTGAGTCAACCTTGAGCCTGGTGAGATTCGAACTTACAGTAATTGCAGACAGCTGGAGTTAATTACAATGCATTACAATGAATTAGTCTGCTGAGCTATCCAGGCTCCTAGGATAGCATTTCACGCCCCTCCTAGGGTAAAGGATTCATTTGGGCTGTGGTGCGGGAGAAGCCTCCTGTGCATTCCTTGGATAGCAAAGGGGACTAACAATCAAGTACCCTGTTTCTCCAAAAATAAGACATCCCTTGATAATAAGCCCAATCGGGCTTTTGAGCACATGCGCTAAAATAACCTTCCTTCTGAAAATAAGCCCTCCCTGAAAATATTTAAATGCAGAGCTGGAAATCAGGTAAGATGGCAAGAGGAGCCCCATCTTGCTCCACACCTCCCAAAATAATAAGACCTCCCCAAAAATAAGGCCAATCGCTTATTTCAGGGTTCAAAAAAATATGAGACAGGGTCTTATTTTTGGGGAAACACGGTATTGGATCGCGTAACCCCAGACATGTCCCTGGAAGGCAAAAATCATGAAACTGCATCTTATGTTGCCCATGTCATGCAGGAGAATTCACTGGAGAAAGCAAAGTCACTGGAGAAAGCAAATTCATTGGAGAAAGCAAGAGCTGTGGTGGTTAGAATGGGGTATTGCAGGCTAATTCTACCGACTGCCGTCAATTCGATTCTCACCAGGCTCAAGGTTGACTCAGCGTTCCATCCTTCCAAGGTCGGTTAAACGAGGACCCAAATTGTTGGGGGCAATATGAGATCTGTAAAGGATCGTGAAGTGGTATATAAGTCTAAGTGCTATTGCTATCATCACAAACATGTTACAATTATATTAAGAGCCGTGTGGCGCAGTGGTTTGAATGCAGTATTGCAGGCTAATTCTGCCGACCGCCAGCAGTTCGATCCTGACCGGCTCAAGGTTGACTCAGCCTTCCATCCTTCCGAGGTTGGTTAAATGAGGACCCAGATTGTTGGAGGGCAATATGGCGACTCTGTAAACCGCTTAGAGAGAGCTGTAAAGCATCGTGAAGCGGTGTATAAGTCTAAGTGCTATTGCTCTCATCACAAACATATTACAATTATATTAAGAGCTATGATGGTGCACTGGTTAGATTGCAGTATTGCAGGCTAATTCTGCCGGCTGCCAGCAGTTCGATCCTGACCGGCTCAAGCCTTCCATTCTTCTGAGGTTGATTAAATGAGGACCCAGATTGTTGGAGGGCAGGATGCTGATTCTGTAAACCGCTTAGAGGGGGCTGTAAAGCACTGTGAAGCGGTATATAAATCTAAGGCCTATTGCTATTGGAAGAGTTAACGGTAAAAGGAAACCAGAGCACCAAAGAACACAGCAGCTGGACACCATTGAAGCTGATACCGGATCAAACACAGAAAAAACTCAAGGAAGTAGTGCAAGATCGGAAGACATGGAGAGACCTGGCTTGACTAAATTGATATCATCATCATAGTAAAGGGTTTAGTTATTGTAACTAACTAACTGACTGTTCTGCCCCAGCTACGGACTCCAAAGAACGCAGCACACACAAAGTCCATTCAAACCTTATTTTATTAACTAAACCAGTCTTTTACAACAACGGTTGTTAATTAACTGCATTAACAGCTGCCAAGAATTCAAAGAATAATAACTGAAAGCTTACTGTGGTTGGCAAAATGCCCAGAAGCAATTTGCAGGAAACTGATAAGAGAACTAAGATCAAGACGTGAAGAAGAGTGGATGAAGTTGTTCCTGATCTGTCCCCCTCTACAGATACCCACAAAAACACAGCCAGTTGAGGGTTAAAGAAGCACTTGGCACACACCACAGTTCTTATCTCTAACTTGGCAGCGATATGCACACCGTCTGCCAAGTGCTTTAATAGTTCACAGAAAGAAAATCACATACGTAGCTTTGCCAAAATCCGTTCTTTTAGCTCCAATGACTACCAGATTGAGTTTTTGTTCGTCACAGAGATCATTAACCACCACCCTGTCTTATATAGTCTCTGGGTGTGGTCCAGTGACTCATTGGTCCTGTGACTCAAGTCCAGTGACTCAGGTCTATTTCCTCGTACGTCTCCTCAGCTGCTGTAAGCGCTTATCTCGCCTTCTTTGACGTGCGTCCAGGAATGACGTCTCTCCCTCACTCTCATCTGAGACACCTGTTTCCCCACTACTTTGCTCTCTTTCAGCTGGCACCTGAGACGGTGCCGGGGGGGGGGGGCTGGGAGATCTGGCTGGCTCCTCTTCCTCATGCTCAGAGCTTCCTTCCTCCAATGGGATAGGCTCAGAGGACGGGGCCACAACAGTTCCCTGCAAATTGCTTCAGTCGGCGTTCCTCTTTAAATAGGCTAAGAGAGTGGCCAATTAGCCCCAAGCCTTACTCTCGAGGAGACCTCCTCCTGAGGAGCCACTCCTGCCTTTTGGCAGCTCTGCACGCCCGTGCATCGAGAAGAGGCTCTTCCTCTTCATCCTCTTCATTTAAGGAAGCTTCTGGAGGTTCAGAAGACCCTGGCTGAATCCCCACCTCTGGCACCACATCTTCTCCAGCCTCCTCATTGTCTGACTCGAGTGCCAGCTGCCCAAGCTGCTGGCGCAGCACCACACCAGCCACCTCACTGTCGGAATCAGCTACTAGCTGCACAGGCCGCTGACGGGCCACAACACTGACTGACCTCTGTCTACTCACCTAAGGAGCCTATTCATATTAGGTGAAGAAGTGAAACCTTCCTGCAGGACAGAGGTGTATGGCAGAGGTGTCAAACCCGATAGCATCGTGGGCCGTATTGGGATGTTTTTTGCCTTTGCAGAGCTGGAGTGGGCGTGGCCTACGTGGGTCGGGTATGGCCCACCGGGCCGCCAGTTTGACAGGCCTGGTATATGGGGTTTCCCCTAAACAACTTGCTCAGACTGAAGACGCTCCTTGGATAAACAACGAAAGGTTTCCCACCGAAAAAGAAGAAAGAAGGCCAATTGTCACGACTCAACTTCCAGACTCCGACGTATTTCAAAGGGGGGGGGAATTATTCGTTTTCAGGACATTCTCGGATCGTTCCTATGACCCAGCTCGAAGTTAATTCATCCTGAAACATTCTTTAAACGCTTAGTTTCACGCCGGCTAATATTTATGTTTACTTTATCACCAGGATGAACTCGTCCGTCTCCAAGCCATTCCTATTCAGCTTGGAAAGGATATGGAAAAAATAAGCCGCAGAATGCAGTATGTTCTTCTCTTTATTATCATTGTTGGTTGCACAATCAGCTAGTTGTTTAGACTGGATTTGACATTATTGTATTACTATTATTATTATATTGTTACTCCACCTTTTAAAATATACTTCTCTCCTCTCCTCTCCTCTCCTCTCCTCTCCTCTCCTCTCCTCTCCTCTCCTCTCCTCTCCTCTCCTCTCCTCTCCTCTTCCCTTCTCTTCCCTTCCCTTCTATTCATTCCATTCTCTATTCTATTCCTGATTCTCTTCTCTTCTCTTCTCTTCTCTTCTCTTCTCTTCTCTTCTCTTCTCTTCTCTTCTCTTCTCTTCTCTTCTCTTCCCTTCCCTTCCCTTCCCTTCCCTTCCCTTCCCTTCCCTTCCCTTCCCTTCCCTTCCCTTCCCTTCCCTTCCCATCCCTTCCCTTCCCTTCCCTTCCCTTCCCTTCCCTTCCCTTCCCTTCCCTTCCCTTCTATTCCACATTCCATTCCATTCCATGGATATAATTACAATCTCAAGAGTTGGGCTGTGATTACATGTATGCTCTGCTCTTGGGTAAAATGTCGCATGTGGATGTCCTCTGTACGTACACTAAGCGCTTCTGCACCGGAAACAAATTCTTTGTGTGTCTAATCACTCTTGGCCAATAAAGAATCCTAATCTGTTGTATTCAACCCTACCCTACCTTATCCTACCGTACCCTACCCTACCCTACTCGACTCCAGAAGAAACTAGACAGCCAGTTATCTGAAATAGTATAGTTTCTCCTGCTTGAGCCGGGGGCTGGACTACAAGACCTCCAAGGTCCCTTCCAGCTCTTATTTTCTATTCTGTTCTGTTCTGTTCTGTTCTGTTCTGTTCTGTTCTGTTCTGTTCTGTTCTGTTCTGTTCTGTTCCGTTCCATATTTTCTTTTCTATTCTGTTCTGTTCTGTTCTGTTCTGTTCTGTTCTATTCTATTCTTGTATTCTATTCTGCCCCGCCCTGCCCTGCCCTGCCCTATTCTTGAAATAATAATGAAATAATAAAAGCCAAAAATACCCTAAGCAGATTTTAAGCGATTATCTTTTGACATTTTTTAATGTATTTCCAAAGTTCAAATACAAAACCCAAAGAGAAAAAAAAAGCAAAGCAAAGAGAAAAAACAACAACAAACCAAAGAAACAAACACAACCAAAAATGTTTACAAAACAAAATATCAAACGTACACCTAAAATGTCCCTCCCCCAGGTTGAATAGTGATAAATATATTTCAACCATAATAATTTCCCCCCTTGCGAAACTGATCCACAATTCATAACCTATTATATAGGGGTGTCAAACTCACGGCCAGTGGGCCGGAATGCGTCACGTGCTGGCCACACCCACCCCCAGTTTAGCAAAGGGGGGAAAAGTTGCCATACATCATGTGACGACAACGTGACGACGCGAGTTTGACACCCCTGTCCTACATCCATATTTACCAAATGACATTTTATAAAAAAATACCACAAATAGGAAACACAGACACCTTATTCTTACTCATGTCAGCTTCTGCCACTGCTCCTTACAGAGACATCGAAAAAAGAAAAATCTCGCTTGGGGAAGAAGCCCAAGAACTTGTGGAGACGTCCAAAAAAATGGAGACCAAGTGCACGGAGACCATGGTGGAGAAAGAAGACGCGATCAAAGAGGTCGAAGGGAAGAAAGCGCTGCTCGAGATCAAAGAGCGAGAATTCAACACTCAGACCAAGGTGCACGAGATGAATAAAGAGAACGAAGGCACCGCCATTTCAGAGAGGTGAGATTGATTAGTCGTGGGCCATTGTGGGTTCTTCCTGTCCCCGAACATTTATTTTTTAGCAAATGAAGGTGTCCCAGAGTAGTGTTGCAAGGTCTGATCTGAGTTGGTCATCGAGACCAAAGGTGTTGTGGCTGTCGTCCACCAGCAACTCCAGCTGCCAAATCAGGGGAGGAGGAGGTGTGGGAGTCAGGATGAGCATCAAGGCAACCTGAGAGCTCCGAGGGGGAAGAGGGAGTGGAAGTGGCAGAGAGAGAGAGACAGAAGCAGAGCCTTGTCCGTCCCTCAGTCCTCAAATGGAGAGTAAACAGGCCCCGGGTCTGCAGGTGGCTGATGGGGAAGAGGAGAAACAGCTGGGTCCAGTGCCTGATGCGTGGATACACAGAAGGCAGAGGAGAGGAGAGCAGTGGAAATCTATGGGCAGTTCCTTGGGACGGAAGAGCCACCGCTGCTAGCAAAGCTCCACTCTAGTTCTGGGGATAAAAGGCAGGGGCTGGAGATGAATAGATGTGGCAGACAACTATTCATCTCCCTGCCGGACAGACTTGTTAGCCTGCGTTGAGAGAGAAACTGGTCTGAATCTGAGAGTTGAAATTATTATTATTTTATTTATTTTTTATGATTTTATTTTATTGTCATTGTACGTGTATACACAGTATGCCCATACAATGAAATTCAGTTAACACCCAAAGACCAGGTCCAACACACATAACAATCCCCAAACACACTCCTATTCACCACAAATTCTCCACCCCTAAACACCCAAACATTCACACAACAGACCAAGTAATGCTGTCCAACAGCTCACTGATGGTGGCCCTTTAGTTCATTGTTGAGTGCAATTATAACTCTGGGATAAAAACTATTCAGAAAACGTGTGGTCCGAGTTTTAATACTTCTGTATCTTCTGCCAGAAGGCAACAGTCCAAAAAGATTGTAAGCAGGATGGGAAGAGTCTCTGAGGATGTTATGCAACTTCCTCAAACAGCGAGATTCGAAGATGTCATCCAGGGCTGGTAGCTGGAGCCTGATGATATTCTGGGCAGTTTTAATGATTCTCTGTAGAGCCTTTTTGTCCGCTACGGAGCTGCTCCCATACCATGCAAGAATGCCGTATGTCAGGACACTCTCAATGGTGCTGCGATAGTAGGACAGAAGTAGATGCTGAGATAGGTTTATCTTCCTGAGCATTCTCAGGAAGTTCAGTCTCTTCTGTGCCTTCTTCACAAGCATGTTAACATTTATAGTCCATGAGACGTCCTCTGAGATACAAATGCCCAGAAATTTAAAACAACCAAACCTCTCCAACCTCCTCACCATTTATGTACAATGGTAAATGTACATCTCTCTTCCTCCTGTTCTTTAGTTTTTTTGGTGTTAAGTGTAAGATTATTTTCTTTACATCACAATGTCAGCCCTTGTACTTCCTTCCTGTAAGCAAACTCATTGTTCTCATTAATGAGCCCCACACTGTTATACAGTGGGATGCAGCAGGGGTGAAATGTAAAATTTGTTACTACCGGTTCTGTGGGCGTGGCTTGGTGTGTGGGGGGTTGTAATGTGACTGGGTGGGGGTGTCCAACTTTTTTGTTTAACTTTTAAAACCATTTTTTCTACAACCTCTTCGGCTGAAGAGGTTCTTAAAAAATCCTTTTAAAAGCCTCTGACGATCCCAGCTGAGTTGCCTGATCTGCAGAGGCTTTTTTTTTTAAAGCCTCTGCGATCCCAGCTAAGTTGCCTGATCTGCAAAGGCTTTTTTTTTAAAGCCTCTGACGATCCCAGCCGAGTTGCCTGATTGTCAGAGGCTTTTTTTTCCTTCTAAAAATATTTTTTCTACAACCTCTTCGGCCAAAGAGGTTGTAAAAAAAAAAAAAGCTTTTAAAAGCCTCTGATGATCCCAGCTGAACTGTGCAATCATCAGAGGCTTTTTTTTTTACTTTTAAAAGCTTTTTTTCCAGCTGAAGAGGTTGTAGAAAAAATGCTTTTAAAAATAATTTTAAAAAAGCTTCTGATGATTGCTCGGCTCAGCTGGGCCTTGGGGGGGGGGTGGGCAGGGATTTTTGCTACCGGTTCTCTGAACTGGGAGCATTTCACCCCTGGGGTGCAGTCATGTGTGTGCAAGGAATAAAGGAAAGGGTTTTGCACATAACCGTGGGGGGCTCCTGTGCTTAGTATCAGAGTAGAGGAATGGTGAGATCCCATCCTTACTGACTGTGGCCTACCTGTCAGAAAATCCTGGCTCCCTTGTTTTGGTCGTAACAAAAACTCTTTTTTCTACGCTCACGTAGGGGCCAATTAGAGATGGGCTTTCGCAACATGTCCAATTTGAAACAGAAACTGCATGATACTCTCTGTCGGATGCAAAGGGAGAAGGAGAAGGACTTGCGCACTTTTAAAAAGATGGAGATGCAGCTTAAAATCGCGCACGAAAGCCTGGCACAAGTTCAATCGCATCACGAAAGGATGCTTTTAGAGGTGCGTACCAGTAAGTTCGAAGAGCAATGTTGAGTTTTATTACTTTTTCCGTTCTTTGGGCCAAACACTGTTAAAAAGTACGATTGCTAAGAAGAGGATGACTGAAAGATGTCATACAATCAGAGGTGGGTTTCAGAAGGTTCTGACCAGTTCTGGAGAACCGGTAGCGGAAATTTTGAGTAGTTTGGAGAACCGGTAGTAAAAATTCTGACTGGCTCCACCGCCATCTATTCTCTGCCTCCCGAGTCCCAGCTGATCGGGAGGAAATGGGGATTTTGCAGTAACCTTCCCCTGGAGTGGGGTGGGAATGGAGATTTTACAGTATCCTTCCCCTGCCACACCCACCAAGCCACTCCCTCCAAGCCACACCCACAGAACTGGTAGTAAAAAAGTTTGAAACTCATCACTGCATACAATAGATATTTTGTTGGTTTTTTTGGGGGGGGGGGAAATAATACAAATTTAAGATTTCCGATGCTATAAGAGTTTAGCAATTTCTATTATATCAACGGTCCCCAACCTTTACGGTTTGCTGTGCCCGGCTTGGGAGGAGGAAGAAGGGAACCAGGCCGTACGCCGACACGCACATGTGTACACGTGTGTTGCAGGGATGGGTTCTACTTACCTTTACTACCAGTTCGCAGCGGGGCCGTGCGCTCTTCTGCGCATGCGCAAAAGCATTTTGATGACGTCGGGGTCGGTGGGCAGAGCCTCCCACTGGTTTTACTACCAGTTCTATAGAATCGTGCGAACCGGGGGCAACCTGCCTCTTGTGCAGCCCTGTTCCAAATAGACCAGCGGTCCTCAATCTTTGCAGCTTGGCGGGAACCAGGCCGCACAAGTGACAGGCCAGTGCACACACATGTGTGTTGCAGATCAACTTGCATACATGCATTTACGACAGCCCCCCACTCTCACGTCCCAGTTCGAAATACACCACGGCCGTGTCCTGGGAGGATTGGGGACCCCTGTATTACATTCAGTGGTAGGCTGCTGTCGGTTCGGACCGGTTACAGTATGTGACACCCACTTCTGATTATATTATTATATTACTAGTGAAGAGAAGGACCAGGGGTGACAGGATAGCAGTCTTCCAATATTTGAGGGGCTGTCACAGAGAGGAAGGGGTCAAGCTATTTTCCAGAGCACCCGAAGGCCAGACAAGGAATAATGAATGGAAACTGGTCAAGGAGAGATTCAACCTGGAAATAAGGAGGAATTTTCTGACAGTGAGAGCAATCAACCGATGGAACAGAAGTTCAGAAGTTGTGGGAGTTCCGATCAGCACCTGGGCTTGCCCAGCTGCCCTGGTGCTATCACATCCTATATAATCGCCGGTTTTTTGATGCCGCATGCTCACATTTTTGGTTCTCGGTGAACCAGTTGTGAGAGCATGCGCGCTCACAAGACCAGATGGCTGATGTGCATACACACCCCGGAAATCAGAAGATCATCTTCCCCAGCATGTGCATGCACATCAGGTGGCTGCTCTTTCAGTTTTTGGCATGCGTGTACACAGGGTGCGCTCCCGTTTTGCCACTCGGTGCCGAAAAGATCCTCCAACAATGGGTTTAGGGGTGGGCTTCAAAAATTTTAGCAAGGGATTCTCTTGTCCGGTTGCTGGGTGGGCGTAGCCATGGTGGGCATGGCCTAGTTGGCCTCCTGCACCATAATGGGGCGGGGTTGCCCTCCCTGGGCTCCGCAGGCTTTCCTTGAGCCTCCGGGGGGGTGAAAACAGGCTCCCCATGCTCCGGAGGCCCTCTTCCCAAACTTCCGGTAGGTCCATTTTTCACCCTCCCCGAGCCTCCGTGCGAGCTCTGAACTTATTTGCATCCAAAATGGGCTGCGTGGGGACTCCTGGGTGGGGTGGGGTGGGCAGGACGGGACCAGCCAGGAGTGGGATTTGGGGGTTCTCCAAACTACACAGAATATTAGCTAGAGGTTCTCCCGAATCCCTGCAAACCCCTAGCAGCCCACCCCTGGTTGGGTTATATTAAAATAATACTTTCCTCCTTTTCTGTACATAACCTTCTTTTTTTTGTTTGTTTGTTTCCCCTTGTACAGTTAGATGCTGTCCCTAAAGAGGATGGGGCAATATTAGAGAGGCGAAGGGAGCTTCAGAGAGAAGTGGAAATAGCAAAGCGAAATCTGACTCAAGAGGTAATGGGGCAGCTGTGTTTTATCCATCTGCCAAGCCTGTCAAAATCTTTCATCTGATGCTGCTCTCCGTATGCGTTCGGCCGAGATATTAAAGAACGGAAATGTTATTTCTTGTCAAAAATAATAATAATTATCTCCAGAAAAGCTGGAGTAGTCAGAAAAGCTCTACGCAGAGATTATTATTTTGACTTTGTACGGCTTTCCCGTCTCGCGTTTGCGATTGTGGGCAGCTCAGCTAACGAGACAAACCGGGCGAAAGCCACAATAAGCGATGTTCAAATAGCCAGAAAAACAATGAACCCTTTAAAACGAGATTACAAAACCAAATTAAAAACCATAATATTATAGAGGGTCAGTGTGATGGTTAGTGGAACAAGAAGTAGCAAGCAAAGAATTTGCTGGCATCATCACACACTTGTTATTATTGGCCTCCTGTCCCTCCCTGAGGAATAGGTATTGTGCTTGTGAAAGAGAAGAAATTTACTCGCTTAGTGTAGTGACTGCTAGAGGGATTTCAGCTTAATCACTCATAATTAATATTTTCATTAATTTACTTTAGGCCAGCATGTATCTATTATCTTTCTCCCTCCCTCCCTCTCTCTCCCCATCCATCCATCCATCATCTAACTATCATCTCCATCATCTATCATATCTCCCCCTCTCTCTCTCTCATCTATAGCTATCTATCTATCTATCTATCTATCTATCTATCATCTATCTATCTATCTATCTATCTATCTATCTATCTATCTATCTATCTATCTATCTATCTAATATCTATCTATCATCCATCTATCTCTCCCTCTCCATCCATCTATCATCTATCTGTCAATCTCTCTCCCTCCCTCTCACCATCCACCATCCATCTTCCATCTATTATCCAACTGTCCATCCATCCATCCATCATCTGTCCATGTGTTCATCTCAGTCATCTATCCATCTCTACCATCTGTCTGTGTCTGTCTGTCTTCTGTCTATCTGTCTGTCTGTCTGTCTGTCTATCTATCTATCTATCTCTATCTATCTATCTATCTATCTATCTATCTATCTATCTATCTATCTATCTATCTATCTATCTATCTATCATCTGTCCATGTGTTTATCTCTATCCATCTATCTCTACCATCTATTTGTCTGTCTCTCTATATATATTTCTGTCTGTCATCTGTCCATGTATTTATCTCTTGTTCATCTATCCATCTATTTGTCTGTCTCTATCTACTCTATCTATCATCTATATCTATCTATCTATCTATCTATCTATCTATCTATCTATCTATCTATCTATCTCTCTCTATCTATCTATCTATCTATCTATCTATCTATCTATCTATCTATCTATCTATCTATCTATCATCTATCATCTATCATCATCTATCCTTTCCTCCCTCCCTCCCCATCCATCTGTCATCCATTTATCTGTCATTCATCTGTCAATCTCAGACTCCACTAATAAATATAAAAAGAGCCTGGATAGCTCAGCAGACTAAAAGCATTGTGACTAACACCAGCTGTCTGCAATTACTGTAAGTTCAAATCTCACCAGGCCCAAGGTTGACTCAGCCTTCCATCCTTTCTAAGGTAGGTAAATTGAGGACCCAGTTTGTGGGGGCAATAAGCTGACTTTGTATCAATATACAAAAAGTATGAAGGCTATTGCTTAACGCATTGTAAGCGGCCCTGAGTCTCCGGAGAAGGGCAGCATATAAATCAAATTTTTTAAAAAAATCTCTACTTTTAACAATACATCAAGAAAAGGCGTGGATTATAACAGAGTGACAGAGGAGCGGGACCCCTGGTTTACACTCTCTATTTCATTCTTATGATTTTAAATTGCTTTTATATTCATTTTTTTTAGTCTATTATAAGCCGCCAGGAATTGCTTTGGATAGTGAGATGGCCGGGGACAGCAGCGGCATAAAAATTTAAGAAATAAATCCATAACCATACACATAAATGTATTG